>NW_017553232.1:793151-832238 GCF_001854935.1 Bemisia tabaci
TGCGCCGTGGGGAAAAATAAAACTGAAACCTGGGCAACGGGATGCGGAGCTAAGCGGACCTCCTGGAATCAAGCGACCGTGAAAAAAAAACTCGAGTGAGAAATAATAGGATTCCACGCGTTTCCCGCTTAAATCCGTCCACTGTTTGTTCATTCATTGCCGGAGAGAAAACCCGGTCGCTTCGACTCCGCAGTCGATTTGTTTTCAGGTGGTATTACACCTTTTAAAGCGCTTTTGATTTGCTGATTGAGCCCTCTCGCCCGGATTTCAACCCTGACTTTCGCCGGAACTTTACCAATGACTTATCCGATGTCGATGAATCCACCACGTTGTAAATGAGGGGCTTGGAGGACAAGACGCTTAAGTGCAGTTTTTGTTTTTTCAAGAGATGCATGTTTTAAGTTCCAAAGTTGGACGTATTTCTGTCAAATGGAACTAAGCGCCATCGCGGGAGGAAGATAGAGGGGGGCTTGGATTGGCGGCGGAACCGGGCGTCGGGCTCATTCCGTCCTATACTCGCAATGCTTTTCCATGGCGCTTAGTTCCGTTTGACAGAACGCGCTATCCGGCGTTCTAAATTCCTCAAAAGAAACTCAAATTGGCGCTTAGTTCCGTTTGACAGAAATACTTCCAGTTGTTAGTTGGTCTTAGCGCGGCAGCATTGGCATGCCACGTTTCCTGATTTTGTTCAACACGGAATAAAATGATATTGCTGATTTAAAAATTTGTAGTTAAAGAAAGTGTCCGATATGTTTCAATGTAAATTTTACAATGAAAGAAAATGCTAATTTAACCACCCCCGTGATTAATTTACCTTTCCACTGTGGTGAAATGTACATTTGAAACATGTCGGACATATCTTTAGACAATTTAATCGTAAAATCAGCAATGCATTTTTTTCCGTGACCGTTCGTTCAGGGTATGGAGTCTGAGGAAGAATAATGAGATTGACTGACCGTCTTTTTTGTAGTAGAGGATTTCGAAGTGTTTCTCATCGCCCGTGTAGAGGGCCTCCTTGATGACGTTGACCGCGTGCTGGGACGTGAGTGGCCCGTGGAGGAACTGGCACAGGGCCGACTTCTGCATGACGTCAGACCTGCTGAACCCGGTCATCTTGCAGAACCCGTCCGAGGCGTAGATCACGTGACATAGGTTGTTCTGCGCGTTCGCCACTATGAAACTCCGATCTGAAACACAGCAAAGTTAAACATACTTTATTAATTGATACGAAACTAAAGCTTTACACGGCTTTGCTAAGGAAAAATGCCGTATGAGCCTTTAGGTGTTTCCAAATTTACTCTGATAAATCACGAATTTATGGGAATATCTATGTGAAAATTCCTCAGATTTTTCAGAGAATTTCGTTTGTGATTTGATCCAAACAGTGCAAAAATTTCAAGGAAAAATATTGATAATTTTCCTCAAAAATAAACATTTTATCGGAGAGAATATGGCAACTCTTAAATGTTCATAAGGCGTTTTTCCTCGGCACGGCAGTACACACCATCCCTTCAACGGGTACCACACGGCCTCACGGTACCACTTAGCGGTGATGAGAAATCTTTCAACAAAGCACATTATACCCGCGAAACTAATGATAGTTACAACCTTAAAAATTTCCGAGGAAATTCTATTCGCAATTGGGCCGAAAGTATATGAAAACTTCAACGAAAAATATTCATAACAGTTCTCTAAAATAGTTAATTCATACAAAATGCGAAGTTTTACACACCGCTCTTCATGAGCAAGGCAGAAAGAGTCAACGTTTTCCATGGCGTGGGGATACAACTATTCGTGCTTGAAGGATGTTCGTGGTGCATACTTGAAAAATTGAAGGCGCTTCGGTACTGTTTTCTGTCAGCGTTGAGCGAGTACCATGCTACGTACTTTCGATTTCGTATTTCGCGATACGTACCTTTCGACTTAGCCATCGATTTGTTGATTGATACGCGAGACATATTGTTAGGTCCGGCTCTTTCACCTCTTGTTACAGATTTATCCGGTTAAAAATTAACAAACACTCTGGGTGCCTATTAAATTTTAATCGGCCATTGTGATGGACCCTGAACACTGATAGCATGTGAATCGGCCCTGTAGAACGCTGGAACTAAGCGTTACCAGGTATGCAAATTTAGGAGGTCTCGGAGCTTACAGTGTAGATTTTCCGTTAAAATATCAAGTCATAGTGTAGGTTCAGTCGCCTTTCAGAAAATCAAATAAGAGCGGAGATTCCGAAGGACCGCAATCGAAATACGCATTTTTGCAGTTTCACCGTCGATTTGCGATACAATTCGGGTGTTCGCGACCCTTGGAAAGAGAGTAAGATGACGTCACATTAGGGTCACGCGGAGGGAAGCGAGACAGTTTATCTTTGTTTGGTATAGGAAAGGACTCCGTGGTGGGGAACAATGTTGTCTTGACGTCAATGACGTCACGGTTGTAATATCCCACGTCAAGCGTGAGAATGGCGGAATTACGGCAGAATCGGCAATGGAAGTTTTGCGTAACGACGGGCGAATTTGCCGCCGCGCTGTTCCCGTCACTCGGCGGGGGTCCTTGCCGGATTTCGGGCGACCCCCCGGATTTTTCGCGGGAAACCGGGGGCTCGGTGGGCGAACTGACGTCAGAGCCGTCACGCCGCCGCGCCGCGCCGCGTCGTCTCGTCCTCGCAGACAACGCGAGCCGAGGGATAAACCTCAAATGGAACTATGTCCGTTGTGACGTGAGCTCCGAGATCCGTTAGTGTACTTAAAAGACACGGCTCGTGTCGCCATGAATATAGTTCCTTCCGCTTTGAATACGTCCAAAAAGGGCTTGCATTTTCCCAGAGATGATTGAATACTCGGTTCTCGTGAACCGTTACCCAGTGGTGAAAAGACTCCAAGCGCCTTCGTCGCACGGTGGATCCAGTTGGTGGGAGGGGTCGCCCAGAATTTGGAAACTATAAAAACTTATAAGAACATATTTATGCCAAAAGGAACTATACTTATGCCAAAAGGAACTATACGTCTCACGCAAACCCTATGCACATAGTTCCTTTTAACATAGGTACGTCCATAATTCCGTTAACTCTATGGCGTGAAATAATTTTGGATCTTGGTTTCGGCNGGGGGGGGGGGGGGGGGGGGGGGTGGTTGCACATCTACGGTGCAGGTTTCGTTAAAACATTGAGTCCCGAATTGTTTTCTCAAAATTTCAAATTTTCAGTAATCATTTAGGGCAAAACAAAAAAAAAAACAGAAAAATTGATGAAAATTCGCAAAATCATTCCACAAAAGAAAGACTCAATTTAAAAAAAAAAAAAAAAAGTAAAAAGTAAAAAAATGCGGCGTTACGAATAGGTAACACCATGCCACAGGAGGTACATACAAAACGTCGAGTTTTTAAACGCACTACATTTTGCAAGTAGGAACTACAATTTATGGCTCAACCAATAGAACACTTAAGTGCATAAGGAAACTGATGGTACATGCGTTGTTTCTA
This sequence comes from Bemisia tabaci, assembly GCF_001854935.1. Classification (NCBI taxonomy): domain Eukaryota; kingdom Metazoa; phylum Arthropoda; class Insecta; order Hemiptera; family Aleyrodidae; genus Bemisia; species Bemisia tabaci. The sequence goes on from NW_017553232.1 coordinate 796,635, forward strand.
AACTGAACCGGAAATTGTAGTTTCAAATTACAAAATGAGGTTCAAATGATTCATTGGTTTTCTCGTAGAATTTTCCGCTCGTAGCACCCCTTAAAATATTGATTTTTATGAAATAAACACAGAAATCTGCGGTTCTAGTGAATAAATTTATATCCAAACTATCTCTTGATTCGATCTACTGTACGGCGCGCCGATGCAACACGCAATTCACCGACGCCCGGAGAAACATCACGCCAATGCACGGGTACACCCGTCGACCGATTGAGCGATTCGCGATACTCTGTCGCTCATTTTTCTCCTGTTGTCTGTGCTTTTCTGTCGAGGAGGATTTTAAGTTGGGGTTTCCACAGCCTGCACAGTCTGAGGCGTTCGGAATGAAAGCTTGGAATGAATGCGTCGTGAATCGATAGATGTAGGGCACCGACTTGCACATCCCTTATCGTCGTTTTACAGACGAAGGAACGAACTAAATCATAACAAATGATCTAAATCATAACATTTAATTAAAGACTCGAATGTTAAATAAACCATTATATACACAACAAACACCAAGATCATTAAAATAGTCAAAAACGAAAAATCATAAAAAAATGTTATTTGCTCTATTGTAAAACTAGCACTATTTTGAAATCTTACATTTCTTCACATTCTTATTTCTAAAGAAGAATTGAAATCTTTTTCATAAATCTTAAATTTACTGCACTTTCTGCCACATTCTATCCAAAAGCTAATTTCTTTCTTCTTTCTATTCCAAGGTTGCAAAACTTGTTTAGATGATCAGTTTACGCGTGGAAGGTGAAAAAATTCGGCAATCTCGGCGAAATAGAATTTTATAATTCCTGTTTTTAAAATTATGATTTTATTATCTAACGTTACTTTGTATATTTAATGAAATTAATTTAGTTTATTTAAATCATGTAGACAGAAACAAGAAATGTTCGTGTAGGAGTTACGTTTTTTGAAATAAAAGTTCGTCAAAAAAAAAACATAAAACAAAACAAACATCTTAAAAACATCGGAATGCTCTTGGTTCTTTTTTTTTGCTGTTGCGAAATTCAATCCATTGATCTTCATTTGAATAGCGATTCCTTCTTAAAAAATGTAAAATTCTTCCTCAGGAATGAGCCAGAAACATATCAATAGTGAAACTGTAGAAATGAGTATCTCGGTTTGCAGCGTAACAAACTTCCTGTCATATGTTTTTTTCTACATCGAAAATTACTGAACGTCATTTCTTGAAAAATAGAAGATCTCCGCTGATTTTTCTTCTCTTAATGAAAGATATTCTTTGAAAAGTTCAAAGCATGGAGTATGCTCGGTCTCCTTTCACGAGCATTTGTCAAGCTCCCTGACGCGGTTGAATTGGCAAGCGATATATCGCATCGATTCGGTAAAAAATCTGGATTTCGAATTTTTAGCCGAAAAAGAACGATAGTCCCTATGCATAAGCCTAGAGAATAGTCCTAAACCAAAAAAATTGCATGAAAGAGGAAAATGAAAGCAGAATCCTGTTTTGAAAAAAACCTCGCATTCGATACAGAAATAGATAACCATATCTGCATTCGACCGCATTCGATACGGTTATCGATTTCTGAATTGAATGCGAGGTTTTTTTTTTTTTTTCAAACAGGACACTGCTTTCATTTTCCTACATGTTTCTAATTTTTTGGTTTAGAATGATTCTTTAGGCTCACACGCAGGGACTATCGTCTTTTTTTGGGCTAAAAATTCAAAATTTTCCGAAATCTTTGACCGAATGGCTGCGATATATCGCAAGCCAGTTCGACCAAGTCACTTGAGCAAGACGAAACACCTTAGAAAAAAAAAACGGGAGCGGATGTTTTTAAACAACACAAACGAGATGCGTGATCCGGTAATTTCATCGTCGATATATTTCTTATTGGAAAATTTGGTTAGTTTAATCTAACGTCTCCAGGCAGCGGAGTGAAAAAGTTGAGTAAGTTTCTGTAAAGAATGCATCCTGCGGGCCCATTATTGAAATTGATAGACAAAGCTATAGACAAAGAAGACAAAAGAGGTACGGAGGGATCCTATTGTGGAAGCGGGTTTCAATGGACAGAGAAGTTAGGTGATAGACTAAGTAACGGCAACCCACGAGAGACCTGATATTTAGTCCATCATTGTCTCCCTTAGTCTATAGGAGCCATCCATTTCAACCAAAAGGACAGCTCCATACTCCCTATGTCTTCTTTGTCTATCGCTTTGTCTATCATCACTTCCAACAATCAGCCCGCAGGATTGAGAGATTGAGCGGGACTTGATGCTCGGTGAAATGCGAGCTCCCGAGTTGCGCCGTGAGGAGTGAAAGAGTAACCGCGGTGAAAATGCAGCGACCAATCGGAGGAATTTATGCTAAAAGGAACTATGTGCATAGGGTTGGCGCGGGAGATAGTTTCCTCTGACGTGAATACGTTCAATTGATTCGCCAGCTAAGCAGCCGAGCTAACATTTAAGCCCATTTAAGAGGCGCTTATGCGGCTTCTCACGCTACTCCGATCGGACTCGAATCAATTGGGAATCCGCCTCCATCTCTGATTCCGATTCATGCCGTCTCCATTGATACGTGAAAACGGCGATTGCCGAGGCATCCACTCTTGTTGCTTGCACAGTTCGTTACGAATGCATGCTGCCCTAAAAGCATCCACCACCAATGGGTCTTTAGCGGACTTTTGCTCAAGCAAAAATGGCTTAAATTTTCCAATAGGGAACCACTATATTTGGCTCTTCCATAAAATCACTTTTCTGCAAGAGGAAACGAAAGGCATTTATATTGTTTCTAAAATGAGCCAGTAATAGTGGTTCCTTAGTGCAAAGAATGGTCCAAATAAGGCTGTTGCAAGATCCAAAGCACTTTGCTGCATAAGAAAACCAATGGCATTTATATTGTTTCTAAAATGAGCCATTAATAGTGATTCCTTATTGCAAAGTGTGGTCCAAATAAGGTTGTTGCAAGATCCATGAATCGCCCTCCTTCAAATACGGTAAACCTCGGATTATCCGAACAAATGTGACGGTCGGTCATCAGTTCGGTTAACGGAAAGTTCGATAATACGGAGTTCCTTACTTCCTCTCGTAAAAGAAAATGGAAAGTCGATAAATTAGGGCAAACTTTAGCATACTTATAAAACAGTCGGTTTGGCATTCACCCATTTAAATTAATCCGTGGCTTTCTATTGGGCACAGTCAGCCGTCAGTTCTTTAGCTGCTGCTCTTTTCCAATTACGGAAGCCGAAAGTAGTCTCTTACTGTTGATGGATATATTACTCAAACGACTTTTCAAGCGTCAAGTGAAAGTGAGATATGTGTCTCGACAAAAGAGTTCGGATAATCCGAGGTTTACTATAGTAACCTTTAGCAAAAAAACACGTTTCTGAGCTTTGTCATGCTCAAAAATGCTTCTTTGACTGGAAAAAGGGGTTAAAGTTCTTCTCTCTGGATCCGCCATTTGATAGGAAACTAAAGAGAAGTTTCCATTGATAAAAATTCTCAATATCCGATCCGATTTTTGGAACCCACTCTACAAAAATAGCTTCGCTGATAGTTTTGCCTCCATAGACGAGCGTCCTTACTCCTTCGAACGATTATACACAGATCCATACCACTGAATGATATCCGAATGGTAGGGTGTTTTGTGGCGGCGAATTTGCAATTAACTTCGAACGGTATCACCACGCTTTAATCACGGTTCGATAATCAACCGAAATTGCCTTAAAAACATCAAATATCGATGAAAGGTGGGGAAAATGCCCGATCTGCCCTCCTCTCGATGGCTTGTCCTACACTGCCTTGCTATGGAAGAACGCCGTATGAGCCTTCAGACGTTGCCAAATTTCCTTTGATAAAAACAGATTTACGGGGAAAATCGTAAATAGTTTTGCCCAAAATTTTCAGACAATTTTGTTCGCAATTTAATCTACAATATCTGAAAATCTCAAGGGAAAATATGAGTAAATTGCATAAAAAATACATGTTTTATGACGGAAAATTTGGCAACTCTCGAATGTTCATACGGCGTTCTTCCTTAGCATGGCAGTACAGTAATTCGCTCATTGTTTAATTTATGGATACCGCTGGGAGCCAAGTGGACGAATCGATTCGAGGTCTAGTGACGTCATTCGGGAACGGCATGCCGAGTGCCCCGGGGCGCGTTCCGCTTTGCTAAGGAAAAATCGCGTAAGGCCAATGCAATTTCTACGCCGATAAGTGGTTTCTTCAACGGCATAACATCGCCACAAAGTAGAGCACATGATCCCTCGGACCGATATAACCGCGTAAGTCTAATAGAATCTCCATGTATATGCAGGGGTTTGCTCAGTAAAGCATGCCGTGTGAAGGTTTGGACGCTGCCAATTTTTTTCGAATAAAATTCACATTTTCGGGGATTGAATTCAAAAATTCAATCTATACGTATAAATTTCGAAAAACTTTTGGAAACATAATTAAGAGAGGAAATAGTTTTGATCCGGACAGTAAAAGAAACTTTTGTGATAGGCCCGGAAATTAGGGAAAAGCCGAAAAAAGTATCCCAGATTACGGAAAAATAAGCAGTGGGCATCTACTGGAGGCTGGATTTTACTAGTCCACAAAACCTCAAGATTGAGTTATTCATACTCTGAGTTCTCCTAAGGTGATCAGCTGTCTCCACAAGGCTTGAGGGTCATCCATTGAATTCGTAAAGCTCAAAGAGTGGTAGAGGGTCCAGACCTGCGGTACGTGATTGCAGAATCGGCGTACTGCGCGGACTTCCATATAAACTACAAAAACCCTCAAGAACATTTTTCGGGCAAAAAATGCGGTCGAGGAAATTGACGTGACACTTCTTTTTAATCAAGTATAAGATAGGCAAAAACCTTTGATGAATTCCCACGGTCCACTAAGACTAATAATCATCAAAAAGTTCCAAAAACTTACTCGAAAGGAAAAAAATAAAATGAAAAATAAATCCCTTGCCAAAAATAAATAAAAAACCGATTTTGAGATACATAATAGGGCTCACGTCATAATGCACACAGTTCCAATTGATAGACAAAGAAGACAAACGGGCATTGTAGTTGAAGTTGAATTTCTACGGACGATTTGTTTTGGGCGGAAAATCCAGATTCAAGACTAGAAAGAGCAATGCAATCAGTCGATCACATTTTACTTGCTACCGATACATTCGAGTTCATTCGAGGGATTTATCTCAAAATCGGTTTTTTATTTATTTTTGGCAAGGGATTTATTTTTCATTTTATTTTTTTCCTTTCGAGTAAGTTTTTGGAACTTTTTGATGATTAGTAGTCTTAGTGGACCGTGGGAATTCATCAAAGGTTTTTGCCTATCTTATAGGTACTTGATTAAAAAGAAGTGACACGTCAATTTCCTCGACCGCATTTTTTGCCCGAAAAATGTTCTTGAGGGTTTTTGTAGTTTATATCAGGTCGTTTTTGGGGGAATAAGTACCTAAAGGTCTGGCTATACGAAGAGCTAGCAAAACCGAAGCATTCGGTGGCTCCCGGAGTTGGGTCTAGGATTTGGGAAGCTCAGAGCGAATCGGAGAGCCGGAACGAAAGTAGGGCTGCGGTGCAGTGAGCCACAGATCTTGGCGCCACGCTCGGATCTCAGCTGAAATTCGGGCCCAGGGCCACAGAGTGTGGCGCCACACTCCTGCTAAATCCGCAAATTTCCCTTATGTTTAAAACCGCTTAAGTGCCGGTGCAACCAGCCACACAGTTCAGCTTACAGCTGACTTTCCGCTCATCTGATCGCTGACTGTATGGAAAAACTGCCCAACCAACTTTGATAAACTTTCGAGCGTGGCGCCACACACCAGCGCATGAGAAAATCTGGGCCCATTGCCATAGGGCCGAGCGCCACAACTCTCGATTGCCTATCGCCTAGATTACGGGCGCGCATCGGGTAGCGAGGCCCGCGTCGCACAGCAGCGCATGAAAAAATCCGGGCCCAGCGCCACAGGGCCTAACCCACCGAAGGTTAGGTTAGGTTAGGTTAGGCTAGGTTAGGTTGGGTTGGGTCAGGTCCGATACGACGCGACGTGGGCCTCGCTACCCGATGCGCGCCCGTAATCCAAGCGATATGCAATCGTGAGTTGTGGCGCTCGGCCCTGTGGTGCTGGGCCCGGATTTTTTCTTGCCCTGGTGTGTGGCGACACGCTCGAAAGTTTATCAAAGTTGGTTGGGCAGTTTTTTACGAAAGTCAAAGATGAGCGAAAAGTCAACTGTAAGCTGAACTTTGTGGCAGATTGCACCAGCACTTAAGCGGTTTTAATCATAAGGGTAATTTGAGGATTTTGCAGGAGTGTGGCGCCACACTCCGTGGCGCTGAGCCCGAATTTTAGCCGAGATCCGAGCGTGGCACCAGGATCTGTGGCTCATTGCACCGTAGCCGTTTCTTCCATCTTGTCTTAATCCAAGTTTGACGCTGAGTAACCAATATAAATGCGTTTCTCTGACTGACGAAAGCAAGGTGGAAGAAACCAAAGGTGTCACTCTCGCGGTGGATGACACCATTAACCGAATTCTTCAAAGCACGATATCCCGGTATCCCGGCGATATTCGACGCAGAAAGTTGCTGTTTGGACGGACATTTATTCAAGCGTCAAAACCCAATTTTGTGACCAGCACAACCGACCCATTGCCTGCGACATATCGACGGTGTAAGTCAGCAATCACATCACCCGGTTTGCGACGTCGCAGATTTCCTGTCTTACTTTATTTTTTAAACGGAAAACTCCTCAACGGCAATTCTCAAAAATTACCTTGATTTGTCTGAAAATTGTGCAAAAAACTTGAAGGAATAATGTCAATTTGTTCTCCTTCAAAAAAATAAACATAGAGGCAGAGATTTTCAGACATCGCAAACGAGTTATGCGATTGGCGACTTACACCGTCGGTATTCAATATTAATCACAAAACGCTAATATGGGAGGGGTCGGGAAGAGCGTTACCTAATTTTTCTTGAAGAAGTGGTGCAAACCTATGTCTCGGCTGCTCACGAGTGGGGTAGAGGAAGAAAGGGATAAAAATCCGAATTGAGCGTTATGTATTTGGACTGCATTTTGCAAAAAGGAACCACAAGCATCCCAATGTCGCTTAGATAGTGCAACTTTTTAAAAAAAGATATATTTGCAAGTTAAAACTTGCAAATATGAGCTAATCATCGAAACGAGTTCTATCTTTCCTCTCAAAAACTATGAATTCAATGGAAAAATTACTTCGTAAATTAAATTTTTTGTAAGGTTCGCAAGATATGTAAGCCGCACAATGAGCAACAGCGGAATGCTCTTGGTTCCTTTTTGCTAAATTGAATCCATTTTATGAATGGCCCCTGACTATGTTGCTCTCGACTTGAGACGGGGAGCACGAGGCGGGACTGTGGATGTGGAAGAGCGACTAACGTCTAGTTTTGGCAATCATGTCGTTCCATTGACATTTAGTTCTTCCGGCGCGTCTTCGTCGCCCGCGCCCCTCCGCGTAGTTGTCGGAGGTTCGGCCGCCGGTTTCCTCGCCGTTTTTTCCGCGGCCGGCGCGCGGCGCGGCGTCGCGACGCCCAACGCGGACGCCCCGAACGCGCGGCTAATATCCGGCCAACTGTCGCAGCGCCGGCCGGGCCGTAGACGAGGCGGGCCGGGGGCGCGGGTCTTGGAGCCCGAGTGCCCTCACTCCACGTCCACGCAAGTTGTCGGATCGCCCTTCGATCCCAACTCCAGAATGCCAAATAATACTCGTCAACAAGGGTCGCTTCCCAAAAAGTTCTTAATTTATTCACAGTGAATCTTTAGGGCTCATTTCAATTCTTCCATTTTGTCTTGACAAATCCGGAATTCCACTCAAAACCTCATTCCTTATTAATCTGAATTTTCCGTAGAAATCGAGTTTTTCTAAGGAAAATTTAATTTTCCGGAAAATCTATGTAGGACGCAGAACAATTGATCGTATTTATGCTAACAGGAACTAAGTTCCATGCAAAACATATGCACATAGTTCCTTTTAGCATAAATACGTCCAATCAAGGTCATTTCGGGATTCAGCAGTATAAATGTTGATTCAGGAAAAATCGAAATTTTCCGTAAAAATCGAGTATTTCCCGAAGAAAATTCAATTTTCCGGAAAATCTATGTGAGATAGAGAGAAATAAAGTTAATTTCTGGATTCAGGAGCCAAGAGTGCCCAGGAGAGCGAAAATTGCATGTCATTCAACTTTTCCCCTCTGTTCTTAGTATCGCTTATTTCCAAACAAATATATTCTTCCGCCCATATACCTTCGCATGTAAAGCTTATCAGATTGTTTTGCGCCGTAAAGGGCGGGTACCATTTCCCCCTAAAGTCAAATGGAATTATTGTCCGTACTTAATGACGAAAAAGCTGGAATTTACCTTAGTTTTTCCCAACACCTTTGGCAAATCGAGTTTTCTTTTAAAAGCAAGAAAGGTTTTATGAGCTGAAAAAGGCCTGTTTTTAAAATTCGATTTACCAAAAATCTGATCGATGTTGGAACAAACTAAGATTGAATTCTGATTCAGCGACAAAAATTGAGTCCGAATAGTTTCATTCGACATCTGAGACAAAATTTGATCCCGTCCTTTCGGAAAATCAAACGAAGTACACAAAGTAATATTTCGGCGGATAGGAACAGAGGAGGAAATTTGAGAGGCATAAAATACAAGATTCCTTCTATTTTTGGCTGTTGAAACAGTAATTGACCTTGGTTTTTCTCTATCTTGCACTGATTTGCAGGAAAATTGAGTTTTTTCTGGCCGACATCGGTTGGTCCAGTGGTTAGCGCAACTGATCACAGACCTAGATGTCCCGGGTTCGAATCCCGGCCTCGGTGGCAAGATTTGATGGTCTCAGATCTTGTCACCGTGGAGTGGCATGGATGTTTCTCTTCGTTTCTTCCTTCGTTTCTTCCTTTGTACTTCCGTTTCTACTGTTGTTGTAATCTTCCCATCATTTAGCGGTGGCTGTTTGTCTACACGACTAAGGCCAATGAACTATACCTACAGTGCGCAAGCTCTCAAAAAAAAAAAAAAAAAAAAAAAAAAAGGGTTTTTTCTGAAAAACTCGACTTTCAGAGCAAAATGCTTCCAAGGAAATCCAAACCTGATCCGGAAAAATCATGCCCAAAATTTTTCCCCGTTTGTCCCCCTTGTTGTTCTCCTGTGTCAAAGAAATCCAGCCGAAGCTAAAGGGAACACCCCGTAGGAGCTGAGTCGACCGAAAAAAGTCGAGGAGCCGAGTCGGAATTGCCGACTGGCAGATCGCACACTCCCCCCGTTAGAGTAATGTGGTATTTATTGGTTCAAGATTTACAGAAGGTCTATTTTCGCAGTCGCTTCTATGAATCGGATAACAGTGCGAAATAGGCGGAGCAGCGAAAAAACCACGACGGAGCATCCGACCCCATTCTTGCCGATATCCACCCAAAAACCGACAATAGATTTCGCCAGCTTCAGCTTAATTTTTCCCTGTAAATACAATTTTTTACGAAGCAGCCCGAGACAAGGGTAATATGAAAACAGACAAAGGGGGAAAAACGGAGGACAAGGCTATAAACACCTCACTAAAAACCCGAGACGAATCGACTCAAAACTGAGTCATTTTCAGTCGGAAAATGATTTAAAAATTAAAAAATATCGATGAAACAAAACAAACAAAAAATAAACAGGATTATTTTGCCTGTACAGATCATTGTCCATTTTAAAAATTAAAATGTAATTTTCTCTGATATTTTTTAATTTGACTCAGTCTTGAGTCGAAACGTCTCGGAGTTTTTTTGGTCTTGCATTTTCGCTTTCTTTCCCGTTTTTGTCCGTTTTGCGAAATGCATAAACACTAAACAGCATTGTTTTTTACCGCTCATTGGTAACAGACCGCGGAGCATAATCCACGGCAAGCCTACGTGCACCGGACGCAAAAACACCGTATGAGCCAAGTAAGCATATCATTATCCGATGTCATAGACATAACTATACACCAAAAATGGACGTAGTTTATCTTCCATCATATAAGACAAGGAATTTTCTCCTTAAAATCTTGACTTACTGACTTTTTTTCGAATATTGCTTCCGATTACTCTCGCTACTTTGAATTGATGATAAAAATATGAGAGGTGTAGAAACTTCCAAGTCGAGGACGCGAGGAGATCGAACAACGCAGATATTTGCATCCTGCGGGCTGATTGTTGAAATTAATAGACAAAGCTGTGGACGAAAAAGACATAAGGAGTACAGAGTGATCCCATTCGTTGAATCTGGTGGTTCTTACAGACTAAGGGAGTAAATGTTGGACTAACTAAAGGGTCTCTCGTCGGTTGCCGTTAGTCAGTCCATGACCTACCAGCCTACCTTCTTTGTCCATTGCAACCAAACGCTTCCACCAATCGGACCCCTCCATACCTCTTTTGTCTTCTTTGTAGATAGCTTTGTCTATTAATTTCAATAATCGGCCCGCAGAAATGGACGTGGTTCAGCTTTCATCAGACATGAGCATGAAATCCCTCCCGAAAAATTTTAATTTCCCGATTTTTTCTTAAAATATTGCCTTCAATTTCTCTCGCTACTTTGAATTGGTGATAAAAATATGAGAGGTGTTGAAACTTTCAAGTGGAGGACGCAAAGAGATCGAACAAGGCAGATAATTGCATCCTGCTTGGCTCTCTTCCTATGGCACTTAATCAGACACCTGTTCAGCGTGACGGAGATTTTACGAGCGCGTGACCCGTAAAAAAGTACCATAAATTTCATCGCAGTCTCATTTTCTTCATAATACGGGCGGGGCTGATCCTTTGTAAGCCGATTAACATGTCCCGCCGTCAAAAAAGTTACGCGAGATTAGATAAGTTGCTCCTGGCTCGCGCGCCGGGTCCGAATAATCCCTCTCCCACTTCTTCCTTGTCCTAGGAGATCCTCTTTAATGGATCTAAAAAATAGAGTTACCTTCCCGAGTGCTTATCATCGGGGGCATTGTTTCCAGACAATTCCAAACAATTGAACGCATTTATGCAAACAAAGTTTTCGCGGAGAGAGAACAATCCTTGCTCCCACAATGTTTGTGGTGGCCGTTCCAGTATTACGTTCCGTTTTTTGCGTCTAATTTTGGCCGACTTCTTGAACCCTCCCCCTCTTTCAACACCTCAACCTAACAACCTCTCAGCCCCCTCCTTTTAAATGGACCTAATGATTAAATGGACCTTCGAATGAAAAATTGTGTACCTTGTCTACATGTAGACAAGGTACACAATTAGTCATTCTGATTCATGTTTCTGAACCAAAATTTCACGTAAAACACGATCTGTGCGTCGAAAATTACTGACATTAATTCCTACCCAAAATGTTACATTTTCCTTATAGCGTGAATTCTAACCTCCCGCTGATGAAAAACAAAAGTCTACAAGAGTCGAGATGCGCGCTGAACGTTAGGTAACGTATCAGCCGCTGCGGCATGAAAATACGGAAACCTCAATCTCGATTCTTCGGTTCAACTGTTGCGTTGGACGTGTCGATTCAAGTAGACCATTGTTTTTCTTGTGAGCGGAGGATTCAAAATCCCCCTAACCAATGTAAACTAAAAACGTTAATATCTTAATTATGAATTGATTTCAGTAATCTTCCTCGCGCGAATCGACTTTTAAGTGAGTTTTGGTTGATAAACATGTACCAGAATGCTTAAATTTGGACCATATCTCGTCACCTTCCAGGCAAAGTATCACAAGCGCCATGCGACGTTTAAAAATTTCCGCCGCCATTTTATTTTTTTACAGAGAAATTGTTCAATGAAGCTGTCCGAAAATTTCACTGAACTTTCTATGTGCTGCCGATAAAATTTTGTGAAATTTCCAAACAGATTCAACCAACAATTTCTCAGTAAAGAAATAAAATGGCGGCGGAAATTTTTAAACGTCGCATGGCGCTTGTGATACTTTGCCTGGAAGGTGACGATCTATACAGGTCCAGTGAATTACGTTATCGAGGCGTGTTCTCTCCCTCATTGAGAGAGAAATTCGCGGAGCGCAATTAAGACTAGAAAAGCTGCAGCAGGAGTGCAGATAGTGCATCAAGATTGGTGTAGCGGCGATGCGTGCATGATCGATTATCGATATTTCTCCATTTGAAGTTATGGTAAAGAATCGATTATTATGGTATTCGTTACGAACACCCCGTTTATCGATTCGTTTCCATGAGTTTAAATGGTAGACAAATCGATACATCGCAAAGAACGCCACGCTACTGGACTCTTGCCCGTCTGAAGGGATCGACCGGAAGGCACGGTAAGACCATAAAAAAGTGGGATAGGGGAAAATTTTTAAGGGTCAAAAGTTCTGGACGTTTTCATCTCAGCACACGTTGAGATAGGCGATCCAGGCCGCACATTGCCGCAGGGAGGCCTTTTTTCAACCATGTCGATGGCTGCAGTGGCGCGGCGTACCTAGCGATAAATCGATTGATCTGCCATTTAAACCCATGAAAAGGATCGATTAACAGGGTGTTCGCAACGAACTCCTTAGTATTCGATTCTTTACCACGGATTCAAATGGGGAAATATCGATTATCGATTATTCGCGCCACGCCACTGGGTGGCTGAAGTGCGAAACCACATATCTTCATTGAAGTGCTTCAAAGTCTCTGCTCCTTTTTAATTTCTTCAAAGAAAATTGAGCTGATTATTGAAATTGATACACAAAACTATAGATAAAAGAAACAAAGGAAGAACGGAGCGATTAAATTGGTTGAAGCGGTTTATTACAATGGACAAAGGAGGTGAGTAACAGACTAACTAACAGTAACTCACGAGGGCCTTCAAAGTTATTCCATCATTTTTAGCCTTATCTAAAAGCAGCATCTGTTTCAACCAATAGGATCGCTCCATTTTTCCTTTGAATTCTTTGTCTATAAAATTCGATAATCAGCCCTCAGGTCAACTATACAACTTGAAATTTCTACGCGGAATATTATGCTAATAAAGAATACAAATCAAGGAAGTTTTCGAGAATTTAAGCTGATCAGTTTTCCATTTAAAAAATAAAGGATGACAGGAATTCTGCGACGTCCGCGGCCAGCGCGGCGGCGGCTGGCGCGCACGGCTCGGCACGCGCATAGTAGGTAGCGCCTTACAAGACCGCAGGATACTTCATGCATCGCGCGTACAGCACTGTGCGCGCAACCGGCGCTGGCGCGGCGCAACGCATAGTAAGGCGCCTTACAAGTCTGCAGGATACTTCATGCATCGCGTGCATAGCACTGTGCGCGCAACCAGCGTCACGAGAGAAGATGTGTGGTTTCGCACTTTGGCCATCGTGACGCTTTTCACATCGAATGGGTTAGTGTGCATTTCAATGTCGGCAAAAAGTGGAAACTGCAGTTTGCAAACAAGTCTTTACTGTCACTATTCAATGTTTTGCTGTTTGATTCTGACTTACAAGGTTCACAGTATGACAAGCTAATAAAACCACAAATTCAGTCAAGTGTCACAAAAATCCTCCAAGCCAGAGAGCGCCTACTAGTCTATTTGGTTCGCACAACGGAGGTTGTTGGGGTCACTGAAATGTTCGATCCAGATAACAAAGTTTGCTGGTTTTAGAGGGTGATCTTCGGTCCAGGTAACCGAAAGTCCCGGCGGATGGTAGGAATCTTAGTATGGACGACAAAAAGTGTGTATACGCCAACCGAAGTCTGTTTTTATGACTAAAAACTACGTTCGAGCAACCGAGGTTCTCTTCATGCATACCACATGCATCTCCTCATGCATCTTGAACCAAATTGAATTAGTATCTGGAAGACGAGCCTAAGTACGAAAACTCATAAACCCTAGCGTCTGGGTAATCAACAAAAGGCAGGGCTCATGATTATTTGGACTTACGCCTGTCTTACAAAATCGGATCCAGTTACGGTCCTTACAGCCGATGATTTTTCACTTGACAAAAGATCAACGCTCCATCTTCCGAGAGATCGATCCCGGAACTGACATCTGTGTAAGCGCACAAAGAGAAATACTTCTGTTCTTGTGTTATTTTCGCGTGTAAATGTCCTGTTAGTATGGGAAGTAAAACACAGAGCGATTCAAATTTTGCGTCAGTTTTGGCGCATTAAATTCAGCGTAGAATGCATTGAAATAGCTTGAAGACCGACCTCAGAATCAATCGAAAACTTGGGTTATTTTGTGTCTTTTTCCCCCACGCTGCCGCGCTATGGAGAAACGCCGTATGAACAACGAGATGTTGCAACATTTATCTGCGTAAAACATTTATTTTTAAGGAAATTTATGAATATCTATGTATGGAGTTTTCAGATACTCTAAATTAAACTGCGAATAAAATTCGGTGAACAATAGATCGTATTCGATACATCAAACGGGTGAGATTGTATCGATATCGATTGGTTCAAAACATAAACATAGCCTCAAAAGTAAATTCAGAAATCTGAGAGAACGGATCTTTTGAAACAGATTTTTTATTCTTTTGAGTACCAAGTGCCAATGCAAAGTGAAATTGTCAGGAAATTTCTCATTTTCAGCTTTTCAAATTAAAATCCTTACAGTTTGGTTCGAGGTTATGTTCTATTGTCTTGAACCAAACGATACATCGAACCGTTATCGAATACGGTCTATTGGGAGAAAAATATCCGCAAGAATTCCAACAAATTCGCATTTTATCGACGGAAATTCGGCAACATCTGAAGGTTCATACGACGTTCTTCTACAGGACGGCAGCCCGGTGATCGAACTTTTGTGTTATTTTTTTTTCTCTCGGGGAATGCTCAGGAAAAACCGCGTACCTACGCGAGGTTACTACCGGAGTTAGGTGTTTGTTGCTCAAGGTGGGTCTCCACTCAAGAGGAGGGTGGAGGGGGCGTTAGGGGGTGTTAGGGGGCGCATCGTTCCGTGAAGAAGAGGTCTCGCGCCTTGGCGTGCCGACAACGGCAGGGACTGGCAAGTGTTTGATTTGATAGCTTTCGCTTGAAGAAAACGCATCTGGGACGGATCAAGGTGTCCAAACGGCATGCAAGCATGTACATATGTCAACGAACCGAGCCGTTCCGATCAATACTTTTATCAACCACCTCAACCTTCCCCATTGTCAGCTCGCACACCTTTCCAGGCCTGACCAATTCTGCCGTCCTAAGGAATTACGCCGTATGAACCTCCAGGCGTTGCTAAATTTCTTTTGATAAAACTCGAATTTCCTGGTAAATTTATGAATATTTTCCTCCCAATTTTTCAGATAATTTAGTTCGCGATTTTACCAAAAAATTCTGAAAATTTAGAGGAAAATATTCCTGACTATCCTTAGAAATAAACATTTTATCGAGGGAAATTTGACGACTCTCGAAGGTTCATACGGCGTCCTTCCTTAGCATGGCAGAATTTACCGCCCGCTGCTCTCAAGGTGACGTCAAATGAATGGGTCGGTTGCGCTGGTCTCAGAATCATATTTTGATGTTTGATTCTTGTAGTTTAGCTAACTATAATAAGATCCGTCCAAACAGCTACTTCCTACGTCCAACATTAGTCGTGCTTTAAAAAATTCGGGTTGTGACGTTATCCACCGCCTCTTGGTTTAAATCACACCCTTGGTTTCTTCCACCTTAGTTTTATCAGATAAGGAGACACACATTTGCACTGGTTACTCAACGAGAAACTTGGATGAAAGCAAAGTGTTGGGAACCGAGGGTATCCTCACCGCGGTGGACGACGTAATAAACGCGCGAATTTTTCATAACGCGATTGATATTGAACGTAGAGAGTTGCTATTTAAACGGATCTTATTATTTTTAGCTAATCCGCAAAAATCAATCGTCAAAACACGATTTTGTGACCAGCGTAACTGACTGATTGGATGGACTTAAACAGAAATCAGCTTAATTAGTCAATTGAACAGCTTTATCGAAGAAAGGCATAACTTCCGAAATTCAGGTTTCGAGAAAACCTGAAAACACTCGATTTCTTAGACAATGGAGGATTTGCAAGCAATTTTGTTATCGCTCCATCTGAGAGTGCTCAGCGAGCTGAATTTGCAGTATTCTTTATAATTTTTTTCTGATGTGGGAAATAAAATAAAAATACATTTAAAAGTGAGTAAATACACCGCCTGGTGACGACATCAGGCAGCATTTCCAATTTAAACACGTGCATTTTAGCAGATTAGATTATTTAGTCATAACTCCCACTTTAATTGTTCAATTTATAAACCAAAGGTATAGCCTCGTGTTAAGTTCTCTTAGTAGTTTCCACTGAAAAATTCATCCTCATCATCATTCATCGTCAACATTCATTCATCACTAAAATCATCACAAAATGCTCTTAGTAGTGGAGACTACTAAGAGAACATAACACGAGGCTACCCTTGGTTTATAAACTTTCTTGGTTTATTTTGAAACTTTATAAACCAAGGGTAGCCCGTGTTAAGTTCTCTTCGAAGTTTGCATTTAAATGCAAAATTTATCAAATTTCTCTCAATTCTCCATATTTCTGTTGGAAAAAATCAAGGAATGTTGTATATTGTGCATAACGTTCATCACAAGACCACGACGACACGAACAGATTCAAAGAAATTGGGCAAGAAAAACGTTCGAAAAAATGTTGGCGAATACGCGTTTCTTCCATAAAATTTCTCATTACGGCGGTTTTTCGTGTATGAGATAGAGGCTCCAGGACCTAATGGTATCCGAGCGGGTAATCTTTTTCAACAACTCCTTCATTTCTCATAAAATAATTAGTAATACATCCAAAGGACTCCCAGGAATAATTGGATTGCATTTAGCAAAAAGGAACCAAGGGCATTCCAATGTTTTTACCCTGCAAGTATAAACTGATCATCTAAACAAGTTTCGTATCTACTTCAAATAAACTACGAAGTTAAGAAAAAAATTACCTTTGTAAATTTAACTTTTTGCATGATTTTAGTAATTTCATCGCAAAAAAAGTAAGTTGCACAATCCTAGCAACATTGGAATGCTCTTGGTTCCTTTTTGCAAAATGCGATCTAATTCTGGTGTGTAAAAATCGGCGGTGATGAGGATGAGAGGAGGGACTTATGTAATTCATGTTAGGCGAGACAGCCGTATGTATATTGTCCTCTGCATGCTTTCCGTCGTTATGTTTTTGACAAATGACATCAAATGTTAAGGTTAACGGCACGGAGAAACGGGTGCCAATTCGCTCGAGACAGCCGGAGATATTGCTCTCTTGCGGGATGATGTGGTGGAATTACTGCTGTTTTGTCGGCTGTAAAGTCAATTTTAGCGCGTTTATTGCATGGCAGGGTGTTAACTGGAATCGGTCTCACTGTCTCAATGCTGCAGAATTTCCCTTCATGTTAATTTATTTAAGGAACCAGGCAACACTGCTTTAAAATCCCTGTGATCTCTCCTATCTTCGGCTGTCTTGCTAACGTAGCCCTTGAAGCACCAATACAAACAACACAACATGGAAACTGAGCAAGGGAAAGGTCCCGCGTTGAAGGCGCAGGGATACAACTATTCGTGCTTGACAGATGTCCGTGTTGCATCTGTAAAATTGAAGGCGCTATGACACAAGACGTGAGCTCGCGATGCTCCTTTCTTTTAGTTCCTTAACAAAATTTTAAAGTAATTCTATCAAAATTAGTACGCAAATAGGCTAAACTGGGTACTAACATAGTGATCGGCCCATAGTTCTGTCCAAACTACTAATCCCTAGAGGCGCAGGAACTTTAAAAACAGTTGAATCAATCAATTTAAATTGAAACAGCTGCTAAAAAGTGCGTGAATCCAAATACATACTGATGATGACCGAATAAAAAACCCGACCATTTTGCAATTATGAACTACAATTTTTGGCTGGTTTCAAAACAACGTACGTACAATTAGTTTCCCTTCAGATATATGTGTTTTTACACATGAATCAGAAACTGTGGTACCCAGTCTCAAGATGTAGTCAAATTCGTGTAGAGTACGGCAACTCTGAGGTAACACTTCGATGCATGACAGTTGGAAAAACTCGAGGAGCTCTCTCTATGATGGTTACGAAAATAGTTACGAGACGCCTAACCTTTATTTTCTACAATGCTCTGTCGTTAGTCGTAAATGAAAAACTTTAGCGTCGATGTTTGTGTAAAACGTGTGTAGCAATTGTTACGCTAAACAAAAGACGTCTGTTTGCCCCCTTGATTGCATTTTTGTTTTGCTGGGGGACCCGTGGGATTAAATGCCACTCTGCGCTCGTTATCAACCTATTCACGCACACGAGAGATCCATTCTCCAACGCGTTGGTGAGGATGCAATATTGCAGACTGATTATTGAAATGTATAGACAAAGCGATAGACAAAGGAGACAAAGAGAAAATGCAGCGATCCCATCGGTGGAAGCGGGTGGTAAGAAGGTAGAAGGAGGCAAAGTAATAAACTGACAAATGGCAGCTCCTACAAGAAACCCTTTAGTCGGTCCGTACAGTCGTCATTTTCGCTCTTTGTCTGAGACAAAGATACCCCTAAGGATATAGCTCCATTTCCCCTTTTGTTGTCTATAGCTTTCTCTATCAATGTCAATAATCATTTCGCTGCGATTCTTTAGAAAAACGCCAATATTACTGACTCAAATTAGGGATCAATATTAGGACTCAAATATTACTGAATATCCTTCTGTAAAGCAAAACACCCGACGCTAAAGATAAGAGAGCCGAGGCGCCTTCAATTTTTGAAGTATGCACCACGGACATTTCTCAAGTACGAATATTGTATCCTCACCTCACGATTTGATTAACTTTGACTCGTTTTGTCTCACAATGGAAAAAAGTCATGTCGTCACCTTCCGGCCAAAGTATCACAAGCGCCATGTGACGTTTCAAAATTTCCGCCGCCATTTTATTTTTTTACGGAGAAATTATCGGTTGAATCTGTTTGAAAACTTCACTGAATTTTATCGGCAGCGCGAAGAAAGTTCTGTGAAAATTTCGGACGGATTCGTCGAAAAATTTCTCCGCAAAAAAATAAAATGGCGGCGGAAATCTTGAAACATCGCATGGCGATTGTGATACGTCGGCCGGAAAGTGATGATATGAACATCTTGCGGTTAATATATCTCTGGCGATTAAGCATTTATTACTTAAAAACGATTTTAAATCTTGCATATTTCGGACACTTTTCATCGGATCTCAAATAAATTCATCTAAAACACTGGAAGAAAAATATTCAAAAGTTGCCAAGAAAACGTATGCTTTATGATACGAAGTTGGACGACTTATGGCAGCTAAAGCGGCGTTCTTATAACTCAGCAACCCAATTTAAGCAGATAGGGGGAAATACTAGACTGAACTACAACGACCAAAGCAAAGGCTGGCTAAAAGAGCATGAATTAATAAAAACAACAGAGATTTTTTTTTTATAGATTCCTTACTTTCATTTTGAGTAGAGGGCGAGGTTAGATGTGCCCGTGCTAGGCTAGACGAACTGCAATGAATCTCTGTAATTAGCGATAAAACTCGATAATTTTCATCCTTGGGTCCTCGGCCGGTGTCGGCGGGAGCTTGAACAATTGGAGGTTCCGGCGTGTAATGTGTGGGTAAACGAGTTTGGCAGAATCCCAACGGCGTTTTCAAAACGGAGCGAAAGATAACTTTCTCGCACGCCGTGAGTTGTCTTATCTTTTATTCCTGCGGCTGCCGGGACAGGCTCTCCGGACTCGTTATTTTGCCGGGCTCTCGTCGTGTGTTCCGAGGTGTTTTTCCGCGCCCGCCAGTGAATATTTCCGCCCGGAGATGAAGTCAGGGCGGGCGAGGTGCTCGTCGAAACATTGGACTCACTTAGCCGCCTCACTCGGGACAGGAAGAAAAAACACCGCCATTCACCCGACATTCCAATTTGCTCTGCGGATCCACCGCCTGAGGCACGGATTCCGAGAAATCCTCGTTATCCTGAATTTCCCAATTGCGGATCCAGGCAGGGATGCGCAATGAAATTTCACGGATTAAATTTCACGGAATGGCCCACTAGACAGGATCACAACTAGAAATTAACGTCGCATGATCTGTCATGGAAAACGAATCATATAACGGGAGTTTTGGAAATCCTGAACGAGATATTACTTTGAACGCAATATAGCGAATACTTAGTTGCTCTATGTAATTGCACACCATCCACACAAAAAATCGCGTGAAAGTCACAAGTGAGGGATCGCGGTTCAAGTGATTCGATCGGCCGAACGGTCGTTTTAGCGCCCTTAGGAGCCTCCAGAATCACGTAATGTACACCATCCACACAAAAAATCGCAGGTGAAAGTCATAAGTGAGAAATCGCGATTCGAGTGATTCGAACTGCCGAACGGTCGTTTTAGCGCCCTTAAGAGCCTCGAGTACCATGAATTGCACACCATCCGCACAAAAAATCGCGAGAAAGTCACAAGTGAGGGATCGCGGTTCAAGTGATTCGATTTGCCGAACGGTCGTTTTAGCGCCCTTAAAGCCTCCAGAATCACGATATGCACACCATCCGCACAAAATCTTTGAACTATAGCAAATACTATATATATAGTATATACTTGCTCGAATACTAAAGCAAATACTTTGAACGCCCATCAAATGGAAGTCCTATTAAACAAATTACGTCATTTGTATTTTTTCCATTTAACCAATGTCAATTGTAAACAATTGTATCTTGTTTAGGATTTGATTTTCAGACTTCCCGTTCCGTGAATCGTTCAACTTTGTCGTGAAATTTTGAAGAGAAGACATCTTGCGTAGTGTTTGATTTTGTACCGCGTTTAGCATCCCATATCTATCCGCTGAAAAGTAAAATTTCCTTTTCCATGAAATTTTACTAATTGTTCAGGGGCTATGTGTATCCAACCCGCAACAATTTTCAGAGAAATAGATTAGGAAACTTCGAAAGACACAAAATATTTTTTCTTAAACGATTAAAATAAAGATTGCATTATATCCATGCGTTTCGTGGCATACGGAGTCCATTATATCAGTTTTAAAAATTTTATGACATTTTATTGTGCATCTCCGGAGCCAAGGATGGGAGAGGGATTGAATACCCCTCTTGTGTAAAAAAGCAAATTTGTCATGCGTAAGTTGTGTTTGCATGGAAATTGTTGGGCATTTCTAAGTGAGAATTACGTTGATTTTTTTGTCTAATTACCCCCAAAAATCGTTTATATTTTGGACCGATATTGCACGGGCGGATTTCTCAAGAGCAAATAATTTGAGTCAATTTTGCAAACTTGGAGTGTGGTTAGGCTCCTTCGTTTGCAGGGAAACGAAGATTTGTCCTCTTAATACGGATTATTTGCAAAGTTGCAAAACCGCAACTCTTGTACGAAATCTATTAGTGCGGTGCAGGATGCGACAGTGGGATTTCACCTCTGTTTAACCCCGCAATTCTTGCTTGGCTCACGGTGTGCCTAATACACACAGAGTAGCAACTCTGCTACTGTCTTCAGCTATATTCCTTCGTATTTGATAAAATGTGTCTCATTTCAGAGGCTATTTCGTCTAAGATCATGTAGACATATGTCGCAGGCAAATAGTGAAATCAGGCATTTTGTCAAATGCCTAGGCAGATAGTCAAATTTTGACGGTCTACAAAATTTTGTGAATTTATGACGAAGAGCTCACGATTTTTCACTATTTTTGGAAAAACAACTCATCAAACCTACAAACTTTTTTCGTCTCTTCCCCTTCAATTGCTTCTCATATTTTTAAATGTTGAAATTCCAAAAATTCTGTACTTCACGACGTGCTGAAGATTTCAAGATCAGTGTCTCTTCAGGAGCTAAAAATTGTTTACGATACTATTGTGTGTGCAAATTTGTACTGAGAATTGGTTCTTGCAGGACCAATGAATTATTTTGTCTGAAATCGGGAAAAGAATAAGAATTTCAAACTAAGTCAGAATATTTGACTATTTGCCTAGGCATTTGACAAAATGCCTGATTTTACTATTTACCTGCGACATATAAAAGTTGTGGTCAAGACAGCCAAAGCGCCTACAATTTTTTGTGTATGCAACGTGGACATCCCAAGAGTACGAATATTCGCATTCAGACCTAGCTAATGTATTCTTAGTTCCTTTTACAGCGCACTATGACGCTCTGCGACCTAATCGCCACGAAACCTTGACAGATGTCAAGGTAGAGCTTTTTCGGAAGCGTTTCGCTGAATATAACAAGCTGATTCGAAAGGTGCCGGCTCTCGCAGAAATTCGATCCAATTGAAAGCAAAAGGAGACTAGCGTAAGCTTTCATCATGCACTACCGATTCAGTGTCGAAGACCCGTACAAACAGTAGATTCTTCATCAGTGGGCTGATCATTGAAATTGATAGACAAAGCAATAGACAAAGAAGACAAAAGGAAACTGGAGCGATGCTATTGGTGGAAGCGGATGCTTGCAATGGACAAAGAAGGGAAGTAATACTAAGCAGCGGTAACCCACGAGGGACACCACACTAAGTCCATCATTTCCGTTTTAGAAAAACCGTCAATTTCAGCTAATGAGATCACTCCATTTTCCCTTCGTCTTCTTTGTCTATCACTTTGTGTGTGATAGCATTCTTCTCATCTTCATTCCCGTTTATGACACAGTGGAGGCCTAAAATACGGGAAGCAATCAAAAATGGATTCACATAGTCTTGACTCTCAGTATAAAGGGACTCTAAGAGGCACTATCGTTTCTATTACGAACTTTCACTTTCTCAGTGGAGTTTGTCTCACTCCCAGGGGACCTCCGTTTCCCGCGTGTCTCGGCTTTTGTTTGCGTGTCACCACGGCAACGCCGCCGCGCCGTGACGGGGGGGGGGGGGGGGCGGNNCGGGTTCCGGGGGAGGAGGGGGGCGGGGGTGCTTAAAACTCGTGCACTCGAGTGACGCGCGTCTCGCTCGCAATTTCTCGTTTCTCGTCCTGCCTTCCCGACTCCCGCTTCGTCGGATCGTTACTTCCCGCCCCGGCCGAGAGCCCCCGGGATTAACCCCGCACCGGCAACATCACGCACCAGAGCCCCGATACTGGGGGGCCCTCCCCCCTGTCCCCTGCCCGCTCCGAGATTCGATCCTCGGAGGGCGCTTCGCGCTCGGGGAGCCCCGGTGTCCCCTCACCACTACCCGGCTTGATACCCCCTCCCCCGGGTGTCCAATTTTGAACAGTGAAAAAAAAAATTGCGAAATTAAATCGAAATACTTGCCAAAAAGTTTTCTTCTGGTTACACTGGAAAAAAGTCACTTGGATCTAAAGTCCATACTCTTAAAAACATTGACAAGAAAAAATACTCTGGATTCAATCGGATTTTTGCTTAAATCGAGAATCAAGCCTCTTAATTTAAGCAGATTTCCTTTTAATTCAAGCAAAATGGACCACTAGACAAGGTACGAATTTCAGCATTCTGATACATGCTACTTACCCAAAATTTCACGTAGAACACGATGCGCACAACGAAAATTACTGAAATCAACTCCTTACGAAGGTATTCAATAATTCTTGATGCGTGAATTCAAACCACTCGCTCATGAAAACTCAATGCTCTACGTGATACACATCGCGCTAAACGTTTATCGTGACAGTCTCTGCGTTATAAAAATCTGGCAACCTCAATCTTGACACTTTGGCTCAGCTATAGCAAATTGCTTATAGTTGGAACAACACATGACATGGTGGTAAAGGAACATTGCTCGATTATGAGAAGCTTGCTGAAACCGTTGTAGTGGGCGATTTGACTCGCGTAGAGCTTTGAGTTTCTTGTGAGCGGGCAGTTCAAATTCCTCTTAACCAATGTGAAATAAAAATGTAAATATCTCCGTTAGGAGTTGGTTCCAGTAATTTTCGTTGCGCGAATCGTGTTTTACGTGAAATTCTGGTTAAGATTCATGTATCAGAATGCTTAAATTCGTACCTTGTCTAGTGGTCCATTCCGATTTAATCAAGAGTATTTTTTCTTGTCATTGTTTTCAAGAGTCTGGACTCTAGATCCAAGCTACTTTTTTCCAATGAGGTAAAAATCACAAAAAAATTTCAGGGCCGTAGCTAAAGGTTGAAATAATGGTCCCGCAAGGCATTCAAGTGGTTTTACCGGTTTCTCATCTTGGCAATCTTAGCAATTTCGAAGATTGCAAGTCGCAAATGCGGATAATGAGACTTCCGATACCATATTTACATGAGAAAGACAACAGTTTGGACCCATGAGGCTCAGAAATCCCTCGTTCTCAGCTCTCAGAATGCAAAAATCAGCGATTTTATCATCGTCAAGATGAGAAATCGGTAAAATCACTTAAGTGCCTTGTGGGACCACTTAACTTTTAGCTGCGATCCTGAGATTTTTTCGTGATTTTCTCTAACCAGAAAGAAACTTTTTGACAAGTATCTTGATTGGATTTCGCAAATTTTTTTTTCATCGTCCAAAATGGGACACACTCCCCCCCCCCTCCGGGACACAGAAAATGCCACGCGGGGGATTCTATTCCAAACGCTGCACATGAGGAGTATAGAGTTTTCTGATTGGATGTTGACCAAGAGGTCGCCGAGAGGTTAGTTCTGTCATTAGATTTCAAATGCTAAGGGGTGCGGCACTTCTTTGGCCGCTTCGGGGCAGAAAGAAACCTGGATCGAAGTAAAATTCTTGCGCAATAAGGACGCAATAGTGCAGAAGGAGTCTGCCCTGTCCTCCGCGTGGCCTTTCGAGATAACTGACTCGAAGTCGAGTATGAGACGCAACACTTCCTCTCAGAGTGTCTCGCTCACAAACTTGGAGTCAAAAATCTCTCGAACTTGATCTGCGAGCTAGAATGTCGCCTCTCTCAACCTATTAGAGACGCATTTTATATGCTGACTCTGTATTATACAGGGTTTCCAAAGGTCAATGAGTCATGCTTTGAGAATCCTTGGGTAAGAAAGGGACATTTTTGTTCTATAAAAGATTCCATGGAAACCTTTTTTTATTTTTTTATTCTTCATTTTCTTTTTTTTCTGCGCTAGAGCCCATAAAAGTAGTGGATTTCTACATGAAATTAGTTCATAACTCTGTTTCAAAGCGTTAAATGTAGGTGAGAACGAAGTCTCAGGAGAAATTTTTGGGAGGCTTCTTATTTTAAGTGGTTTCAAGGGTTTTTACGTTTTTCTGGGAAACCGGGTCCTCATATTAAAAATTGGTAAATATTTTTTAAAGTAGATATCTTACTTACTTCTATTGACCTTCGAAGACACAAAAAAGAGAAAAGGGGCTGAAAATTAAGTACTTCCTAAAATTGATCTCCACAAACATTTGACACTTTAAGAAGAGTCATCGCGTTCAAATTTCATGAGCTCTGACATGGTGCAATCAGTTTTCAAGAATATGTACAACGGCAAAAAATTACCGCCGTTTTCAATGTAAAGATGTTGCCTATCGTATCACTAATGGAGCAAAGATCTTTGATACTACAAAAACATAAAACGAAGGTCAAAAATTCACCCCTTCCTCACAAGATTCACTAATATTTAATCCTTGGCAATTCAGCTTTAGACAACGTTTGGGGGGAAAAATCCATATATTTGACGGGCTCTAGCACCGCACGAAAACCGTTTCCGGCGAAACTTTCATTGTATTAAAATATAAAACAATACGATTTAAATTCACCTCAAAAATCATTTCTTGAAGTATGGCGCATTGATTTCCAAAGACCCTGTAAACTGTTTATTTTCCCTTGAATAGAGCAGATTTTTGAGGGGAAAAGTATTGTATTTCTTCTTACGACTAGCCGTAGATTTAGATTTTTCAACATTGGAGTAGAGGTACAAATTCTCCCCATTTCGCTATCGATATAAATCATAGGACCCCGGTCAGCAAATGGTTATAGGACATTTCGTCAACGATTTTTTGTCCGCGCAACTGTTTTTTCCAGTAATTTACGTCCACGCGTTTTTTCGGCACGGGAATTTCAGTCCACGTGCCAGTTGAGACCCAAAGTTAATTATCCCACTTGTAAATACAAACGATAATTGCTCACAACGTTTTTGGATGAAAATGTAGAATGTCTTGGAAGAATGAGGGGTTGCTTGCTTTTTTGTTCTGTCTGTTTGGTCCAACGGAGAATAATATATAGTTGAGAGTTTTGGTAAAAATGGGGGAGCGTCAATTCCATGAGACAAAATTCACTAAAACTCTCTACACCTCTTTGGTGTAACAGGACTTAACTATCTTTCAAGAAATTTCCACCTTGTTATGCCTGAACCGGATGAACCTCTTGATTTGCCGCAACTAAAAGTTCTTAGATTTTTCCTGTGGACGATAAGTATCTTGATTTATTTTGCGAGGAAAGATCTGTACTTTTAAAGGATGCCTGTCATTCTTAATACGCTCAATTTCGTATATACTGTGCAACACCACTGTTGTGAAATAGTTGTTTCAGACGCCGCCGCACAGCGGCCGGGCGGACACGCGCATTGGCGCCTACAAACCCAAGTGGATACTTCAAGCATTGCGCAATGCGTGAAGTATCCACTGAGGTTTGTAGGCGCCAGTGAGCCTCTCGCGCTGGCAGCACGTCGCTCCGCTCTGTTAGGCTTTAATATTTATACTCGCATAGTCAGCGTTTTTTAACTCATGATTTTGAAATGTTTGCACACTCTGCATTGATTATTCTCATTTAAATCGATGGGGGAAAAATATGAATCATTTTATCAATGGAGAATAATAATATAATGTGTGTTTTTTAAATATTGGTGGTTCCGTGTCAAATTTAATGATTTCCAAAGCACTTTAATTTTTTATATTATACATCATAGGAACCTTCTCCGAGAAAAAGAATGAACTATAGATACGGTCCTTGACCCAGAGGGAGCCGCAATATTACGTCACCTCCGAAAAAAGGCTTCGAGAGCCTTGGGCTAGGATCCCGTAAACCCCGTAAACAAGGCAAGTTTGAAAGGAGACTTTTCGTCGCTCCTCTGGCGTAAAGGATCATCTCCATTTCCACATGAGCCCGGGCGAGCATGATGTTGTATGGACAACAGGGCTCACGTAAAAGTAGAGCTACGCCGTTGCGTCGGAATGGCGAGGTTTTAAGGGCACACAACATTTATCAGCGCGGGCTAAAGCTTAAAGATGTTCGACTCGGATAAACTTTCGAAAGTTTCGACGTAACGAGCCTTGAAGCGTATTGATTGACGCGAGCAGGACAAGACGGAATGTATTTAAATCAAAAAGAACCGTCTTCATTTTAACATGAGCCCGACCATGCACGTATGCTTACGGGTCTCCGAGTCCACGTCGCGATGGACATAGGTCTTTTTGATTGAAATATTCGGGCCCAGATTTCTCCCCCGTCGATTCTTGAGGGGTTCAATAATCTCTTGATCCGGTTACGAGGTTTTACATAAGTTCGGCCGGGAAAATGAGGCGAACTTGAGATCGGTGCCGATGGGAACTGGACCGCGCGGATTCAGCGGGAGGGATCGCAGGACGCGTTATTATTATAATGGAATCTCTACGTTTGACGTAATGAGACTCAACGCTTGATCAACGGGATCCGCTGATGCTTCCACCGATGGCAATCAGAGTGACGTTGGAGAGAGCTCTGGTTCCAGCCGAGCGTAGGATATCCCTTTTGCTATCCCTTGACCTCTATTTGGATCGCGTTAAGCAGAAAGGAACCAAGCGACACCACTGCCGTGCTAAGCAAGAACGCCGTATGAGCCATCAGGCGTTGCCAAATTTCCTTCGAAGAATCACGAATTTTCAGGAAAATTTGTGACTATTACTACTTTGATTTTTCAGAGGATTTTTTTCGTAATTTGATCTAAAGAGTCTGATAATTTCAAGAAAACATATTCATAATTTTTTTTCAAAATGTAATACTTTCTGAGAGGAAAATTGGCATCATTCGAATACTTGGTGTTTTTACTTACCGCAGCAGACCAGCTATTGCCAAATTTGATTGGACAATTTAGTCTTGAACAGGAAAACGGTCGTGCGAATTTTTGAGCAAATTTTAGTAAATTTACAGCATGACACGAAGCAAATTCCGTAAAATTTTCGAAGGAGTCCGCACAAACGTTCTGCAATGTCTTTGACGTTCCTTGTATAAAATAAAATTGCCTAATTAAATATGATAATAGCTGGTATGGCTTGGTTCCGCTCTGCGTAACGCGATCCAAAGTTTGGACTTCATACTTCAAAGACCTGGCAAAAACAATCGAAGCAATGTAATCGAGCGAAGAGAAAATAAATTCAATGGTCAACGCTATTTCATACCTAATGATGGTTAATGAGCGAAAAATGAAATAAAACTCGCCTGGTGATGACTGATGAACGTCAAGGTGAGTATAAATTCTTTGCTCGGTGAGTTTTTGCAAATTAGGCCAGTTCTTAGTCTTTGGTCATCAGCAATCAATTAGACAAGCAATTAGACAAATCCGAGCATCCGAAAGAAATTTTAATTTTTTTAAGACATTTTTTAAATTCAGACATTTTTCTAAGACTAGATAGTAGAGCATAGGGGAGTCTCAAAAATACGTTGTCGCTGATAAACCGAAATCAGTCCAACGGCGTTTAAAGCTGCACTGAATAATAAAGAATGAACACACAAAATTTGAAACCGAAGGACTGATTCGTAACTTCAAAACTCACTGCAGTAAAAACTTAAAAAAGGAGGTTGGGTTGAAATGCGAAAGTCAAATCAAGCGCTGAGTTTACAATCAAGAAATATAAAATAAAGACCTAGAAAATCCGCACTGATGTTAGGAGAGAATATAGTTTTGAACCGCATTTCAAATGGACCACATTAAGTAGTTAGGCACTGCCAAATCTGGCTCATTATGGATACAACATATGATCCATTAGTTTCCTCATGAAGATGAGTGTTTTTATTTATGAGGCAGAAATTGTGATTCCTTACTGCAAAAAGCAGTCCAAGTCATATGTTTATAAACACAGAACTCTATACATAATTTGGTAACATGCACGTCCTCTAAAAATTGACTTAAGACTAGAAAATGAGAATGTACGAGGCATAGAATGAAAAGAGAGGCCGTGAGACCGCTGCGCCGTAAGTGTTAGTTGGCTAGGCAAATTTCTAGAAAAAGAAAAGGTCTGTTAGGGATGGTCATTATCGGTGGAAAATTATGACTTGGCAGGTTTTCAAACTGTTATTGGCTAAATCTTATCACAATGTAGCCTATGCTCTCAATTGACAATAGACTGCTCTCCGAGAAGCTATTTCTAAAATTCTCTGCCAAACAAGACTGGCGCTTCTATGTATTGGCAATAGCTTGAGGTGGATCTACAACGCTCGCACGGACAATGCGATAATCGATCAACCGACTCATGATGAATTTTATTTAAAAGTCCTCGAGAGTGGAAAAGGCGATAAAATGTCAGATATTAGAGAGAAAAATTCAATCGAGATATTTTTTTTTAAAATAATTCCGTTCTTGTAATAAATCTCGCGGAAAGTCTCTTCCTTTGATCCGCACTATTCATGCTCTCTAAGTTATTTCTAAACGTTTTTCATTCAAACTTTTTCTATTATTATTTAACAATATACAGCTTGATGCAACTTTCAGGGATGTTTGAATTTTTTTAAGTAAAACCTTGTAAATAAGAAGCAGCAGTCGGTACATTTTTAATGTACAGTTTTTAAGATAAGAACCTGTCAAAGTACCCGGTTGTTTGCCTTTCTTCGTTAATTTATATTAAAACAATGTATACAAAGCCATATGTTGGAAGATTTTATAAATAAATAGAAAAACCCCTGTAAATCCGTTTTTAAACTGATTAAAAAATACATTAGAACTTCAAAATGATTTTGGTGACTTTTAATGTTTTCGAGGTTGTTATTAAAATGATTGGTTAAACTTCAAAACATTTTAAGAAGGCATAAAGATGACAATGATTTGTTTGAAATGTTTAAAAAAATTGTTTTAGATGCCTCACTCTTTCCGTAGTATTTACTTGAGCAACATCTCGGACATTTCATTGTTTTCGGAGATATTTTGAAAATATCCTTTAAACGTCACTGTGTTGTTGGAGTTGTGACAAACTCACTGACCGAAGAGGATTTTAAGGGGAAGAAAGCCCTCACCGCAAGCGGAGCTCGCCGCATGTAAATTATAAATCTAGGTCTGAGAGTCGTTATCATGAAACTAATGCTAATCTAACTCCCTCAACTCTAGGGAAATGAATTCCACTCGCTTTTAATACTCTAGACTCGAGTTTTTATTCCTTTGTGTTGTGGCACAATTGGAACATAGTTTCAAAACAATTTTTTGTCATTAATTTAATTAAACTAATCCCTAGCTTTTGGTGCAGTTAGAATAGGTCTAGCTATCCCGAGTTTATTCCATCCTTTCTTTTCAGATTGGTTTATTCCATCCTTTCTTTTCAGATTGGTTAATTTCCTTGACTTGCCGCCGTGTTCCTTTCGACTAAAGGAGCGAAAATGTATAACGTACTTTTAGAGACAAAGCGTGAATTTTAGACCATTCATGCGCTCATCATGATTTTTAAGCGATAATTTATCTGAAAAAACGCAACGACTTTCATCGAAAAAGTCTAACACCATTAAACGTTAACTGACTTTCTCTCATCTATTATTTTCTTCACAGAGAAGCGAACGACTTGACGCTTTTTAAACTTTCTATGAAATCGCTTTACATTTTGAAGAATCTACGCACAAAATTTCACAAAAAATACTTATTACTTTGCATTACTTGTAGTCCATAGAAATTCACTGAAAAACTTACGTAGTCTTATGTTTTCTATTTAAAAAACTAAGACATCAGAGAAAAAAGGTAGCGTCTGAATACTGTTAAATCCGTCCAAATCTAGGCAAAGAGAGAATTTTGGACTCAATCTGTGCGCCCATCATGAACTTAAAGCGATATTTCATGATGAATAACTTTTTTCTCGCCTGTACCTGACCATTGGTGATTATTGCAAGTTGGCAAAACTATTATAATTCTATTAAACTTCATTAAAAATATCGATAGTAAGCGAAGGGAAAATGCCTCCTCACTAAGAATCGATTGTATTCCATGTATTCCATACATTTACAAGAAGGAAAAACAGTGTTTACGCCTTTCACGAATCGCCACTGTGCCTGATGTTTGCAATAAATCTAACGAGCCAATTTTGACGTTCGTTCTTTTTACTTCAGCGATCTGGCGAGACAGTTCATCAGTCTACTGAGGAAGGAACGTCACTATATTTTTACGAGAGTTCTGATGAGCTTGGATCTGATTGACGAAAGAATTTAAAAGAAGATACGTTTCTTTTGTAAATCGATAACGAGCGAGGATTTGAGAGGAATGAACTTGCAAAGTTGCAACTTGCTCTTGGTACGACACGCTTAGTTTAGTGCGCGTCGGGCGCGTAGGCAACTATTCGAACTCTGCGGTGCGCTTCTAGCATACTCTCGACATTGAAGGCGAAATTAGAAATGTGACATTTGGAGCGGCCTGCGGTCCGTCCGATATTGACAAGCGAACCACGGAACCGACGGAGCCCGCCTTTTCTGGCACGTGCTCCTCCGTTTGAGTGGATTGAGCTATCGCGAAGAATTCAACTCCCATTTGGCTTAACTCCTCAGCTTGGAGGAAACCCGGATGGCCATCAAAACTTTTTGCATAAACCAATCTCGCCAAAAAAGAATGAGTCAACGGTCAGTGATCGTGAATTGATTTGCGAGCAGGAAATGTAACTTAACTTCTGAAACCCCTTTCACGAGAGTTCCGCGCTCATGTCGTCAAGTTTCGATACAAATAGCCAAGCGCCCTATGCTCATGTCGTAAACTGAACATGTCGACATAAAAATCTTAATTCCGTTATAGATGGAGAGGAGCCATAAAAATATAGATAATATAAAACAATACATAAAAATTTAGATGAAAGGGTCGCACTTATTTTTGGCTTCCTGCAGCTCCTTAAACAGCTCCATTATTCGCGGGGCGTTCTGTGTTGTCATAAATTAAGGAGCGATTTCAAATTTCCTTTTCGTGTTGTCAGAAAAAGGAAATCGGAAAACTTCCAGTTAGCTGTAACCAAGTGATTTCTGAAATATACCTCTTTGAATAGTTACGGCGATTAATTACCATGAAAACAGAAAATTCCCTAAATTGTATAGAACAAATATTGGATTTGGCCACTTTTACGGTACATTTTTCAGGTTTAATTTATAAGGTATGTGAGGGTATTTAAATTGGAAAAGGACAAAAGAAACTGACAAGAAAAGATGATAGACGGGAAAATCAGAGGAGTTTAGAGTCAAACGAGTCCTGCCTCATAAACTCATGACCTGTGAATCAACCAGATTTTTTTCTCTCTTCCATTTCATTTTGAGTCCCAACAGAGATTTAACGCTTACCCATTTTTTTTGTTTTTCTTTTTATTTAAAGGATCAAAAGAGGATGCTTGTTGGTCCGCTCTTGCAAAATACGGGACAGATTATGTAGGAAGTAAAACTCGGAGATTATTATTTATTCCAAACCTACGCCGTCATTGTTCGCGGCTTCGTTGACTGCGATGTTGCCCATTTGCAACTAATACTTCCCCACATCATTTTACCAGTAGGTACTTTTTGTAATTTTTTTAATGAACATGGCAACTCTGAGCGCGGACAGAACAAGAGAGATGTTCTACTAGACGGTGTCCACTTGAAAATCTCATCGGAATACAGAAGGGGGTTTAATCTCCTAGGATGCGCAAAGTTGAAAATTAGTGGAGCCAAACCTCAGCATTCCTCTTGGTTGCCTACGGCAACAAGTTTTTTGTCGAGGATGAAAAAAAGGGAGAGAAAATGTCTTGCGGCAATGTTTGCTTCGCCTCTTCGTAAACTGAATGGGCTTTTAAAGGAGGAAGGACCAGTAAAATGTTCAGAAATTGAGTTGTCAAGGGAGTACTATTCTTGAGGATGGAGGGTGTACGCGTCTTACTACCAAAAAATTCTACCAAAATTACTCTTTACAAGTCTTTTTTTTGGACTTTCAATATCTGCTAAAGTGAAAAAAGGGCGTAAGTTTCGAGCCACCTCTCCTAGCAGAGAGTATTTCTCACTGGTGAGGTGTTGATGATCGATTTATCGATATTTCCCTGTTTGAAGCTATAGTAAAGAATCGACGATTAAGGTGCCCGTTGCGAACATCCTGTTTATCGATCCTTTTCCATAGGTTTAAATGGCAAATAAATCGATAAATCGCAAATCACGCCATGCTACTGGTAATTCTGAATGATGAAACTCATGAGTGAGAGCATAAACTATGTTTTTAACATTGTCATCGAAGACGCATGCATTGACTGTCATTTTTCTGTAAAAAATGGCAGCGCTGAGCGGTTTTGTGGTAAAAGGACGTAATCATCAAAATATGTAACTTCTTGCACGAGTTTTCGACCCTCCTTGTGTGATTGAGGTCTTATTACAGCACTTACGTAAATTTCTTCGTGCAGAACTATGAGAAAAGAAATCAAAATCTCTCATGTTTCTTCGAAACCTAATTTTTGGCGGTTACGCCGATCTTTGATTCAAATATAGGACGGTCAAACCTTCAGAAAAATCAGGATTTGTTAGTGTTTTTTCAGCAAGTTTCATCACTGTCCGATAATTTCACCTCGTGTTCTTGCTATCAAAATGCTAATTTTTTTCCACCTTACCGAAATAAATTGCTGTGCAAAAGAAGATATTTCCAGTGATAATCGAACACCAGGAAAGATGGGGAGAGAATTGAAAAAGGAGGGCCGGGAAAAAATCATGACATCGAGTCAAAGCCTGATCAAAGAGTGAAATTTTAGTGATTCGGTGAGCATGGTTCGAACTAGATCCAATTCCAATTTCGCTTTCAATTGGGTGTGTACGCAAACTGTCTACAGCGGAGTTAGAATAGTTGCTCATTCGTCAAATGCCACTGAGTAAGCGGACCTCACAGTGTGCCTCTTGGGTCCCCTTCAGGTTTGATTCATTTCACTATTTTGCTCCACTGAATTTTTGTGTTTTTGTCGTATTTTTTCTCCTACATATATGTTAAAACAGCTTAAACCGCAACGTTCTGATGGGAAATAAAAGAAAGAAAAAAATTGACAAGTTACGACCGGTTGAACGCATGAGCGCTCCTTTCACCCAACCCAGTTGTATGTAAGGTATCATGATAAGCAGATCTAATGGCTATTTCATGCGTTTTATACCATATTCTAGTGGTTACATTGTGAACGAGCACATAATCTTGTCATATTGGCGCCCTGATGGTAAAATGCATCTAATTATTTCTTGAAGTCAAAAGTTCTCGTCTTTTAATGTGTAAATTATTGATTTATCTTTTTTTAAGGACAACACTGTCATGAATTAGCATTACTAGCGTTACACAGAACGGAGAACTTGCAAACAAAAATGTTACTGGTTTATGTAAGAAAGCTTAATGAGCTAAGTTCGCAGAGCTCTTCATAATGGTTTGTGGTGTATGAAATTGAGGAAAATAGATTTAAAAGTGAGAGAATGAACCGCCTTGTGACGTCATCCGACGGCATTTTCCATTTAAACACATACCTCTTCGCGAATTCGGTTATTTTGTCATATATCCTCCAATAATTGCTCAATATAGAAACCAAAGGTATTCTTTTGATCACTTTTCTTAGCAGTTTCATTTTAAACATGAAATTTTCAAAATTTTAGACACTCGCAAACTCTCCATCAGGATGCGATCCTTCGTTCTGGTGTTTCGGTTGAAACCATTGAAAATCGATCCATCGAATCAGGGTGGCAAAATATCATGAAAAATTAAGTTTTGAAATTTCACGTGAAATATTTCACGAAATTTCAGAAATGCATGAAAGATATTGAAAAATATCGGTTCCTGTTCATGTTTCGCAAAATTTAAAAATTGTGACTTTCCTCTGTTTGTGTGCGTTTGAATTCGGGTTGCATACTCTAGCCCCTGAAAGAAATGAAATATTTCACAGCCTCGTGAAATTTCATGAAATATTTCACTGAAATTTCCAAGCTTTCATTTCTTTCTTACGTTTCATTCCACCCTGCATCGAATATAGCAAACATCGTAAATCGATACATTACATACCGCAACCCTCTTTGATCGAAATTTCAAAAAACGCAACAGTGACGTAGCCACTGAATCAGTCTTTTCGAATGGCATCATGATGTGGAATTACACGCATTATGTGTATTGTCACGCAGCAGAGGGCTCTGTTTTTGAAGCGTGTTATCAGGTCAGCGCACTGTGAAAAATCACTCCTGGGGGTAGTAGAAGGGGCTGGGAGAGGGTGAGATCCGTATCTGTCCATTTGGGGTCACGCGATCCTGCTCATAGGATGTCCACGAATTTTTAAGTAGCCGATCCCAAAAAATTTGAAGGTTGAATTAAGCGCGGCATGCAAGCAAGAGAGAGGCTACGCAGAAACACTTCATGAGAGAAAATTAGGTGATTTAGGGAAGGGTACTTCCGCGTAGCTCCTGTCTGAAGTGGATCGTCCTGTCAACTGACCAATTTAAAAAAATAGATTTAATGGAAACGTACGTTCTTGCCCAATGCACAATCTACGACTTAAAATTGAGAAATCGCTGTAGAAAGTTCAAAAACGCAAATCCCACTTGAGTCAAAACTCGCAGCAACTTAGTCCTCCCTCCCCCCCCCCGAAAAAAACCAAA
>NW_017553232.1:832346-859345 GCF_001854935.1 Bemisia tabaci
AAAAAAAAAAAAAAAAAAAAAAAAAAAAAAAAAAAAAAAAAAAAAAAAAAAAAAAAAAAATGAACAGTTTGGATCCTTGGATAAGCCAGACACAGCATTATCAGAGGTCTTCTAAAACTTAATTTTCGGGACGGCAAACTTTACATTATCATAACTCTGGTTTGTTTCAAGAATATTGAAAGTTCTGCAGTGGAAATTTCCTTAAAAGACTCCACTATTTTATGACATGAAATAATGGAATTTTGAAATGATTTGATCATGAGGTCCGGGAACCGTCACACTGCATAACAACTGAAATAGAATATGAGCTTGCGACTGACCCTCTTCTGAAGTGTGAGCATGTCTCTTATCCCCTGTTTTACTGCACTCTTTGCCGTTCAGGGAGCTAGCTAAAGACTGGCTCTTATAGATACGATGAAAGTCATGTTGTAGCGATACTCACCTAAAACAGTGAAAAAAATACATGTACATTAGATTTCGCCAAAGATTGCAAACAACACTGTATATTTAAAAGTGGACCAATACGAGTAGCTAGAACCTTTAATTCAGAAACCTGTAACGCTAGATATCGAGAATATTACACTCAAAGTTAGGGTCAGCCTGAAAACTGGACTTCGGGTATGCATTTTGAAGAAAAGCGTGTGCACTGGAACTCGGAACTGTGCACTCGGTTGCGCTGGTCACAGAATCGTATTTTGATGCTTGATTCTTGTTGGTCAACTAATAAAAATAGGATGTGTCCAAACAGCTACTTTCTACGTCCAATATTAAACGAGATATAGGGCTTCGAAACATTCGGTTTATGACGTCATCCACCGCGGTAGTGACACTCTTGGTTCCTTCCACCTTGGGTTTACCAGTCAGGGAGACACATTCGCACGAATTACTCAACGTGAAACTCGGATGAAAGTAAGATGGAAGAAACCGAGGGTGTCACTACCGCGGTGTATAATGTCACCGAATTTTTCAAAGCGCGATGCTTCTTTTAACATTGAACTAAGAAAGTTGCTGTTCAAACGAATCTTATCATTTTTAGCTAATCTGTAAGAATGAAACATCAAAACACGATTCTTTGACCAGCGCAACAGACCCATTGGAGACCCTGCGAAGAAATGGAATACGTCATTTTGTCGCTCCTATAGCGTGCCTGAGTTCTTAATTTTCACGTGAGCCCAGTTTTAGGTGTTCGTATTTCTGCCAAACGGAACTATTTGCAGTGAGACATGAGCCCTGAGACCCATAAGAATATACGCATACCAGGGCTCACGTTATAATGCTCAGAGTTTCGTTGACAGAAATACGTCCGGGTATGAATTTAAGCTTTCTCGGGCTCATGTGAAAATATAGATACGCCCTTACGCCAGAGGAGAAACGGTTTGGACTTGTTTTGGATGGTTCGGCCTGAAACTCTATTCTCTCATTACTCAATGTTAAGGCCACAGTTCGACGATTTTTTTTACTTTCGAAATATTATTTCTCGACTTTGAATTTTCGGTAGGAGAAAATTGACAACTAGTTGAACTCAACACTTCGCCTAGCTCATTTCTTTCCCCAAAACATAACTTGGTGCGTTTCTGTTGAACTCGGTCCATATGGATGAATTTCTGGCGAACGGGACTATGTGAATTATAACGAAAGCCCTGTTATGCATATACTCTTATGAGTCTCAGGGCTCGTATCTCAATGCATATAGTTCCGTTTGGCAGAAATACGTCCATTTACAAATGCGCATCGGAGAGAGAGATCACAGATGCCTACGCCTACACAGAATAACTACGCACGTTCTGAAAAGGAATTATGGAGTGGCGATTAATCTGTGCCCCTCCGCCCGATATTACCCCTCCACATCGAGACACATTAAAAATGAGTATAATGAATAATTTTGAAACACGGTCGAGGGTGCGTGAAGGCTGATGCCAGATAGCGATGCATCCGCTTGGATTTTTTAAAATTTTCTTTCTCGACGTCTTCTCTGCACCTTACGAATAACTTGACCGATCTGGACCGAAGCTCCTCAACTTCATAGTTGATTGCTTCCGCATTTTCCACATGACGCGTACTGCTTTGCCCTTGTGAAATGATCGGGTGTGTCCGTCGGCATACATACGGAAAATGTTTGTGCCACTCATCAACATGCTATATGACAGTTCCTGACTAAACTGCACGTTCTCATAGAAAGGATCGATATGAAATATCGGGAATGTTCTACGCCACCACGCCAGGAAACTACCCTCCGCTCTCTCGACGAACTTTTAAAGAGAGGAGAAATAAGCGGTTTGGGAAATCATCACCTTTCAGTTTTATATTAGATGCAAAACGAGTTTGACGCATCAAAGGATAAATACACCGAGTTTCTGGGCGAGGTTCAATTGGACGTATTTCTGCCAAACGGAGCTATGTGCATTAAAGCATGAGCCCTGGGACCCATACGGATATATGCGTAACAGGGCTCACGTCATGATACACATAGTTCCGTTTGGCAGGAATCCGTCCGATTGCTATGAAAACAGCGTAAAAATGGCTGCTCCTGACAACTGATCGACGGTGAACGATAAACGTTGTTAAACTTGAAACCCGTTTTCCGCGAGGTAGCAGTTTTCCTCCTCCCAACTTTAAACCGTTCCCGAGTCGTCGCTTCTCCCCCCATTTACGTGCGTTCATCACGGCAAAAAATGCAGAGTCAATCCCTTATTGCAATCGCAACACTAACTCAAATATTTAAGCCAAGATTCCCGGACTGTCGAAAACAGTCGCGTCCATATTCGTTCCTTTAGCGCCGTCTATCTTCAAAGACGACCTGTGCGCAGTTACTGTTGAAAAGAGGAAGTTCATAGAGGCTCATTGGAGAAAAAAAAAGTTCCATGTATAAATGTCGCAGGCAAATAGTAAAATCAGGCATTTTGTCAAATGCCTAGGCAAATAATCAAATAAATTAACTTAGATTGAAATTCTGATTCTTTTCCTAATTTTAGACAAAATATGTGATTGCTCCCGTAAGAAAAAATTATCAGTAAAAATTTGCGTCACACAACAGTATTTTAAATGATTTTTAGCTCCTGAGCGGACACTTATCTGGAAATTTGCAGCATGTCATAAAAAACAGAAATTTTAGAATTTCAACGTTTAAAAATATGAGGAGCTATCGGAGAGGCATAGACAAAAAGAGTTCGTAGGTTTGATGAGTTATTTTTTCCTAAAATATTGAAAACTCGTGAGATCTCCGCCATAAATTCACAAAATTTTGTAGCCTTTCAAAATTTAACAAACTGCCTAGGCATTTGATAAAATGCCTGATTTTATTATTTGCCTGCGACATAAATAAAGATAG
The DNA here is from genome assembly GCF_001854935.1 of Bemisia tabaci. Taxonomy (NCBI): domain Eukaryota; kingdom Metazoa; phylum Arthropoda; class Insecta; order Hemiptera; family Aleyrodidae; genus Bemisia; species Bemisia tabaci. Next base: position 835,675 of record NW_017553232.1, read on the forward strand.
GCAACTTGCGACGCAGAACAAATTTCAACTTACTTTAGTTTTACTGCAATAATTTCAAGGAGAAGAGCCCCTTCAATTAGTGAATAGACAACATAAATAACATTCCGATCCACTAGCGTAATTTTACCATGTGATCGAAATTTATTGAAACCTATTGATTTATTTATTTATTTTATTATTTTTATTTATTGTTTTATTTATTTTTATTTATTTTTTATGATCGGGACGTAGTCAGACGTCGTGACATTCCATTGATTTTGGTCAAATCCATCCGAATACAATTTACTGAGGAAAAACGTCGTATAAACGATATATATGTTGTCAAATTGCTGATGAAAATCTGATTTCCTCGAGAATAGATTAGTTTTTTTCTTGGAATTTAACTCACAATTTAATTTTAAGTACTTGCTACTTTCAAAGAAAAATATGCATAACTTATATGAGAATTCATACTTTATCGATCAGCAATACTACTGTCGGCCACAATCGAATGTTGATACGGGTTTTCCCGGCGCACGCGAACAGTGATTTACTTAACCATTTCCTACTCATCGTTTACAGCATGATCGGCTCTCTTCTCGGTTCTCCGGGAAGAGGAACGTAGCTCCATTCCTAGGTTACAAAATTGAGCCAAAAAACTTTATTTCGTACGAAAATGTATCAAAGCAATTTTCTTCCAACATATCTCCTGACTCTTGCATGATATCAAAAGAAAAATCGGAAAAAATTTTGTTTAGAGATTAGATGTCCAAGACTCTCTTGTGAAATGTGCATTTTTTTTTATAAACTTCCTGCGAGCAAAAACGAGGGAAAAAAGTGGTGAACGGAAAAGTATAAAAGGAACAGTTGCAGCCCATAAAAATTGGGGATATAGTTTGTTGTTTTTCAAGTAAATTTTACTTTTTCTTTTAATTCAAATAACACAATTTTTTATTTAAAAAAATTCCCCGAACGGGTTGCCTAAAACGAGTATATTAAGAATTTTTTTACTTAAAATTTACAAGTTTTTTACATTTTTTTTTGACTACTTTATGTAGAATTTTTTTTTAAGAGCCATTGTTACTAGGGTTTTTGTTCCTCATTCATTTATTGTAGAATCAAGCGCTCTTCAATTCTCCATCCAACATCACGATGAAACAGGGAGGGATCTCAAAATAGAAATTTTTGGAATTCAAGTGGTTTCTATAGATGATATATTTCAGAGTCCCCGCGCGAGCAACCTAAGAATTGTAATTAGGCGAGATAAAAGTTGAGTTCACGGGTCGTCGCTATTTTTCGCCTTATGATGATTGATCAGCTCAGTGGAGATTTTGCACGTTGGCAACACTGTTTTTCCTCTGTTTAAATCCATTACAAATATCGATTTAAGGCGAGGCAAGCTACCTCACCAAGAATCGATTGTTTTACATACACTTAAATGGAGGAAATCGAGTGTTGCCAACTTTCAAGAATCGCCGCTGGATGAGCAACTTGTTGAGCAAAAAATCAAATCACATTTCGCCGCTCACGTGTAAAAAAAACCATTTTTTCTACGTTTGACAACGGGGTTTGCATCACATTTCCCTTCCATTTTCTACGTCTACAATTTCAATAATCAGCCTTAAGTGTGGCAACACATTCATTCACGTGCAACAATATAGTATCTTTTGAATGTCGGACAACGGAGTTTGCGTTACATTTTCATTTCGTTTTCTATGTCTGCAGCTTTGTCTATCAATCTCAATAATCAGCCTTTCCTTGTGGTAACTGCTTCATTATTTCACGTGTAACATGAGTATTTTTTGAACGTTTGACAACGGGGTTTGCATCACATTTTCCTTTCGTTTCCTATATTAATCGCTTTGTCTATCAATTTCAATAATCAACCCTTGCTTGCGGGAACTACTTCATTATTTCACGTGTAACAAGAGTATTATTCGCTACGTTTGACAACGGGGTTTGCGTCTGTGATCGGGGACAGAGATAAAAGGGGATCGTTTGATGGGTGAAAGAACGCCTATAATAGTGGGGCGTCGCGGGGGGCGTCGAGGGGGGGAGGAGGGGAGGGGGAGGGGGGAGGGAACAATGTTGCCCCCCGCGGAAGAAAAGCCTCGGCAGCGTCGTGGCGGAATATCCAGTGGTCAAATGCCGAGCCGCGATCCGCCGACGCCGCGGGGAGAGGGGGAAGGGGGGGGGAACCCGAGAATTTCTGACGGGAAAATATATGCTTATTTATAAATGACAAAAAATAATCGCCGAGATAAATAGGGGCGAAAAAAAAGGCGCGAAGTCAGAATCGATACTCGTGTGGTCGATTCGTGGGCGCTCCGGGTTTTGTTCGCTTGTATTCTCCCGTCGCGCGGTGGGCTCAAATAGAGTCCCTTTATACCCAGAGTTAAGACAACTCACTTTTGGTTGGGCTGAAAGTGGCCGAAAAAAAAATCCAATTCCGATTGGTTCTCGCTCATGGAGGCCGAAACGAGTGCACCAAGATGGCGGTACCTCGAATGTGAACAAGAATAATGAAAATATTACCTAATTGTGGTTTATCAAGAGTAAATTGTTATTTCCATCGGTCTGAAATTAAAATAGATTAAGAAATTATTCACAAACCAATCTAATTTTCGTTTTAATTGATCAATTTGTTGATGTTGTTTTTGTGTGACAGACATCGCAGGATTCCTGATCCTTATCCCTCAATATCGTTTGTTTGGGTGTACTCGTTTCGGCTTCCATGGCCAGGCTGATAATCGAGTTGTCTTAACTCTGGGTATAAAGGGACTCTAGGCTCAAAGTTATCGGCACTGGGTTAAACTCTGCTCGGCGGGCTGCTTCTTGAAATTGATAGACAAAGAAGACAATAAGGAGTATAAAGCGAACCCGTCGGTTAATTTGGGTGGTTCTTATAGAGTAAGGGAGAAAACGATGGAGTAGCTCAAGGGTTTCTCGTGAGTTGCCGTTAGTTATAGTCTATAGCCCACCACCTTCGTCCATTGCAACTCGAAAGAACGCGTAATTATCCATGATTGCAATGTCATACATCCCAACGTTTTTTCCGCAACATTAGACGTTAATTAACGTCTTTAAAAAGCTACGCACAGTTTCTCTGAAACGTTTCCGCGAATTGTCCTAACTGATCTCGAAAAAGGCATCGAAAATTTTGATGCGTTATTTTCGTTCGTTCTCCTTTCTTTTAAGGCAACCAAAAAGAAAAAAAACTAAATAACATCCGAGTTTCTGCATTGTTACAATGATGATACATATTTCCCCTTTAATCATGGTAGAAACCGGAGCAGAGAGTAAAGGATGATAACACTTAGTCCTAGTGGGAAAGTTAACGGAAATCAGGAAAATCCTTCTTCGAGGATTGCAGGCTCGCGTTGTGCGCTGGTTGAATACTGTGTCCGCCGCACTGCAGGTGGTGCGTTCACGCCAATTGACCTACTGCACTGAGATTGGCGCAATGCGAGAAGTATTCATGCAGTCTTGTAGGCGCTATAAGCAGCGTCCCATGCCGACCGCACTGTTTGACGCAATGCGAGAAGTATTCCTACAGTCTTGCAGGCGCTAATATGCGTTTGTATTTGCAAGATAAAGAAGTTGCATAATCTTAGCAACATTGGAATGCCTTGGTTCCTTTTTGCAAAGTGCAATGCATACGGTGTCTACATATAAATTGGGTGTCATATAGTGGTTCCTTGTTGGAGAATGTAGTCAACAGAATCGGAATCATAGAAATCGTTTTAGACGAAACCGACGACACCATCGGGTTTCTCGGTTTTGGCAGAATAAATAGTCGGATGGAAAATCATGGCTCCATACAATAAGTTCACTTCGCGAGAAACTCCATACTTTTTCGGGAGCTCAAGGGATCCAATTTTATCCTCCCTGGTTCCTCCTCCGTCGTCGAGGCAATATAAGAACTTGCATTCCACCTGGGTAGATAAATTCCTCCTTTTATTCTCAACTGAGGGTTGTAACTGTGGTTGCGGTCGTATCTCTTCGCGCCTTTGTATATCAGCGCGAACGCTGAATTAACCCCATGGCGGCGGCGGCGGCGGGCGGCACCTCCCTGGTCTGTGGGAGCCATAGTTGCCAGATACTGCTCAGAGATCAGCACCTTTCCCCATTTAACCCGCAGAACTATACACATTTTATCGCACGACCTGGCAACCTGGGTTGGAACGATTAATGGAGAATTTGCACGCAATTTTTTTATTGCTTCATCTGAAAGTGCCTAATGAGCTGAGTTCGCAATATTTTTCATAATTTTTTTCTGACATGGGAAATTGGAGAAAAATTGATTTAAAAGTGAGAAAATGTGCCGCCTTGTGACGTCATCTGGCGGCATTTCCCATTTAAACACATGTATTTTAGCAGAATCGGTTATTTCGTCATATCTCCTCTAATAATGGCTCAATTTATGAATCAAGGGTATCTTCGTGTTCAGTTCACTCAGAGGATTCCACTTAAACAGGAAATTCATCAAATTTCAGACCCTTGCAAATTCTCCATTGCTCGCAGATAAGCGGTGCTAATTCAGCCACGCTGCACTTTTTCCCTGCATTTTCGCGCTTAATTCACTTTAAGTCAGGCTCATTATTCGTCTCTTATCCACTGGCGCAAGGCAAAGGACAACATGCACGTAAGAAGGTGGCTAATCGCAGGCCGAATTTTGTGTAGGTCAAGTGAGGCGCTCGGACCAAAATGGATCGCACAAAGCAGAAGAGAAACAACGTTCTTTCCGAGATTTCGAACGCGTTTTTACGTTTGACAACGGCATTTGCGCCTCATTTTCCTTTTTTCCATACGTCCATCTCTTTGTGTATCGCTTGGTTTATCAATATCTGATAGAGGGGTAGATCAAGGAGAGCATTACGCCATTTTTTTTTTTACGTGTTAAAGGATACACTGAAAACAGAGATTGTTAGAATTTGCCATTCCTTCACGCTGTCTGATATACAGCGTAAAGGAATGGTAAATTCTAACAATATTCAAGGTAAATGGTAAATGAGCTCCGAGGTTTACTATGTGCTGCAGAGATGAAACGATATATCGTACCGCGACCGGGAAAAAATGTACGAAAATAGATTAACAAAAAACTTAGGTACAGAAGGTATGCCTATGCAATTGAATTGGAATGGTAAAGTCTACCAATAATTTTCTCAGTGTAGGGATCTAAATCACAATAGCGTCACAAGGGGAGGAGGGGGATCAAAAATGCCAGAAAAATGCGTTACGTACTTTAGGGACGGCTCCTAATCTTACATGCTTTTAATTGAATATTTTGAAATTTATGTTCAATTATTCCGGTTTGGGTAAGACCCAATAGCGTTTATGAAAAGCAAAAAACAAAAAATCATCTCCCTGGTAAAAATTGGCAGTGGAATCTGTGTTCCAAAATAAGCTAGACCTACAGCCGGCTGTAAGATTTCCGTTAGCTTCTATAGCCGGCAACACAATTTCTTATAGCCTTTTATAGCCGATGGCGACTAAGCAACAGCTTGGCGATAAAGTGCATGCTAAACGTTACTAATTACGGATGCTAGGACTTAGTGAGTTTTTGGACTACCGCTCTCTTTTTGGGCCGCAGTATCTTGATTTAATTTGCGAGGAAAGGTCCGTACTTTTGAGGGATGCCTGCCATTCCCTATATGTTGGAGCGCCTTCAACTTAGTATGATACTGTGCAATACCTCTGGTGTGAAATAGTTGCTTCAAGCGCCGCGGGCGGGCAGCCAGCGGTGAACGCGCAGTGGCGCCTACAAACCTAACAGGGATACTTCACACATTCCGCAATGCGTGAGGTATCCCTGTTAGGTTTGTAGGCGCCAGTGCGCCGCCGCTCCGCTTTGTGTTAGGCTCCAATACTTAATCTCGCGGAGTCAGCGTTGTTCAACTCATGACTTTGAAATGTTTGCACACTCTGCATGGATTATTCTCATTTTAATTGATGAAAAAAAATATGTAGTCAAGGAAAATATGATGTGCGTTTTGTAAATATTAAGGTGATTCCGTACAAACTTAAGGATTTACAAAGCACAAGAATTTCTACACAATTTCTTATAGCCTTCTATAGCCGATGGCGAAAAAGCAACAGCCAGGCGATAAAGTGTAAAGCCCGGCGATAGGAACTATAGCCCGGCTGTATAATTTTTTATCGCTTCGTGTAGCCTGGCCGTATGATTTTCTCCGCATTCTACATCCAGCTATATGATTTTCTATCGCCCTCTTCAGTCGGCTATAAGAACTCCTATGGTAATTTGAAAAGCAGCTCCTATCGCCAATTTTTAGCAGGGCTGGAAAATATTTAAAAAGAGTGATATTTTGAAAAGTCATAGAAATATCTCAGTTCTTGCCAGGGTTTCGTCCTCTCCTGGGCAAACTTTTAAAAATGCATAGGCATATCTTCTTTACCTACAATTTTTTTTATTGATCTATTTTCGTGAATTTTTTCCCGGTCTCGGTACGAAATATCGTTTCATTACTGCAGTGCACAGTAAACCCCGGAGCTTATTCATAATTTATCAAGTAATTCGTCGGCCGAGCGCCGGCAAGGAGGTCATGTAAGCGTCAAACAAATAGCGCTAATAGAGGCGAGCGGCGTGAAATCCAGGGGAGAAACTACGCGCAGAGAGGTTGTAACAATGCAGGAGTAATTGACGTCATTTTTTAATGTTTCACCCCCCTCCCCCTCCCCCCGCCGCGACCACGGGAGGCAGAGGATTGAATTGGAGGTCTCGTTGGAAGAAACGCGTAAGTCACCCGGGGACCCGGGCCGACTTCCGTCCTTTCTAGAATGAGCTGCTCGATCGAAAGCGCTACACAGGTGCACGCCAAGTTGCCTAACGCCCGGTTAAGGCGCAAAGCGCCGCGCACCCTACAATCCTACATCTTGCTTATCGATCGGGAAAAATACCACTTCCTTGCAAAATCTGCGCTGGAAAAAAGAGGAAAGGAGGAAAAAAAAAACAGGTTCGGTCCTCATGAGAGCCGATGCTTTGTATGATGCTTTGTATTGCACGCCGCGCAATTCGTCTAATCGGCTTTCTGTTTATGTTGGCCGACTTCTTTATTCAGTTCTATTCTCTACGAAGATTTTGTAAAATGAAACGAAAGCAAGGTTCTCGGATTCAAAAAGTTGGTAATCGCAAAAGAAGAGCGGAAGTTCAGAGCCATTCAGCTTTGAGGTTCCATGAAAGCCTCAAACTGCTGAGCCAATCGGAATGAAGAAGGCGATGCTTTCTTGTATACCGATGGTGAAAGTCCGTAACCACGTATCTCGGTTGCAACGTTGCAGACTTTCTGCCAAACTTTAGTTTTGAAGTGGAAAACTACTCAACGGCAGTTCTTAAAGACTGCCGTGATTTTTCTTCTCCGGGCCCGAAAATTTCTGCGAAAATTTCAAAGAATTTTGTCAATTTGGTCTCCTTTTATATAAAAATATAAAATAGGAGTGGAGATTTTTAAACACCGCAAACGAAATACGTGGTCACGAACTTTCGTCGTCGATTTAGGTACTTTATCTCTCCCCGCGGGCTGATCATCGAAATTGATAGACAAACCGACAGACAGAGAAGACAAACTGAAAATAAAGCGATCCTATTGGTGGAAGTGGGTAGTTGCAATGAACAAAGGAGGTAAGTAATAGACTGACTCACGGCAACCCACGAGAGACCTTTTAATTAGTCCATCATTTCCCCTTTAGTCTATAACAACCACCCGTTTCAACAAATAGGATCGATTCATGTTCCATTCTGTCTTCTTTGGCTATCGGTTTGTCTCAATCTCAATAATCAGCCCGCTTGGATATATTTGGAAGATCACACTTCCAAAGGGGCCGTTCAAGTGTTACGTAACGCACTTTTCCGATTTTTGAGCCCCCCCCCCTCCCGTCATTGTAACACACCCGTAACGCAGCCCTACACCCACCCTTTTGAATTACGTAACGCTGGCCTAGCCGTCTTCCCAAATCCATTCGGGAAGGGTAGGATTTTCAATTTTTCCCACATTCTTTTCAAAGTATTAAGTTATGCGTTCAAGTATTCCGTAACGCACTTTTCCCGATTTCTTCACCCACCTTCCCTTGTAACGCAACCGTAACGTAGCTCTACACCCTCTCTTCGGAATTACATAAAGCTGGTTCGACCCCTTTCCCCCTCATTTTTAAAATATTTCATTCGGGAAGGGCGGGATTTTCAATTTTTTGCACGGTTTCTTTCCAAATCCCCCCCCCCCCCCCCNCATGTAACACTGGGCTTGACGCCCCCCCCCCTCTTAACGCCCAGCAACGCTGCCTCAACCCCCTCGCCTCGCATCTAAGTGCGTTACGTAATACTTGATCGGCCCGAAATGAATTTTCCGATGGTGAAGAGAAATAAGAAACAAACTGCTTAGCAACGCTGACTCAACCCCCTCGCGTCCCCTCTAAGTGCGTTACGTAATACTTGATCGGCCCGAAACAAATTTTCCGATGGTGAATAGAAATAAGAAACAAACTGCCCAGCAACGCTGGCTCAACCCCCTCGCCTCCCCTCTAAGTGCGTTACGTAATACTTGATCGGCCCGAAACAAATTTTCCGATGGTGAATAGAAATAAGAAACAAACTGCCCAGCAACGCTGGCTCAACCTAGAGTACCTGTATAGCGAGAGTATGGACAGATCGCTTCATGGAGGGCTTAGGGCCCAAAAGTGCAGCCACCCTTCTAACCAACTTCTAACGCACAAAATTTCACTGCCAGTCTGTAGATTCCAATTCTAACGAAGATGGCTAAGAAAGTACATAAATGAGCGTTCTTCCACAAAAATGAGTAAATTTATGCAAAAACTAAGTCAAATACGTGCTTTAGAAACGATGGTTCGTAACAGTTGTATTAATAAATCGCTCTGGATAATTGAAATTCATAGGTTGGCTGCATTTCTGGGCCCTAACTTTATTCGCGGAGGCATCGGTGAAGGCCTGATGGATTTTCGGAGTTTCACATCTGTCTATACTCTCGCTATACAGGTACTCTAGCTCAGCCCCCTCGCCACCCCTCTAAGTGCGTTACTTAAAACTCGATCGGCCCGAAATGAATTTTCCGATGGTGAAGAGAAATAAGAAACAAACTGTTGCACATGGGGTTTGCGATTGCGAGGACCTGACGTGGACCTGCGAAGATGACTTGGGAGCAATTTCCCGACACGTGTTTTGGCGGGGGCCAAATGGGCGTCGGCGGTGAGCTCGGAGGAGCGTCCGCGGTGAGTTATGGCCTCGGCTGGAGGCGCGCGAACGGCGAAATGCGCGCGGCTTAGCGGACGGCATACTAATTCGCACGCACATGTGGCTCTCGCTCGGGCGGTGGGCGCCGGTGCCACTGCCGCTCCCGGTGTAGTCCCTTGATTAAAAAATCCCGGGCCCGAACTTCTGGATCCCTCAATTTGTTCGCCGCCACCGCCGCGCCGTTCGATGCCCGGAATTTCCATGCCTGGGTCGACCGCCAAGATTCCGGACAACAGCACCGATATTGGAATCCGGCCCCCGGAAATCTCGACCGCTCTGTCGCGGCGCGGCGCACAGTGGATTGAGTCGATAAGAGAGATCGGACGAAATTGAGAAACTTTAAAAGCTTAAAAACCCGTTTATGCAAAATTTTGAGGTTCTGAAAGTGGATCCATTGGTGTTCTCGTGAAATTTTCGTCTGGGTGCACCCCTTGGAGTTTAACATAGGAAAAAATAAACGTAAAAATTTGCAGTTTTAGTCAAAAATTTCATGTCCGACCTCTCGAAATGACTCGATCCACTGTGAGGCGTGGATGCCGCAGCCGTTTCCTGGAGTAGTCACCAGAGCCAATATATCCTCTCGTCCTAAGGAAAAACGCCGTATGAGCATTCTGCCGTTCTAAGGAATAACGTTGTATGAACATTCGAGAGTTGCCAAATTTTCTTCGATAAAATGCTTATTTTTGAGGAAAGCTAGGAATATGTATTCTTCCTTGAAATTTTCAGGAACTGTAAGTAAAATTGCGAACAAAATTATCTGCAAAATTGGAGGAAAAATATTTACAAATTTTCCCGAAAATTCGTGATTTGCCGAGGGAAATTTGGCAACGCAAGAAAGGTTCATACGGCGTTTTTCCTTAGCACGTCAGCATTCGTAAGTGACCAAATGGACCGATTGTAGCGGAAATGAACCAAGCCACATCAGTTAATGCCACTTTGAACTGGGCGATTTAATTTTTTATGTACGAGAGAACGTTTCTATGGATTTTTTTGAAAATTTAAAGGAATTTGCTTCGTACTGTGCAAAACAATCACTGTTTGCACAGAAATCCGCACAACCGTTTACATGTAAAAAATTAAATTGCTCAGTTAAATTTCGCGATAACTGATGTGGCTTGGCTCCTTTCTGCTTAACACGGTCCAAATTATCTCCTTAAAAATGTGTATGTGTTAATGTTGATAGTGTTGGAGAGTTATGAATATAACCTCTTGAAAGTTTTGGATAGTTTGGATCTGATCGCGAGTAAAATTCTCTGGAAAATTCAGAGAAAAATGTTCACAGAATTGCTTGAAAATGTATACTTTATCAAAGGAAATTTGGCGACGTCTGAAAGATCATATGACGTTCTTCCTGTAGCGCGGTAGTATTACTGAAGCGAGCCGTAGGGGTGGAAATGAAATTTTGAGGAAATGGGTTCAGTAGCGTCTGAACGGAAAATTTTATCGAGACAAGGCCCCGTTCTTTGCTAAATTGCCATCAGTCATCCGAAAGATTCTTAGCGAATCTTTGCAACTGAATCCGGTACACTGGATGGATGACACCTATTTCACCGTTGGCATTTGGAGCGATCAGAATCGAGTAGGTATTTAATTTTTAACCGAATCCTGCAAGTAATGGACCTAATCTAGGATCAAGCTAAAAAAAAAACGCGTCAATTGGCTGTTGCAGTATGAATTAAAAACATCCATATGACGTGGTTGCCATGACACACACTATTCACAATGTTCACAATTTATTAACTTATTCGCACAATGTAAAATAAAATTGCACCATTCTCTTTCGAAAGTGGTTTATTCTTTGAGGTTTTCAGTGAAACCATTTATTCCTATTCCTTGATAAACCTCCAACAGTAGGTGGATCGACAAAGTTTGGACTTAGTTCATACACCGGTTGCTGATGAGCGCAAAGGAAAAAATATGATGCGAAAGGATTATGTTGTAAAATAAAAGCTGGTTCAAGGATTTGATCCAAAGTAACAACTAAATCCGGTCGAAAAATTCGTTTGGATGATTGACAAGCGAGGGTCCTTTTCCCAGTTACCATCACATTTGATGCGGGCACGGGCGACAAAGCTTGAATTGCAATGCAATGATGAAAAGTTTTACTTCAGAATATATTCATTTTCTCAAAAAACTGTTGGAAATTTTCGGCAAAAATTCCATGTCGATTTTCCTTGTAATGTAACGAGTCCCTTGAATCAGTAAGTTTTAAGATGGAATCTTGCAAAGTTGCTGAGCTTGTCTGGATGTGACCTCTCCATTCAAAGACTCTCTAAATTGTAATATTAAAAAAATGCTCTAAATTCCTCTAATTTGGCAACACCAGCTTCCGTACATTTAAATTCGTGCAAAACGATCGATATTTATCGAGGTGTATTGTCTCACCTGGAATCGACTGTTCATGATGTATTCAAAGGGGAAAAATCCAGCATTGCCAGCTCAGTGAAATTGCCTCTGCATTCAAAAGCTATGTTTTAATAATAAGTCAGAGCCTGGGCCGACAACGTGTCAACGGGCTCGACATGAGGGAGAATTTGCCCGCTCCCCCGGACATTTTGCAATTCTGATGAGAACGCTGAGTGAGCTGGGAAATGCGCCATGATCGCTGTGTGCGTGACAGGCGGCGGATAGAGATCTGAACCAATCTCCTCCACGACACTGTCAAAAGGTTCGAGTCATTGACGATACTTGATACCAAAAAGATAGGAGAAAAAACGGGAAACAAGGCTAAAAATCACACATAAACATCCGAAACGTTTCGGCCCAAAATTGAGCCATTTTCAGTCTGAAGAATAAAAATAAACTATAAAAATTCCAAATAGAAACCTGCAGACTAGATGGACCGCGTTTGACAGAAAGGCACCAAGCCACGTCAGCTATTGCCAAATCTAACTTGGCGAGTCAATATTTTACGAGAGAACGTTTGTGCGGATTCCTTTGAAAATTTTAAGAACTTTGTTACGTACTATGGAGAAAATACACTGTTTGCACGAAAATCCGCCAAACCGTTTTCTTGTAAAAAATTAATGTTCCCTATTAAATGTGGCAATAGCCGATGTGGCTTCGTTCCTTTCTGTTTAACGCGGTCCATATAATCATGGTTCTTTCTCCTATGTTTTTGATATCACCATTATCACGGGCTGCTCTTTTAAAAATGTTAACCTATGACGATACTTGCAGGATGGTAACTTTTTTCCCCCAACATTTACATCTAGGGACCATGAATTTTAAGGGTGCACAGCAGCTATCTTACCTGTGCTGTAAAAGTTACTTTCAAGAATCAACGCTCTTTGCCCAATGATTACTCATGTTAAAGAGTTGAGCAACTTGTTCAGCAATCCTCTAACCGCATAGAACGCCCTACGCCAGAGGAGCAACGAAATGCTCCACGTTCATTTGACGGCCAATAACGCGCCCGACGCCCAAGTGGCATAACACCTGTCAAACGATTATCGACTCTTGACCGGAAACCTTCGAGCACCCCCCCCCCCCCCCCNCTGCGAGGAAGGGGGTAGCGCACGAGCTTTGAACCGCCGCCGTTTATTTTTCACGGGTAAACTCGAAATTTCGACATGGAATGATGGCGCGGAATTTCCTGGATGGATCCGAGTTTATATCTGTACCTCTCGTGAACGATTTTGCGAGGTGAATTTTTTTCGCGTTGAATTGATTCAGATTTTTCACGGCGCATGACGATTTATTTCGGTCGAAACTTCCCTTTTTCACCCGGGTTGTTATTGAGTAAAAGCAGAGGGGGCAGTTTCGTCCCTGCATCCCGCGTTTTGAAGTTGACTGTTTTAGTCTTTTCAAAGTTTTTTAGGAAAAACTTGGACACTTTTCACCTGCATGACAGCATTCGAAGGGATTCTTTGAGGTTTTTTTATGTTGCTTCTGCATAATTGCTACAGCTGGCTTCTATACAATGAGCCAATAGACAAGGTATAAATTAAAGCATTGCAATGTTCAGAGCCATGAAAGAGGATACACTGAGAAAGAAGAATAAAAAAGACCACCGAAAAATAACCGCGGATAATTCGATCCGCGGATAACCGAAGCGCGCATAATCCAGATCTGCTGAGATAGAAATAATGTATTTATTGTAGGGGAGCGGTAATACAACTCTGCGTAATAATAGGTAACATTATCATTGCAATCGAAAGGACTATTGCGGCAAACTGATTCTCCTTCATTTGAAAAGATAGGCAAAATCGGTCTCCTTCACGGTTGAATCGTGGTATCAATAAATCTTATTACAAGGCGGAAGGCGCGTGGTTTGCGACGAAACATTTCTATTGCTCATTCGTTCAAAAGAGGTTCACGTTGTGATTGGGAGAACTTTAATACGATTCATACATCGCACTATGGAAAGGGCAATTTTTTAAAATTCCGAGTGAAATTCAATCAAACTGTTTTAAACCTGCGAGGCTCTATCAATTTTATTTTCAATTGTTGAAGGAGGCAAATCACCGTTCACCCTTTCAAGGTCCACTATCAGAGTTAGACTGTTGAATTTTACTCGAGATTCGTTTCATTTAATTTTTGTTTGACGCTATATTTAGGAGCTCCTCAGACCACCCTCAATCACTATGTAAACGAAATGGGGCTTCCAAATGACTCAATTTTGAGTTTTCATGGACTGAAGTCCCTTCTCTCGGAGATGATCGTCATTAAACGCCCAAGACCCGGAGATCCCTCCTAAAAATTGGCGATAAGAGCTGCGTTTCAAAATACCATAGGAATTCTTATAGCCGGCTAATAGGCTATAGAAAATCATATAGCTGGCTGTAGAATGCGGAGAAAATCATACGGCCAGGCTACACGAAGCGATAAAAAATTAAGCAGCCGGGCTATAGTTCCTACCGCCGGGCTTTACACTTTATCGCCTGGCTGTTGCTTTTTCGCCATCGATTATAAAAGGCTATAAGAAATTGTGTAGAAATTCGTGTGCTTTGGAAATCCTTAAGTTTGATACGGAACCACCTTAATATTTACAAAACACACTTTATATTTTCCTTTATTACATATTTTTTTTCATCAATTAAAATGAGAATAATCCATACAGAATGTGCAAACATTTCAAAATCATGAGTTGAAAAACGCTGACTCCGCGAGTTTAGATACAAGAGCCTAACACAAAGCGGAGCGGCGACGCACTGGCGCCTACAAACCTAACAGGGATACTTCACGCATTGCGCAACGCGTGAAGTATCCCTGTTAGGTTTGTAGGCGCCAATGCGCGTTTTGCGCTGGCTGCCCGCCAGCCGCGCCGCAGCGAGCCACGGTGCTTGAAGCAACTATTTCACACCAGAGGTATTGCACAGTATCAGACGAAACTGAAGGCGCTCTTATATATTAGGAAGGGCAGGCATACATCAAAAGTACGGAGCTTTCCTCGCAAAATAAATCAAGATACTACGGCCCAAAAACGGAGCAGAAGTCCAGAAACTCACTAAGTCCTAGCATCCGTAATTAATAACGTTTATCATACACTTTATCGCCTGGCTATTGCTGAATCGCCATCGGCTATGAGAAATTGTGTAGCCGGCTATAGAAGCTATAGGAAATCTTACAGCCGGCTGTAGGTCTATGGTATTTTGGAACACAGATTCTACTGCCAATTTTTACCAGGTGTTTCACAATTTGTATGGTACTTCAGTCCTGAAGTCATTTTAACTTTTCTCGTTTTCACTTTATTCCTGCCAAAAATAAAAATATAATATCAATCTCCCCTTTGCAGCACAAAGTATAACATCATAGCTTGCCTGTAAGTCATTCAATGGGAGTCAGAGCAGCGCTCTAGTGGCCCAATTAGAAAATGAAATGGAGGGTTAATTTGCCAACAAGTCTCTAGCGCTACTAAAAAATATGGCAAGAAGTTCTGCTCCCGGGACTTGGGAGGTTAAAGGGGAAGGAAAGAAAAGAAGAAAAAAAACTGTCACACGGCTAAAAAATTACACATACGTCGTTTGTTTAAATACCTCAAATACAGGTGGACTAATTTTTTCCGAATGCGTCTGTTTCTGTCATAGTCCAGGACACAAAAACTTCAAACGTACCACATTTTGCAATAAGGAAGTAATCGTGCTATTTCTGGCTCATCAATAAAATCGCCTATTTGCTTAGGGAATCTGATGACAGAGTGAGTTTCTCGTCTTGGATTTTGAAGCGTTGTCACAGGAAACCAAGCGTTTAAAGGCCAACGCTCGGCCTTTGACTGTCGGAGCGTTTTGATTAAATTTTCCGTGTAGATAGACTCCTGCCACTTAAAACGGTCCAAGTGAGAATTTCATTATGCGAGGGAAGTCGATCCACAAAGCCCCCAACTACCTGTGGCGCCTAATGGAGTCTTGAGTGGTTTCATTGTGAGCCCGGATGCTTTTGTGCCCGCGAGCTCTCGGGTTTTCTATTGTGCGCGGGAAAAATGAGCTGAGCCTCCGCCTCCTGGCTCACCGCGGTGCGTGAAATCGTCGCAGTCGGTTTTAAAAGGTCGGTTAAATTAGTATCGGGACTGTCCCGTTTCATACAGGGTGATTAAAAATTCCCACGCCACTTCTAGAACCCGTCGGGTATACATGCTTTTTTTCAGGCCGATAACTTTAAGATAATAGGAGGTTCCAAAATATTATCTTCCATTCACTTAGAGGAGCCTCCACAAAATGTCAAGTTTCTAGCTCAATTCATTAGAAAATAGGGGTAATGCATGATTCTGGCGGTCCGGAATTTTGGGATCACCCTGTATACTAATCTAAATGCCATTCATTCGGGCTTTTTCTACTAAATCTATAATCTATAGATTTATTATATTCAGGGCTATACTCTACTGAAAATGATGATACAGTCATCTCATGCCTCTCAGGATATCAGATAATTTCAAGTGGACATATTCATTATTTGTCTCAAAAATAAATTTTTTTAGAGGGGAAATTTGGCAACTCTCGGATGTTCATACGGCGTTTTCCCTTAGCACGGCAGTATAGGGCTGGACCCTAAAGGTGTTATAGGGTTCAGCATTGCCTGTAGTTGGAGCTATTTTACCTGAAGTGTTAAAGCTCAGCGCTAGGTTGTTCTTTCCTTGCTCTCGCAACCTTCCATAGAGTCATCTGCTTTGTGCCAATTAACGTGTTTTTCTAGCTGAGTCATTCATTTACGACAGGACGTAAACGTTAAATTTTCCTCCAATTTTCAACTAAAGTCGTCTTAGAGCTGTTTGTCTTTGGAGTTTGATGAAAACAGATGTTAGGTTAAAGCGACGCGAAGTTACGAAACTTTTCCGAAAGTTCGATCGGTTTGAAAAGATTGACAATCAAGGCGGTTGTAATGATAAATTAATGAGTACAAAGCGAAGCCGTTCAAAGTTATAACGCGAATGCGCCTCGCCATCAAATAGCACGAACTCGACTCCTTTGAAGAGCCTTCCGACTCATTATCGTCTCAAAATTCCCGAAAACCTCCCGAGTCCCGACGCACAGTGGATCGAGTCGATCAGAGAGGTCGCACGTGAAATTTTTCACTAAAACTAGAGTCCCTTTATACTGAGAGTCAAGACAATTTGAATCCATTTCTGATTGGTTCCCGTATTTTAGACCTTCACAGTGTCACAAACGGGAATAAAGATTACAGTTTCACCGATTGCAAAGATTATAATCTGGAATGGACCGGGGAATTACGGGTTCGGCAAGGAACAAACGGAATGAGGGAAGGAACGAAGAAAGGAATTCGAGGATGGGCCGATCAAAGATTACGAAAAACGTTCAATTTCTGTAATCTTTATATTCCCGTTTGTGACTCCATGGAGGGTGTTGTCTTGACCCTCAGTTTAAAGGGACTCTAACTAAAACTGCATATTTTGATGTTTAATTCGTCACATTTTAAATTTTAATACGTGCTCCTAGTAGCAAATTTTACGAGGTAACCAATGGAACCATTTTTAAAATCTCAAAGTTGTGATTTGACGGAGTTAAAAGCATTTAAAATTTCCAAATTTTGTCCGACTTTCCCGATTGAATCGTTCCACTGTGCGACGTTCACCGTCGGGTCCTCAATTCCTATACAACTTGAGGCAGTCAACTCTGTTTTCGTCAAACATTTGATCACGAAAACATATGAACTACACTTGGACCGCGTTAAGCAGAGGAACCAAGCTACATCAGCTATCGCCAAATTTAACAGGGCAATTTAATTTTTTACACGAAAACGGTTGTGCCGATTTTTGTGGGAATTTCAGTGAATTTTCTGCAAAGTGAGAATCAAATTATTTAAAGTTTTCAAAGGCATCCACACAAACGTTCTCTTGTAAAAAGTTAAATTGCGCAGTTAAATTTGACAATAGCTAATGTGGCTTGGTTCTTTTCTGCTTAACGCTGTCCATTTTGCGATTGGAAATTGTTATTTCTGGCTCATCTGTAGAAGTATACCTATTCGCACAGAGAAACTCACAGCACATAATTTTTTTTCTAAAATGAGTCAGAAAAATTCAGTTGGTTGTATCTCTTGCGTGGAACAGACCCATTGCACCCATGCACCTCATAGACAAAGCGATAGACATGTTATCTTAGGAACGTAGAGCGGGACCACCGGTCAGAACTCAGTCCGACTGTGGTGAGATGAGGTGTTGAAAAGGCGCTTGGATGCAATTATTCGTGCGCGAGGGATGTCCATGTTGCGTTCGCGAAACATTGAAGGCGCCTTTGGTTCTTGTTCCTTCGACAAATGACGAGTTTTCCCTTAAAAATTGTATTCAGTTGACTGCATCTCTTGCTTAATAGACTCATAACCAGCCGGTTGGAAAACGACGAAACATCGGGGCTACAACTTCGACGACACGACTTCTACCGTGTTAAGGAAGAACGTCATATGGACATTCGAGAGTTGTCAAATTACCTCGGATAAAACGTTCATTTTTGAAGAAAATTATGCATTTTTTCTTTGAGATTTTCAGACGTTTTAGATAAAATTGCAAACAAACTTGTCTGAAAAAAATTGAAGAAAAATATCCACAATTTTCCTAGTAAATTGGGATTTTATTGAAGAAACTATGGCAACGTCTGAAGGCTCATACGGCGTTGTTCCTTAGGAAGGCAGACTTGGAGTCGGGTCTGCGGGCCGATTATTGAAACTGATAGACAAAGCGATAGACAAAGAAGACATAGGGAGTATAGAGAAATCCTATTGGTTGACATGGTTGGTTCTTATAGACTAAGGAAGAAAATGATAGACTAACTGTCGGGTCTTTGGTGGGTTGCCGTTAGTTAATCCATTACCTACCTCCTATGTCCATTGCCACCACCCGCTTCCACCAATAGGATCCCTTCAAATCCCTTTTGTCGTCTTTGTCCATAGCTTTGTCTATCAATTTCAATAATCGGCCCGCAGGTGCGGCAACGATGACGGTGACGTTGAGCTTAGCGGGGGTCCCAGCGGTATATTAGCGTCAACAGTCGGGGCTGTTCCTGGATCGGCCGTTGGAAATTAGCGGGACAGCTCCTGCTCCTGTGGCGGGGCATCGGGTATGATCCCAATTCAATATCCATCGGCGGAGGCACATGCAGACTGGGCCACCGAACAGTGCCCGCGGGACCAATCGACACGCCGCCCCGCCTATGATGCATCGCCTCTCCTCTCCTCTCGACGACATCGCTAGTTGTCCGACCAAATGTATACCGTTTAACTATTCCGCCGCCCGTTTACTCACCAATAAATTTTAATCCCGAGCTCGGTTGCCCATTTTCGCCATTTTAAACGCAAACAAGGACTGCCCTTTGAAGGCGCTTGGATCCAACTGGAGTACCTGTATAGCGAGAGTATGGACAGATCGCTTCATGGAGAGCTTAGGGCCCAAAAGTGCAGCCACCCTTCTAACCAACTTCAAACGCACAAAATTTCACTGCCAGTCTGCAGGTTCCAATTCTAACCAAGATGGCCAAGAATATACAGAAATGAGCGTTCTTCCGCAAAATTGAGTAACTTTATGCAAAAACTGAGTCAAACACGTGCTTAATAAACGACGGTTCGTGACAATAGTATTAGTAAATCGTTCTGGATAATTGAAATTCATAGGTTGGCTGCATTTCTGGGCCCTAACTTTATTCGCAGAAGCATCGGTGAAGGCCTGATGGATTTTCGGAGTTTCACATCTGTCCATACTCTCGCTATACAGGTACTCTAGATCCAACAATTCGTACTCGAGGGATGTTCATGTTGCGGGTGCTAAAAACTGAAGGCGCCTATGGTTCTCGTTCCTTCAAAAAATGACGAATTTTGGACTGCCCTTAGAAGGACTCGAGAGCTGCCCTTTAAAGGCAGGCCTTGTTTGTCACTTCGACAGAGTGAAAAGTAAAACTTTGCTGAAAAGTGAAATTTCACCCACCATGAAATTTTAAAGGTTCTTCAGGGGGCTGTGTATGAATGGGTCACTTAACCTTGTGGTTTTCATTTAATATTCTGAAAGTACCTATGGAAGTAATTCATGCCCGATTATGAGTATAAAACGAGGAAAAAATAGCGAACAGATTTGAGAGGAGGTGAATCCATTTTCAGTGTATACCGGATGATAGATGGATGTATTTCTACCAAACGGAACTATGTGCATCAAGACATGAGCCCAGAGACCCATAAGAATAAGTGCGTAACAGGGCTCACGTCATAATGCACATATTTCCGTTTGATAGAAATACGTCCAGATATCGATGGCCAAACGAAACCGCGTACTTCCGTTTGCAACATTGCAGATTTCCTTTCATACTTTATTTTATCTTCGGAAAACTAGTCAACGTAATTTCTTGACAACTTTCTTGACTTGTCCTCTCTGTCAGCAAAATATTCAGTATACATTTCAAGTTATTCGATTTGTTTGTTCCTTTTTTTAAAAAAATAGAATAGGTGCGAAAATTATGAAACACCGCAGTGGAAATACATGGTTTCGCACTTTGGCCACCAATATTTGAAATGCATTCCTTATTAACTTTTTTAGTTTTAGAGCTGCCGGCGCACAAACTATTCCATAAAAGATTTTACAGCTGCTCAAGCGGTGGCGATGTGGAGTGAAGAAGAGGTTGTTTGAGTTGTTTAATAAACACTCCAGCTTATTAGTCATTTATATGCAGCAAGTTCTCGGAGACCGAGTCATAACATTCTCATAAAGATGCGCTTCATTTTGATGTAGAGCGTGTCGAGTCACTGCGTGAGTTTAACTTTGTCCTCTTACAAAGTTCCTGAATTTCAACCATATTTTCAACATTTTTCGTTGCATGAATCTTTTACTGTCCATTCCTCTAAAAAAAGAGATTTGTTCAATTTCAGTCGAACCTGGCGTACATTTATGGAGAATATGATCACTGAAAATTCAATGGACCACTAGACAAGGTACAAATTTAAGCATTCAGATACATGTTTCTTGACCGAAATTTCACGTTGAACACGATTTGCGCAACGAAAATTACTGAAACCAACTCCTAACGAAGATTTTAACGTTTTTATTCCACAATGGTTACGAGGAATTTGAACTGCTCGCTCACAAGAAACTTAAAGCTCTACGTGAGTCAAATCGCGCACTGCAACGGTTTCAGCAAGCTTCTCAATCCAACAATGTTCATTTCCCACCATGTGGTGTTCAAACTATAAGCAATTTGCTATAGCTGAGCCAAAGCGTCCAGATTGAGGTTGCCAGATTTTTATATCGTAGCGAGTGTCATGATAACGTTTAGCGCGCGATGTGAGTCACGTAGAGCATTGAGTTTTCATGAGCGGGTGGTTTGAATTCACGCACCAGGAATCATTAAATATCTTCGTATGGCGTTGATTTCCGTAATTTTCGTTGTGCGCATCGTGCTTTACATGAAATTTTGGTGAAGAAACATGAATTAAAATGCTAAAATTCGTACCCTGTCTAGTGGTCCATTGGACGTATTTCTGGTTAAAGGGAACCAGAGAGACGTTAGGGGTGTGCTCGTTAGTTGAGGGTCGTAAGAATGAATGGGAATTATAAAACGCCAGTGACGTCAGCGGCAACGAAGCCGCCGCCGCAGTTGCCCGTAATCGCCGCAGTTGCGTCTTTGACTCATTCTTTGACTCATGAGCCCTCTCCAAAAACGCTCTTGTCACATGCTCACGGTTCATGAGTGCACATATTTTGCCGCTTAATTCTATAAGCCGGTCATTACAAGTTAATTTGACTCAAATTGCAGTTATGCACGTTGATACGTTTTAAATTGAAGGCGTTTTTATGTCAAGCCATTGAAGACTCCAACCGATTGGATGAGGCACGGATCTGATCAGATTTTCTTGTAATCGAATATTGTGCGTGGTTGAAAAATGCGAAATTTCGGATGGAGTACAGGGATTTTTGCTGTGGACGGCAGAGTATGTCGCGATACTTGATTTTTTATCCCTTTTAGGGCTCATTGCCGATATGTTTATACTGTACTCTTCTTTGGCACGGTGGTGGTGGGGTCATTGAAGTAACACGTACGCTGACACCGCACCATGGAACGAGTCAATGAGAAAAGTCGGACAAAATTTCAAAACTTTAAAAGCTCATGACTCCATTCTTACAAAACGAAAACATGGAGGTCTTAAAAATGGCACCGTTGGTTTTCTCGTAAAATTTAATAGAGGAAGCACCCTTCAAACTTTAAAATCTCACAAAATGAACGTCCAAATTTCCAGTTTTAGTCGACAAATTCATGTCCGACCTTTCCTACTGACTCGATCCACTGTGCACCGTGACAACAGTGAGAAGAAATTGACTGGAGGAAACATTCTTTACACGGTTGCTTTTGCCGGTTGACATTGTTGACAAGCTTTGCTTTGCGTTATCTCGCGACTGGTGACTCACGATTGGGATCGGCCCATCCCTCCCCGCCCCGCACTCGTCCCTGACGCCCTCCCCCTCCTCCTCCCGCGCCACATTCGTCTCCACGCTTCACCGCTCAAGGGACCCGCGACACCTTTCGTCCCTGTTGCCGATACGCCTGTCTTGCCGAGGGTGCAAAAGAAAAGAACCCTCCACGGCAAAAACATGTAGGTCTCAGGGTTTTTCATCACTATTTTTTAATTTTTAATTTATTTTCCGACTGAAAATGACACAATTTTCAGTCAAAACGTCTTAGGTTTTCGGTGTTTGTAATTTCAGCCTTGTTTCCCGTTTTTCTCCCTTGTTTTTTCCATAAAATCTGGAGGTAAGTCTATTACGAGGGAGAGATACAGAGATGCTCTGAGGATAAAATTACACAAAAAACACTATTGGCACATCAAAATGTAGGGTGATTTAAAAGTGCCTCACCGTGAAATACACCGAGAAATCCAGAGACGCTCTGAGGGTAAAATCACACAAAAATCACGAGAGGCACGTCGAAATATAGGGTGATTTAGAATATCCGTATGGCCAGCATCACCCTTGCAACTTTTGAGCACATTTAAAAAGAGACTTGAAATTTTGTAAGTGCTATTAGGTCAAAGAAAACGACTTATGGGATCACCCTGTAAATGAGCTAGATCCCTGGCGGCTATGAGGGTGGTACAGGACTTTCGGCTCACCCTGTAGTCTTAAATTCGCTCCTTCACGCGCAATCTGCGTTATCACTGCAACTGGATTGCATTTTGCAAAAAGGAACCAGGAGGGTTCCAATGTTGCTAAGATTGTGCAGCTGACATTCCTTGCAATAAAATTACTGAAACCTCGCAAAAAATTAAATTTGGTAAGTTGATTTTTGCATCGAATATATAGTTTATTGGGAGTGAAGATAAAGCTTTTGTTTAGATGATCCGTTCATATTTGCAAGGTAAAAAAAGTTGCACAATCTTAGCGACATCGGAATGCTTGTGGTTCCTTTTTGCAAAATGCAATCCAACTCTGCTATTGTATTCGCTTCGTTTCGTATGCTTGGAGACTTTAGCCAGGAGGTAGACTGTCGCCGTAATGTCGATGAATGATAAAATCCGCTTGAATTAAGAGACTTGGTTCTTGATTTAAGCTAGATTCTGATTGAATCAAGAGTACTTTTTCTTGTCGATGTTGTTAAGAGTCTGGACTCTAGATCCAATGTGTTTTTTTGTTCCAGTGCATGATACATGCGTTAAAATAGAAGGCGTTTTGCACTTGGATTGTTGAGTCCTTTTCGCACGAGCAGTGGAGAAGCTGTGCTGAAACTTGNGGGGGGGGGGGAGGGGAAATGTTAGGCAAATGAGACCGGGGTGGTTAGGAGCTTACTCCAATCCGAGAAGAGTCCGAGCTCCAAAAAAATTCGAATTAGATGGGATTTGGATTTGAATTTAGATTATGTATTCAGAATAATATATAACATTTTTCTCCGTTTTTTGAAGAGTGAGATGGGTGGACGGGGGAGGTTCAAGGAGAAGAAATCGCGTTATCATCCGTCCAGTAGCTCCCAAAAAAATTTCTTGAGAACTTTTTTTGGGGGAGGGGGGGGGGAG
>NW_017553232.1:859410-960122 GCF_001854935.1 Bemisia tabaci
TTTTTTTTTTTTTTTTTTTTTTTTTTTTTTTTTTTTTTTTTTTTTTTTTTTTTTTTTTTTTTTTTAATAAGGTGAAATGTGAATGGCTCTACCAGTAGACTTTCTTTGTGTTTATTCAACTCGGCGCTCGGAGTCCCCGAACAATGACGGATTTTTGTGAGATTGCGGGGCGATAGAGTCGTGTCGCGAAATCGAGCGGAAGGGGGTGNGGGGGGGGGGGGGGGGGGGGGGGGGGGGGGGGTCGGAGGGGTGAAAAAGCCGTGCCAAATTGCCAGCGCGGAGCGTGGCAGGCTCTGGAAATAGATCGAGCGGATTATCCGACGCCAAAATCCGATAATGCACGCTCGATGAAGACCAACACCGATAACTCATTGAAGCGACTCTAATTCATTGCCGTCCATAACCTAGTGACATATAAGCCCGCCCGCAGCGCTCCCGTCCGATGGAACAACGTCGTATGTGCCTTCAGCCGTCGTCAAATTTTATTTCGGAAAACATGTACAATATTTTACTTTCAATTTTTCAAAGAATTTCATTCGCGCATCGACTTAAACACCTGAAAAATTCAAGAAGAAATATTCAAACTTTATATCAAAAATAAATAATTTAGCGGCGGAACTCTGACAACACTTTAGGGAACGACTACGGCCGTTCAAGTATTAAGTAACGCACTTTTCCCGATTTTTTGCCCACGTTTCCTCCTTGTAATGCACCCCTAACGTAGCTCTACACCCTCCCCTCCTTTGGAATTACGTAACGCTGGCTCGACCCCCCTCCCCCTGATTTTCAAAATATTTCATTCGGGAAGGGCGGGATTTTCAAATTTTTGCAAGTTTCCTTTCCAAAGCCTTCCTCCCCCCCCCCGGCTCGGATTTGTTACGTAACGTGGGCTTGACCCCCCTCCCCTTTGTAATGCACCGTAACGCTGGTTCAGACCCCTCCCCCCTCCTACCGTTCACTGAAAAAAAAGATTGGTAGAATTTACAGCGTGAAGGTATGGTAAATTCTACCAATCCTCAAGTCGATTCTGCTAGAGGAATGGTTACCTGTGCCAGTACCAGTATATGGTAACGTTTACCTTTCTTCTGTCAGAATTGACTCTGAATGGACGCTGTGGGTGAAATACAGCGTGACTGAAGGTATGGTAAATTCTACCAATCTTCAAGTGGATTCTGCTAGAGGAATGGTTACCTGTACGAGTACGAGTATATGGTAGCGTTTACCTTTCTTCTGGCAGAATTGACTCTGAATCAACGCTAGGTGAAATAGAGTGTGAAGGAATGGTAAATTCTACATAGCTTTTTTCAGTGTAAGTGCGTTACATAATACTTGAACGGCCCGTGAGAATAGGGGGCAAAGGTCCCGATGGGAAAGGCTGCGGCCGCCGCGGGGAGCGATATCGGGAATCGGCGGCGGAGGATTTGGTTAATTAGTGCCAAAAAAAAGGAGCGGTGCGGGGAATGCAATGATGCGGCCACGATGGCCCGCTATTTATAGACAATAGTTGTTTGGGCATGGCAAAGTAAATTGTTTAACCCGACTGTATTGATTCTTTCGAGGTGACTATTTTCATTTTCACAAAGCCGAGCAGGGCGGACTGTTCACCTCAGCTCCGGCCGGAATCAATTTATCTCCTGTCTATTCCTGTACGATAATGCACTACATTTTAACGACCGACCACGGCTCGTGTAAACAGGGCCCCGCGATGTGGCCAACTTCCTCCCCGTCCGCGAAATACTCCGTTTATTTTCGCCTTCAGCCCCGCTCCAAGCTACCCGCAGTGCAAATCTCCCGCATTCGGGGGCCGTTCTAGTATTACATAACACATTTTCCCCGACTTTTGGACCTCCCGCTCCCCTTATAAGGCAAGGAGCCAATCAAGTAGTACGTAACAGTGGCGTGGAGAGCTTTGCATATATCGATTGATCTACCATTTAAACCTGTGAAAAAGGATCGATAGACAGGGTGTTCGCAACGAACACCTTAATAATCGATTCTTTATCATAGCTTTAAATGAGTAAATATCGATAATCGATCTTTCACGCCTCGCCATTACGTAATGCACTTTCTCAAATTGCTGACCCCCCCTAGCTCCCTGTAACGCACCCGTAACGGAGCCCTACACCCCCTTTAGAATTATGTAACGCTGATCTGACCCCCCCCCATTTTAAAAAATCAAGATAACGCTGAAAAAACAGCTTGGAAAAATTCGGGGTTTTCTTAAAGATATTTCGCGTTACGTCGGCTGGGTCACACGCCGAAAAGATTCACTTGGGAAGGGCTGGATTTTTTATTTTTGCACGTTTTTTTTCCACCCCGGCTCGGATTTGGTACGTAACGCTGGGCTTAACCTCCCCCCCCCCCTTTGAACGCACCGTAACGCCGGTTCGAGCCTCCCTCCCCCTAAGTGCGTTACGTAGTACTTGAACGGCCCCCAACCTTAATCCAAACTCTCATCCCCCTTTTAAATTATCCGTAAGCCTGGCTAAACCCCCATTCCGTCGTGCTAGGGAAGAGCGCCATATGAAAATTCGAGGGTTGCCGAATTTCCTCAAGTAATATGTTTATTTATAAGGAGTATTTTATGGTAATATTATTATTTATAATATTTTCATTTGTTATTGACCTATATTATGGCTGTAATTGCAGCTTTAATGTACAAGAATTTTAAAATAAATAAATAACCCAGAAAACCTAAAAAATTGCTGGAAAATAACGGTATATACGTTGTTTCTAAACCGAGCCAGAAATTATAGTTTCTAATAGCAAAATGAAGTCTAATTCGGAAATGTATGATGAAGGTTGAGCTAATTTGGACCTATTTATGCTAAAAAGAACTATGTTTCGCGCAAACCCTAAGCACATAGTTTCTTTTAGCATAAATACGTCAATTTGGCTTAATGACGTCCATGTCGCCGTCTTGAAAAAGAGAAACGTAACTCTACTCCAAGGTTACCAAAATGATTCCAATTTTTCCATTTCTTCTGCGAAAGTGGCTATGACATTTCTATTAAATATTTTGCTGGGTTTTCCAAGTCATCGGAAGCAAAATTGCGAAGAAAAATTAGTGCAATTTTCAACTAAAAGTGATCGACAGTTTCCTGATAAGACGCCAGACTTGGAGAGAAAATTTTGTAGCGTTTGAATGGAGTTAAATTTTTCAGTTCAAGGGAGGCTGGTCTCTCAGACAAAACATTGACAGGTCGGATTACGAAACTCGGCTCGTTTGCTCTGGGTTTCGAGAATTTCCGTGGCAGATGTCGAATTTCTGCACGCGGATTAGGTTCGATTGTTGACGTATTGCCAACATCCGACACAATTGAACAAGACTCCTTGCTGTGTGAATTTCACACTAGGCGGCTGCGACGCACAGTGGATCGAGTCAATAGGAGAGGTCGGACATAATTTGGAAACTTTAACAACTTATAACTCCGTTTACACAAAATTTTGAGGTTTTAAAAGTGGCTCCATTGGTTTCTTCGCGAAATTTTCTTCCAGGAACGCCCCTTATAATTTAAAATGTGACGAAATCAACATCAAAATTCGCAGTTTCAGTCAAAAATTTTATGTCCGACCTCCCTGATTGACTCAATTCACTGTGCGACGTTCAAATTTCTATTTCAGTAGCAATCTGCGTCGAATCCCACAAATTGGCAACGTACATTGAACAACATTCAATTTCGTAGATTAGACTGTACGTTAAAAATCCATACAAACATCGAGGCGTATATTGCCGTGCTAAGGAAAAACGTCGTAAGAGCATTCGAAAGTTGCCGAATATCACCGATGAAATGTTTATTTTTAAGAGGGTCATGAATATTTCCTCTATTTTAGATCTAATCGTAAATTGAATTCTCTGAAAAATTGGAGGAAACATATTTTTAGAGTTGCCTGAAAATTCATGGTTTTTCACAGGAAATTTGGCAACGTTTGAAGACTCATATGTCGTTTCTCCTTGGCACGGCAATATGGGCATAAGCAGAGCATCTTCATACTATCGTGCTAGGGAATAACATCGTCGCAAAAAAATGACCGCGGATAATTCAAATCGCGGATATTTGAATCGCGGAAAATCGAGGCGCGAATAATTGAGTCTCTGACGGAGCGTTGTTAGTAAAAGGAGGAGGAAATGCAACTCTATGTAAAAATATGTGAGATTCTGATCGAAAGGATTCTTGTAGCCAACTTTTTCTCCTTCATCTGAAAGGATAGGCAAAAGCGGCATCCTTCACGGTGGAATAGTGGTATCAAGAAATCACACTACAAGGCGGAAGGCGCATTGTTTGAAACGATACATTCCTTATGTTCTCGCGAATAACGCGCCTCTAAACGAGGTACAAAGCAAAATACTATGTGCAACATGTTTCTTCTTCAAATTTTCACAAAGTAAACGATTTACAATACAGAAGTCTAGAAATAAACTCCTGATCAATATAAAAGTGCTAACGTTTAAAATTTCATTTGATTTTTCGGTTGTGTGAATTGGACCACGTCAAGTAGAAAAGAACCAAGCAGCATCATCTATTTCCAAATTCAATTGGGCAATGGCATTTTTTACATGAAAACGGTTATGCGGATTTTTGTGCGAATTTCAGTGAATTTTCTGCATAGTACGAAGCGAATTCCTTAAAATTTTCAAAAGAATCCGCACAAACGTTTTCTTGTAAGAAAAAATGCCGAATTAAATTTGGCAAGAGGTGATGTGGCGTAGTTCCCCTCAGCCGAACCCGGTCCAGTTGTTTTCTACATGAGGTTTTGAAGAGAAAACATGTTACGTTTTTAATCTAGTTCAGACCTTGTCTAGTGGCCCATTTGGACGTGTTTCTATCAAACGGAACTATGTGCATCAAGGCATGAGCCCTGCGTCCCATAAGAATAAATGTGTAACAGGGCTCACATTATGATGCACATAGTTCCGTTTGACAGAAATGCGTCCATTTGTGAATGGTGCTAATTGCAGTACCAATTATTGCATTTGTTGACATATGTATGGTGGTGGTAGCGGATGCACTTGCTATTCTCCGACGTATCAATGGGTTATTAACACAGTTAAATGCATTCAATCGGGCTCAGCCTAACTCCATTTCATGTTGCATACTTTCCTCTAATGTTTATTTCTTCAAACAGCAACTTATGATCGAAAATACTTTCAAAATTGCGGAGAATTTTCTGTGGGCTTTATAAAGATTTTATTCGCAAATTTTCGAGTCAGAGAGCGGTGTTTGGTTTTCGGTGTAAGAAAGCATAAGAAGAAATTAAACAGTGCCTACTGTAAATTACTAGATTTTTGCGTAATCTATCAAAAAAATTTTGTGAGGCAAAATTTTTGGCCGACATAAATGCTCGAGTTTTTGTTGGATAACGACCAAATTCGATGAAAAGTTTTGCAGTTCGGTTAAAAATACGCAATTTTCATCATCTCTTTTTCTTCCAAAAAGAAAAAAAGAAAAGAAAACTGAAACTTTTAAGCACTATCCATCAACAACCGGAAATTGTTGGATAATATAAAAAAAAATTACGATGCACACGTCATCTCCTGACTGATGGAACGACGTCGCACAAAATCCGCAATAATGCGCTGATCTCATTTTCTCCTTAAAAAACATAGTCCAAGCAGTGTCGCTGAGTTACAGCTGTAAAGTATTCAAGCGGTTACAGTTGTCAATGCCCTTCGTAAGCGTCACGGTGCTCTTAATGGTTATTTACACAAGATGCAGTTCATCCCTGTCTAGATTATTCAGATGACACTTTAACTGGACTGCATTTTGCAATTTGGACCTATAAATTCTGGCTCATCTGAAAAAACACTTATGTGCATAGGGAAACTAATGGCACATACGTCGTTTTTAAACCGGGCCGGAATTTATAGGTCCAAATTGCAAAATGCAGTCCAACTGATCCTGAGATCCCGATTTTGCCTACCTTGTCAGATGAAGGGGAATCTCTTTGTGCTGCTTTTGTAAGAGCTTGTAGCGATACAATAACTCGAAAATGCAAAAGAAGAAGAGCATGAAAACGAATGCCTTGTCACTTCATCAAATTACTCCATCAAAATGTCGAGCTCAAGTGCTGTGATTGGTCCAAGTTGTCGAATGAGCCAATCACATCACCTGACCGTGATATTTTGATGGAGTATTTTGATAATGTGACACAGGCTGAAGAGGAAAAAGACAAAGTCAACGTCAAATTCCCTTGTTTTTTCTAAGTGTCCCTTAAAATTTCGCTCCTAGGGTTTACCCCGGTCCCAAGTAGCAGTGATCGCGATTAGTTGCGATTTGAAGAATGCATCGCGGCTTTGTCGATGACAATTTATTGCAATAGTATCGGATAAAAAATTGCGATTTCATCGCATAAATTTGCAATTTTATCAACGGCGATTCATCGCAAATTGAGATAAAATTTCGATTTTATCAAAAGCGATTTTATAGATGTCGAAAGCAAGTACCTAGGTAAATCAGGCCTTTTATCAAATGCCTAATGCCTAGGCTGGTAGTCGAATTTTGACAGTTTACAGAACTCTGTAAATTTATGGCGAGGAGTTCACGGGTTTTCAATATTTTGGGAAGAATATCTCATTAAATTCGCGAACTCTTCTTGCTCCTTCCTTTTTACATGCTTTAGTACATTTAAATGTTAAAATTTTGAAGATGCTATGTTTTATGACGTGCTGAACATTTCATGAGAAATGCACATTCAGGATCTTAAAATCGTTTAAAGTCATAGGCGTAGCTAGGGGGGTCCTGGGGGGGGGGGGGGGCTGGAAAAAAAGAAATCTCGCGCCCCCCCCCAGAAAAACGGGATCCTCCATTCCTCACCCCCCGCTCTCTTCACCACGAGAGGTGGTCCCATGCCCCCCCCCCCAGAAAAATTTCCTAGCTACGCCCCTGTTTAAAGTACTATTGGATGCTGCATAATTTTACGGAAAATTCTTTCTTACAGGAGCAACGAACTATTCTGTCTAAAATTAGGGTAAAAAATCAAAATTTCAATCTAAACAAGAATATTAGACCACTTGCCTAAGCATTTGACAAACTGCCTGATTTGACTATTTGCCCTCGACAGAGCGATAAAATGGCGACAAGATTGATAATTGGATTGCATTTTGCAAAAAGGAACCACTAGCATTGCAATGATGCTAAGATTGTGCAACTTCATCTTTTGCAATAAAATTGCGGAAATCGTGAAAAACTATGAAATTTAGATGGTAATTTTTGTCTTAAATTTACAGTTTTTAGCGAGTAAAATAGAAACTATTAATGGATAATCGGGTTTTTCCTCCAAGACAAAAGAAGTTGCACAATCTTAGCATCATTGCAATGCTAGTGATTCCTTTTTGCAAAATGCAATCCAATTATCGCTCATATGCCGATGATCCTAGCAATTTCACGGCCAAAAAATCGTAAAAGACTCACAACTCAATATCAAAGCATGGGGATTTTGTATGAAAAAATGCTACATGAGGTAGTAGAAAGCCTGAAGTTGAAAGGAAGGACGAGTGACTTACTCTGTCTATTGAACTTCCTGATGATGGTCTCGATGATGGTGGTCCGTGGCGCGATGATCCCCCTGCGAACCGGCATCCTGCTCGTGGCTCTCAGGGCATGCTCACGATCCAGCCGGAAAAACAGGCGTGATTCCCGTCAGGCCTCACGCTGCGTCATGTCCACTTGTCGTCCTGAGTCCGCATCTCAACCGCAACCCGAAAAACGCAGCGCGCACTCGGAGAAATGAACAGGTGGCTCCGCGCGAGGGGGGGGGGGCAGAGGGCTCGAAAGTGACGGGGTTACGGGTCGGCCTCCTCCTCTCCTAACTCGACATCCGAGAAGATTAACACCTCGTTTGCGCCGCCCGCACTTCGGGGTCCTGAATCCATCTTCGGGCCGCGCCGCCCCGGCGATTCTCGCAATTCTTCCCTCTCACAAACTCCCTTCTCTCTTGATCAGCCTGAAAGCGTTCGGAAAATGTGCCCGCTTATTACCTTGTCATTGCATCCGTTATTTTCCTCAGGGGTCATTATTGAAATGTATAGACAAAGCTATGGACAAAAAAGACGAAAGGGATATGAAGGCATCCTGTTGGTTGAAGCAGGTGGTTGAAATGGACAAAAGGAGTAGGTGTTAGACTAACTAACGGCAGACCCATTGGTTAGTCCATCGTTTTCTCACTTTGTCTATAAGAACCACACATTTCAACCAATAGGACCGCTCCATACTCCTTAGGTATGTCTTGTTTGTCTATCGATTCCAACAATCAGCTCACGGGTGCCGTCAATGGTCGCTTGGGCTAGTCACATGGTTGGACGTATTTAGGTAATTGGAATCAGAGACGGGTGGGAAAAAAGGAGTGTGCTCGTTATTTGAGGGTCGTAAGAACGAATGGGAAGTATAAAGCGCCAGTGACGCCAGCGAGTCTTTAACTCGTGAGCCCTGTCCACAAGGCTCTTCATCATATGCCCACGGCTCATGAGTTATAGCATATTTTGCCGCTAGGTTCCTTTTGATACAACGGATTGCATTTTGCAATAAGGAATTCCTATCTCTGACTCTTCCCTAAAAGCATCTTTCTGCACAGGGAAACCAATGGCATATGTGGATTACATTTTGCAATAAGGAACCACTATTTCTGCCCCATTTTAGAAACAACATACATGCCATTGGTTTCCCTATGCAGATATGTGCTTTTATTGGAGAGCCAAAGATAGTGGTTCCTTTTTGCAAAATGTAACCATGTGATGCTCCTAAAGTGAGCCGAGAATAGTGGCTCCTTGTTGCAGAATGTGGTCTAAAAGTAGAATCCCAACATTCCATTTTGCGAAAAGGAATCACGCCCACTTTTAAATAGTTTCTTATTCAGCACAAACGAGCACACCCCATCTTTCCCACACGTCTTTCTTTCCTTTTAGCATAAATACGTCCAATTGTGTTTTGATACGTTAGGCTCATAAATACATCGGAAGAAAGTGATGAAAACCGTTCACATGCAGTTTTTTTGTCCAATATAAATATCATTGGAAACACACATCATATGACGTCATCCACCTCGGTAGTGCACACGTTGGTCTCTCCTAACTTGTTTTTATCCGTGTTCCACGTCCAGTAACTATTCTGCCGTGCTAGGGATGAACATTCAAGAGTTGCCAAATCTCCTTCAATGAAATGTTTATTTTTGAGGAAAGTTATGAATATTGAAATTTTCAGGGACTCTCGGTGAAATTACGAACAATTGGAAGGAAAATATTCATAAGTTTACCAGGAAATTCGTGTTTAACAAAGGAACTTGGATAACGCCAGAAGGTTCATAAGGCGTTTTTCCTCAGCACGGCACTATTGTCAATGTGTGTGTATCTCTGATCGATGCTATGCGCTCCAGCAATGGATCAAGT
Organism: Bemisia tabaci; assembly: GCF_001854935.1. Classification (NCBI taxonomy): domain Eukaryota; kingdom Metazoa; phylum Arthropoda; class Insecta; order Hemiptera; family Aleyrodidae; genus Bemisia; species Bemisia tabaci. The sequence goes on from NW_017553232.1 coordinate 868,793, forward strand.
CATATGCCATGCATGATTTTCCATGAGCAGTACCTTCGTTCTTATTGGATGTGGAAACTTGATGTTTTGACGATTTTTTCATGTTTTGTCTATCGTTAAGCTTAAACTATCTGAAGACAATTTTGTGACGAACGCAAATGATCAATTGTTCTCGGCTCATAATGATGGTTCGCGATGATGGCGTCGATGCCTGAAGTCGAAAAATGCGTATCTTCATTACAATTTTTAAAGATGTCCGATCATCTTGTATTTTTTCAATACTAAAATCAACAAGACTATCTCCTTTACATTTTCTGCTAATATTTTTAATGAATTAAGAATATTAGCGAACAGTTTCAAGAAAAACTGCAGATTAGTTTTCTTTGAAAAAATGACACGTGAGCAATGATTTTCATTGTCGGCATATTTCGACTTTAGTCATCGGTGTATACCGATGTTAATGTGATATCGTTAGAATAAAGAAAACCTTTCGAATGACTTTATACTGTTTTAATACTGATGATGTTCATACGGCACTGTTTTCACCCTTTAACGTCATCAATTCAACAAAGTGGAAAAAGAGTGAATAATTAGGGCGTATCGTAAGAGTGAATTTTTGGTTGACAAAAAGCGAGATTTTTCCTAAGTTTATAATTTGGCCGTGACACTTTCGTCATTTTCCCTGACTTTTAAAAATTCCCTGACATTTTCCGGTTTTTCCGGTATTTTTTGACTGTGGCAACCCTGCATCACGTAAATAACTCCCTCTAAATTTTAATAAAAAATTTAAAATCCCACTTCACTCTGCGATGTTTACACCCTACTGTTTTCATTGTATTTTTCACCAAAAAAATTAACAACGTAAACTCTTGAGAGCTTTCCTGCTATATTTACGTTAAAAATTGTAAATCCGACAGCTATAATGTTATAATATTACACTGTTTTTTTTTTTTTTTTTAATTTTTACACTTAAAAAAAAAAGGTCGGTAGAATTTACCATTCCTTCACGCTGTATTTTACACAGCGTGAATTCAAGGTCGATTCTGCCAGAGGAGTGGTTACCTGTACCAGTATATGGTAACGTTTACCTTTTATCCGGCAGAATTCACTCTGAATTGACGCTGTGTGAAACACAGCGTGGAGGAATGGTAAATTCAACCTTACTTTTTTTCAGTGTACAGAAAAATAAATTTTAGAAATAGGAATCCTGAGGGCTTCATACTGGGATTCTTTAGTGTTTACACTGAGCTCGACGTATCCGAATAACGCACACTGTCACGTAAATACGACACTACGGAGGTTGGAAAAGTGTAAAATGCGGCGTATTATTGGATCGGGGGTGGCTTCAGAGTTGGCGGGAATGGGATGCGGGTGCACTGTCCGCGGTGGTGTGCCACGGGGGGCGGGAGGGTACGCGACGAGGGGACATCGCTCGAGGACTCGGGGCACGCGGAGGCGATGGCTGCGTCGCGGCGGGACTGCCGGCGTCCGCGGGCCCTTCGGCCGCGTCGCGACGCCCGCCGCCCACGCATGCGCCCGCGTCGCCACGCACGCCGCAAGCCACGCAGCCCGCTTCCGGTAGTTCCGGTCTCTTCCCGCCGCGCCACGCCGCGCTTAGTCCAGACACTATCTATTCAGAGGCTTTTGCATCATTCCACTCGCGCTCTTTTTCGCAGAGTCGAGAGGTCCGAGAGATTGAGGACGTTGGAGACACCGCAGGGACAAGTCTCTGCCGTGAGAATAGAAAAATCCCAAAGGGAATAGAAAAAGGGAGGATATCGAGTCGATGGACGTGAATCCATGAATCTATCGATGCTCATTCGATCCACAATTACTTTAAAAAAACCAGAGTCCATTCGACCGACAACCGTGAATCCATCGTTAAATCTGTGAGTCTATCTACAAACCCGTGAATCGATGGACAAATGTGTGAGTCGATTGGTTCACGCTTTGGTTTATTGATCGATTCACGGTTTGCCGATCGACTGAAGGACTTGTCGATCGAATCACGCCCATCAGTTCACGTTTTGGTTTTTCGATCGATTCATTTCGATCGAATCGACACCGGTTTTTTAATAATTGGTCGTTCGAATCCCTTCCTAGCAAAAGTACGTGACTGCATAGTCTTCCGGCGCTTGCTTTGCAGCCGATCAGACCTCAGACGACTGATTTTTTTCGAATTCAGCCGATTTTTCGGAAAAATTATTTCCATGACCTACTTCTCGAGGATTTGGCGTTTCTATTGATGTATTAATACATTCCACTTTTTTCAAAAAACACCGAAAATCTTGATTATTGAAATTTCAATTCCCTCCCCCTCGGGTCGATGTTTTTGACTGTCCCGCTGACTCGAATGGAAGAAAATTGAAATTTCAAAAATCAAGATCTTTCGTGTTTTATGGAAAAAAAAAAAAAAAAATAGAATTTATTAATACATCAAATGAAACGCCAAATCCTCCAAAAGTCATTCATGGATATTTCCCCCGAAAAATCAGCTGAATTTAAAAAATATATAAGTGGTTCCAATTTCCTGAGTCATTTTCCGCGAGGAACTCAAAAGTAGTCGTCGGGTGTCTGATTGGCTGAAAAGCAAGGGCCAGAAGATCATGCAGTCACGTGCTTTTGCTATTAGATACAGATTCTTATTTTCTCTATGGAGAGACCCTCCACTTAGCTTTCGGTGAAAAAAGAGAATCCAGACTTTCACTCAGATTCACAGAAAAAGTTAAAAAATGAGGCTCTATTATGTCTCTCCTATCTTCGACTGTGTTGCTCACGTAGCCCTTGAAGCACTACAAATAAGATAAACGGAACCAATAAAACATACACATACACGAATAAAACATGCACAAGGATGCGCGTTGATGACGGCGCAGAGATACAACTATTCGTGTTTGATGGATGTCCGTGTTGCGTCTGCAAAATTGAAGGCGCGATAGCGCGAAGCGTCATTTCGCAATTATCCGTTCTATGAGGCCGATGAAGTATCACTCAAATTTGGAAGAAAAGTTGAAAAAAGGAGAATTTATGGCTCTCCTATCTGCGGCTGGGTTGTTCAAGTAGCACTTGAATCACCACTACGAGCAAGACAAACGGAAACAAACGCAATTTGGAAGTAGAGCTATAGGAAAAGGATACGCGTTGCTGACGGCGCAGAGATACGACTATTCGTGCTTAATGGATGTCCGTGTTGCGTCTGCAAAATTGAAGGCGCGAGGTGTCAACTCAGATTCGGGATAAAAGTTTGAAAAAGAGGCCTGACTACGTCTCTCCTATCTCAAGCTGTGGTTACACTCGATTTTCTTCTTCTTTTTTCCAATTTGATGTCTGATTCTTTTTCAAGGATGTACTTGACCAATAAATAGAGCTCTTATATGCCAACATCATAACTCTCCCGGAGGAGATAGTTGGGTCACAGCTTTGATCCGGCTTGGGATTTTTAGGAGCAGTTGTCAAGAAAATTCCCTGACCCTTGACTTTACTTTATTTTTATTTTTTTATTATTATTACTATTTTTTTTTTAAATGTCTGGTTTTTTTTACGATGAATTTGTTGACCTAATGCTCGTGTATACCGGTCCCATACAACCCGCGTGTTTAAAGTAAAAGCCTCGGGTAAATTTGACCCGGCTTAGCATCTCATGGTTAACCCAGCTAGATGCGAAAAAACGTTTGTTACGACTAAAAGGAGCAAATTCAGTAGTCACTTTTCTGACGCATGTTTTTTTGTTTGCATATCGAAAACTTTTTCCTCGCCAATATGTCCAATGATAACGGGTTCCCTAAAAAGTTTTTCATACACTCACCTCTGTATTGAGCAGGGATGTTTACCGGTGATCTATCTCTCGCTATACCTGATTAAAGGAAATACGCGCCGTTCATTTTCCTCTCACAAGAACAAGTAGTATCCTCATTTCAAAAAGGTGCTACAAGGCAAGATTAAATAAGTTGTCACTTTTTTGTTGCAAACCTTTGCTTTTTTATCGCGGACTTCGCCAAAAAGCTTTTTCTGGCAAAAGTACCTTCAATAGACTTCATTTCCTGTTTTGCGTTTTTGGCCTTGAGCAGATCCAATCAAATATTTAAGTTCCGAGAAAGGTATTTATTTTTGGTACTTCAATTCATATACAGGGTGTTTCAGACCACCCGTACCAGGCTTTTTTCTCGGTTGGTATAGGTCGCACGAAGTCGGAGACCGCGGGGTTGAATAGGGAATTGACCCCAAGGAATCCGAATTTCGTGGTCCCGAAACCCCCCCACCTCCCCTTGGGGTGTAAAGGGGGGGTCACGATGCTAAAAGTCACGGTTCCCGACCGAATTGCGGATGGATCGCATCAGAATTGAAAAGCACGGAAAATTTCACGTGGAATTGACCCCTAAAAATCCAAAATCGGACCATCCAAGGCCCAAAAATGATCCCCTAAAGAGGGGGACAGTACCCCCCCTCCATAATTTCTCTTTGGTCTCAAAATTGACGTAGATTCTCCAGAAAAAGACAGTTTCCCAGGTAATCGACCTCGATAAATCCAAATTTCATGGTCCCGAAGCTCCTCTAGCTCCCCTTGGGGGGTAAACGGGGGGGCCCAATTTTAAAAATCGGGGCTCCTTTCCGAATCGCAAATTGATTGCATCCAAATTGAGGAGCAGAACACATTTACATCTTAAGTGACTCCTAAGAGTTCTAATAGACCCCCTGAACGGTAGAAAGTAACTCCCAGAAGAGGGGGGCTCCGCCCCTGCCAAAAATTTCTCAAGATTCCTCTTTGGTCGCAAAATTGACGTCGATTCTCCAGAAAAAGACGGTTTCCCATGTAATCGACCCCGAGGAGCTCAGGGAACATGAAATTTGGATTTATCGAGGTCGATTACCTGGGAAACTGTCTTTTTCTGGAGAATCTACGTCAATTTTGAGACCAAAGAGAAATTATAGAGGGGGGTACTGTCCCCCTCTTTAGGGGCTCATTTTTGGGCCTTGGATGGTCCGATTTTGGATTTTTAGGGGTCAATTCCACGTGAAATTTTCCGTGCTTTTCAATTCTGATGCGATCTATCCGCAATTCGGTCGGGAACCGTGACTTTTAGCATCGTGACCCCCCCTTTACCCCCCAAGGGGGGGGGGGGGGGGTTTCGGGACCACGAAATTCGGATTTCTTGGGGTCAATTCCCTATTCAACCCCGCGGTCTCCGACTTCGTGCGACCTATATCAACCGAGAAAAAGGCCTGGTACGGGTGGTCTGAAACACCCTGTAGTTTTGACTAACTACATAACTCCCAATAGTTTGTAGTGCGCATATCAATACAACGAGACACGTCGTGGACGTGAAATTTTCAAAACGATAGACATGTTTCAAGACGGCCAGGCAGCCTAATTACTTTTAGACGGTAAATTTCCTAATTTTTCTGACATTTTAGATAAAACTGATGATAAAAAATAAACAAAATAAACTACTCGAGCCAACTTTTCTTGAAGATCAATTTTTTAGAAGGCTAGGGTTAGGAAAAATTGAATAATATTTAACATACAATTGGATCGCATTTAGCAAAAAGGAACCAGCGCGATTACTGTGTCGTAAAAATGTTGCTTCTCCATAATTATCTAAAAACTCTCCCAGACTAGCAAATCGTTTCTGCTTCCCACCAAAAAATTCCTAATTTCAAAAGGAAAATAATTGTGTTAATAATAATTTTAATACTGTACATAGATTAAGTATTTCTAAAACAAAAGAAAGAAGTTGCACGATTTTGAAAACACTGGAATCGCGCTGGTTCGTTTTTGCTACATGCAATCCAATTATAAAAAGTTGTTTGACCTTACTCCTTACCTAAAAGCCCAATCCACAAGGTTCAATTTTTTGACCAACTTTTCCACTTACTTAACTGTATAGAAAATGTTTCCCATTTGGGTTACACAGTAATAATTTCCACCCAACAAAGATAGAAAAAAGGTTAAATGAAAAGTTGAACCTACTGAACTGAAATTTGGAAGGTTCATTCGAAAGAGAAAAATCAATTCCTGACGATAAAATAATTTCAAAAGCATATTCGTTTTCATGCGGAATTTTCAAATGCGACGAAATTACGATGGACAGGGCGAAAGGATGAAAAATAATCTCGGCGGGAGTGAAAACGGAGTAGCTTTACCAACTAGGGCACGGAAAGCCGGAGTGCCTTCAATTTTTCAGATAGGCAACGCGGACATTCACTGAACACGAATAGTTGCATCAAGCGATACGATCAGGCGCCTCGGATTGATGCAACGACGCGACGCGACCAACGACGTGTGGTGCTCCTTTATTCTAACATCCTGTGCAGGCATGTCGTACAAATGTTCCAACGTTGCCTAATTTCCTCCGGAAAATATTCATTTTTAAGGAAACTTCAGAATAGTTTTTCTTTGAAGTTTTTGGATGTCAGATTAAATTTCATGTGAATTTCTCTGAGGAATTTAAAAAAAAAAAAAAAAAAAAAATCACAAGTATACTTGATTATTCAAATTTTATCGAAGGAAAGAGCGACGCTAAGAATGGCACAATTTGGGTCAGCGGGGATTTTTCTGAAACCGGGCCCAAACGATACCTTATGATGCCCTAAAACTCTGGTAAAAATTTTTAGCTCGAGTATACGCACGGTTTTTGAGAAAATGGGGGGGCAAAGTTGCCAAATCGCCACCATTCTGGACAGCATTTTTTCAGCGAAAAGACGGGAAAAAAGGACGAAAAAGTTCGACGACGACGTTCGAAGACTGAAACGGCGTTCTTCCTATCATGGCAGCATTACAAAGCTAACTTTAAGAGCCTCTAAATATTTTAGAATAAACTAGTGGTATCGCCGCATTTCTCACAAAATTTCACGTCGAGCTGTAAATTGTTGTCTACTTGGGAAAACCTCAGTTAATGCAGAATATCGTCACCTTCCAGGCAAAGTATCACAAACGCCATGCGACGTTTAAAAATTTCCGCCGCCATTTTATTTTTCTACAGAGAAATTGTTCAACGAAGCTGTCCGAAAATTTCACTGAATTTTCTTTGTGCTGCCGATAAAATTTAGTGAAATTTCCAAACAGATTCAACCAACAATTTCTCAGTAAAGAAATAAAATGGCGGCGGAAATTTTTAAACGTCGCATGGCGCTTGTGATACTTTGCCTGGAAGGTGACGATATACCACTTACAGAGTAAGCGATGACTGCGTTTCATCAAAACTTGACGTAAAGCACGATGAAGGAATCAGAAATTTCGAAATTCGATTAAAAATTGGCGCCTCGGTTTTAATAAACTAGCGGGTAAAACTCATCGGTCCATTACTTTACAATTTCCAGAGAAACGTCCAAAAATTTTGGTTTGCATTTTAGTCATGGATATGTGTGTAGACCGAGTGTGGTGGCCCTCAGTAATTGGTTCAGCAATGCGATCTTAAAAATCTAAATCGAGGAGCAAAATGCGGTGCCGGAGTCTACATACATATAGCGCCAAAAAACTCTGGGTTATATATGAATGCGAAGCAGGTTAGCACCTTAAAAGCGTATAAAACCCCGCAAAAATAGTAGATTCCGCTCTATTAAGTTACTCCATATCCAAATAGCACAGATTGCAATAAGTAGCAATTGAATAGTAAGAATATTGCAATTCCACAGTGTTGTGTATGTTGCCTAGCTCCTATTTGAAGGAACCACATTTATTGAAACTTATTGCGGTAAAATTGAAATAAGTTGCAATTTTTCGTTGCATTGCGTGTTGCCTATCTTTCTGACACACGAAGCTCACTTTGTTGATTGTTTAAAATCGGTAAAAATCGACTAAATTATGTAAGAATATTTTAATGTAATGGTACAAAAATTACAATTTTATTGAAATCGAATTGCAATTTAATTTCAATATTTTTGTTGCAATGTGCTACTCAGGATAAGAGGCATAGATTCCATCCCGAATGCATATCACTTGGTGGTTTCTGGGGGCAACTTGGGATCCGTCACAGAATTTCAGTCCAAAATTTTGAAGAGTGTCTGCGATAAAAAATGCACGAGTCGATGATTGAGCAATCCGATTTGCTTGGGTGAAGGGTTCAACAATCGGAACCGAATCCTCCGACATTGGGAGAGTTGAAAATTGGTCACGTTTGGTGACTATAGGGAGGCGAAGAGGAGCGAAATTTGTTTAGGGGAAGGAAACGGAAATGTCACGCCGTTCTCTCTGACGGGAGCCGAGAGATGGAGCAGGAAAGCTCAGGGGCACGCCACACTCCTACTCCGTATCACAACACACGAGTGCACTTCCGAATAGATCCAGCTTCCTTCTGCAACGCTGCCATGTTTTTTCCTCTCGTTTATAGTGGATACTACGCTGGTGCGCCATGGAAAAACGCTGCCTGAGTCTCCAGGCATTGCCGAACTTCCTTCGATAAAACGAGAATTTTCTGGTGAACTTTACAATATTTCCCTTCCGATTTTTCTAATTATTTTGTTCGCAAATTCACCTAAAGTTCCAGAAAATTTCAAGGACAAATCATAACTTTCCTTAAATTAATTATTTTACAGGAGGAAATTTGGCAACGCTTGAATATTCGTACGGCGTTTTTCCCTGGTGGAAGGTGTAATTAATAAGGATTGTCAGCACTTTGGAAAACGATTTGATAGTCAATTGATCATTGAGTTTGTCTTAGTAATTTTTAACACCCTGACTTAATTTTAAGGTCACTGAAAGTTAGGAGTAAATTAATGTATGAACATTTCATGATTGTATTACCCTCTTTTCTGCGTAGTGTTGCTGAAAGATATATTTGAAGTAAGGTATTTGAGGACGAAATCATTTAAGAACTTACACCCACTGTTTCATTTGGTACGCACTCATTAAATTCAATGCATCATCATCGAGTAAAATAGAGAATTTGAGTTTTGCAAATTAATTCACAAAATGAGTGAAGTTTGAGGGTCAATAATTATTTTTCTTTCTTTGATAAAACTTATACTACATGCCGTTTCTTCACTCTTTGTTGGTACGAAAAATTGAAAAAATAGATAAACATAATAAAATAAAATACCTTCATTTGCAGAGGTGATGAGTATAGATATTGCAGAATTCTTCTCAGATAATTTAAGTTTTGACTCTGGGGCACTAAATACATAGAATTTTTAGAACTATAAATATTTGCACTACTTTAAATGACTGTAAATAACATTTGTTGAAATAGATGAAATAGAGCATATAACTTACTGGTTAGTTTTTCTTTTTCCTTATAATAACGATGGCCATTTCGGCTAGGATGCCCATCTTCAGGTGACGAAAACGGGACGAAAGTAGGGGGATATAACCAACAAAGTCGCGATGCAGTTGCTAGCACGACTCCCGTCCCCTCGATCAGCTGATCTCACTTTTGATTTGTTTAAATATTGTATCACTGCATTCTTGTCTGAGTTGAGCTGGGCAGGTAGTGTTGTCAGTGTCGTCACATTGCTTTCTAACTGAGTGTTAAGAAGCCATTTATTTTTATACAGCTTTAACGATAGTTGCTTGAGTACATTTAATTTTTTGCCTTGATCACACTCTTTAATACTATTTACTTTGCACTTACCTGGGTTGCACAAAACTAACAAGTAAGTTGTATGATCGATTTCAAAGAGTGTTATTTACCCTCATTTAAAAAGGCGTTCATAATGCCGATAAAGTTTCAGCAAAGTGCAACAATAAAGTTTAAATATTTTCTTGCATTAAAAAGAAAAAAACGTCAGAATTAGAATTATGGAGGGCCACTGCCTTGGGTGTTCCAAGTTTAATGAAAACCCCAAGCATGAGTCGTGTTGCAAGAAATGAGTAAACGATCAGAAAATACACAAAAATGAAATATTTATTCAAATAAAAAAAATCTATAAAAACATATAAAGAAGAGGTATGCATTCAATTAGTCTACTCTGCCACACTTGCTTCAACAATTAACTTTATCTGAAAAGAGAACGATAAATCTGAGTGACTAAATGGATGACAAACAAATTTCCAAAACAACTTTTTTTCCCCATGTCTTTTTTTTTTTTTTTGCATGATTGCACAGAATATAAATCATCCTATTTTTCATGGTAAGCATCATTGTTGACCTCACTTTTCCTGAGGAGCCAAAGTGAGGACTTTCTCATTTTCCCTGAGTTGAAAATTATTGGAAAAACTAGTATCATTACAACAACTTTGGTAGGGCTGAAAATAAGGAGCCACTCAATTTACAGTTATTGACAATGCGATAGAAATTACATTCAGAAAAATCTCTGAGAAAACGGACACATAAAATATTTAAAAAATCAATGGCCTTGAAGGAAAGAACTCAGGATGATTCACAGTAAGGTCTGACTGTGCGCAAACACTTCATGAATTTGTGAAACCAAAAGAAATAAAAGTAGAATAAAAATCAACCTACAGTGTAAGAGAATAACTTCGTCTTTTCAGCTGTCTTGCACTGTCATCCATGAAGATACATAACAGCGGTGAAATTACCAGTCTACGTATAACCTTTGCAGTGTTTGAAAGTCTTTGCTTTCGTTTTAATTTTTGGAAGGAGAACAAATCAATATCATTTCATGAACTTTTCACAGGGGTTCATTGGCAAAGAGAGGAAAGAGCATGCAGTTTTCAAGAATTGACGCTGAGTAGTTTTATATTTAAAAAATGAAGTATAACAGGAAGTCTGCGATGTCAAAAACTGGGATACAAGGTTTGGGAGTTCCACCATCGATACGTACGTCACCACTAAAAGCACCTTGCAGAAAAGTAAGGAGTTCGATGCCAGGTAAACAGACCAGATTTTGCGATTAAGAACAGTGATTTTTGGCTCATTGTAGAAACAACAAAAGTGCTATTTTTTCCCTAAGCAGATAGGTGTTTTTGTCCATGAGCCAGAAATTGTAGTTACTCATGGCAAAATTCAGTCCAAATGTCGTCATTATTTGAAACAATGTTCCTAACAACCTCCTGAGCACCGGCATTTGCTATTCTTGAAAATACCAACAACAAACAGTCGTAATTGAAGAAAAACGTAACTACTGAACGATAAAAATTGGAGTGCTATTATTTTTTCTTTCATTCTAAAAAGTAAATTCAGCAATAATTAATTTGAAAGCCTAAATTAAAACTAAAAAAAAATAACAGAGACAACAAAGAAAAAAAGAAGAAATACCTCAAGGTGTATTAAAATTCCATTTTGGATTTTCTTGATATTTTAAATAAAATATTTCCGAATTTTTTGCCTTAATAAACTGACAGTCGTTTAATTTTACGAGACAACTTATTTAAGGATGGGTTAAAATTTGTCTTTTTTTTGCACCAAGTTGGAAAATGCTTAATGCATTCAGAATTTCCTGACCCATGACCTATTTTCCTGATTTTTCCAGGTGACATCAGATTTTCTGATGTTTTCTGGTTTCTCCAGTTTTTAATGACAGTTGACACCCCGTACCTACACTAAAGAAAGTAATTAAAGTCATGTAAAAGAAGAGAACAAGTATTCTTGCAAATGGTAACCAAACAAAATGACTCTGATATAAGAAAATTGAAATAAAAAATATTTTACTAAAATTAGAGGCGTGATGAAGGGAGTAATTTCTTCTTCAATAGCATTTTAATGAAATTAGAGACACAATAAAGGGAGTGATTTTTTCTTCAATGGTCTATTTGATTCAAGTACAATTTACTTTCAAATGGGAGGAAGTATTACAAAATTCCTGAGAGAACTGATTGAAACAGCTTGAATGATGCCGATGCATCTCTGAATACTTCACAGGAATGATGCAACTACTTATTGCTCTTACTTTGTTTCCTCTCTAAAGAGGTGAAATGTGATTATTTCATTTTTTCTTCGATTTCACTTAAATGCAGTTAAGTCATTGGAGTTCATAAACCCTTGATAGCCGAGATCTTAATTTGTAAATAGCCTAAAAATACAGCATATTTCCTGGCAGAATTAATCTACTTCCTCGCTGGAAGTGTAATCGTCAGAGTCAACAGAACTATCACTTTCAGTGCTTTCACTATCACTGGAAAAATCATTCAAGGAGCTGGAAGTGCTTTCACTGTCACTGGAAGAATCATATGCTGAGCTGAAAAAAAAAGAGGAAACAGAGGTTTAGAGTTATTTAGAATGAAATTCGATGGACTTTTTAAGATGTTGTCGCTAGATACCGATCAGAATGTCTACAAAAGTCTTTCAAAAAATATCTTAAGACTTTATAATTCATTGTTCCACACATGGAATTAAATCAAGTGACACCTTTCGGAGATAAGTAAAGTAGTTTTTTGCAGTTATCGTCTGGACTTCTTAATGTAATATTTACAAAGTGGCTGCTTTGCAAACTTTGTTTCCTGTCTTAATATTGCAAGAACAAGGATTTACTTTTTGCAAGACTCTCAAGATAATTGCTTCAATCGAAGTATAAAAAACTTAAAATTACAGACCACTAATTCTTTAACTTCTTCTTTTTTTTTTGCTTCATCGAAGGTTTGAAAGGCATCAAACCTTCCATATTTGTTACTAAAAAGTTTAAAAGTTTCTGTTAAAGAAAAACCAAGTGTACTTACTGGGAAGCGAATTTTTTTACGTAACAGAGGTTTTTGCTACTGCGGAATGTTTACTTAGTGAAAATAACTGTGAAGAGAATGAAAATAAAAAGCGAAGATGTAACTTAAAGCTCTGCATCCTTCCTGAGAAAAATTATCCTGCCCAAAAATATTTTCCATATTCACTCGGGTCTTCTCCGCAGGGGTGAAAGGAGTTTGAAAATTAGGTTCCATGCAAACCGAATTCTCAATCTCAAACTTACCACCATTTAGATACAAACATGTTAATCTATGGCTTCGTGAGCTTAAGCTCTCAAGAAAAAAGGAATTAACAAAACAGTAACAAAGCGATAGGAAACAGCAAAATAATAATAATGAGTCCAACGCTTAAAAAATTTGGAGAAACACCAGACTTACCTTAGCATGCAAAAAACTGCAGTGTGAAGCTAGAATGTGAGATAGACAAGTAGGGCCAAGAATCTGGGGGCTGGGTCACAAGCTAATCACTGGATCTCAAAAATCTCAAAAGTCACACCACTAACCCAAGTTTGAAATGAGAAAAGAAAACTCAAATCTATTGAGAAAATTATATTACAATTGTCTAGGATCGGACCCGAAATTCAGAAGTTTAAGGGCTTATAAATAATCCTTTAAGCTTTCTCACAGATTGGATGCTTTTGTGGACTTCAACCTCAGAGTGAGAAATTCAGGATATCCAATAACTTTTTCAGGCTGCACTAGATCTGGCAGATGTGTCTGTCCATGTGTTCTCCAAGCATTGTCAATAACTCGATTTCAAAATTTCGGAGTACAACGTATAATCAAAGGAATCTTACAGCAAGAAAAGTTACAGCACCAAACTAAAAGAGCAACACCCAAACCAGCAAAACGGCAAGTCACGGCAAATTCACTGAGCTAGAAGCAAAACTGTGCAGGATGCGAGAAGGAATTTGAGAAAAACAAGCAGCCATGTTTAAGAGGTGAACAAAATTCACGTGATTACAATTTGACGTGTCCTAGACGAAGGAACATAACTTCATTCCAAAGTTGCAAAATTACCGACAACATGATAGCAGTTGCTCCAAGCAGTATAACTAGGGCCTACCTGGAAGTTTCTCCGTGGTCTAAATGTAAATTCACCATATTGTTCACTACGGCCTCTTCATCAGCTTGTTGCGTTAGATGGGCTGCGTATTCTAATTCCTTCAACTCGAGCCCAATATCGCTTTTCTCTAGTTCGAGCTGAAATTCAAAGGTAATTACAACTTCACCAACACTGAGATTCACAGGAGAGAAAATAAGACTTGAATTTTTGTGACAATCCAGGGAGGAGAGAGGATAAAAGATAAAAACTTTAGGCCCCTTTCACAAAAAAATTCACAAATTTTCTCCAAAAAAAATTGCACCTGATAACTTCAAATAAAACTTAGCGAAATTGAGATGCAATCGTGCCCACTTAACTCTGACCCTTTCAAAAGTCAAACTAAACTGCCATGAAGATGGTTTGAAGTTTGAATTTCAAAGATCGGATTTTCCGTGAGCAGGTCTTTAAGTTTCTATCTTTCATGGTCAAAACTTAGAATTGTTAGATTGAAATCTTACACTGTAGCCTCTCCTTCGCCCTCCCTTTTTACTGTAATGGAAATGAAACTTCCTCTTCGGGATGCTATAGAGCATTTCGATTGCTAAAATAAAAAAACCTATCACTCAATTGCCACATTTCAGAATCTTCGATTATGTTTTATTTTCTTAAGAAAAAACAAAAAAAAATGTTTCTTTAAAATTTTGTGTGACTTTTTTTAGAGAGGATGAAAAAAATTCCCGGAAAATTTATATCAAAACTGTTGGTTAGTCTTCCTTCAAAAAAGTAAAACGAGATCAGAGCCTAACAACATCGTGACCTGCGATACACGTTTTTCAACTTTATCCATGAATTTCTCCTCAGAAACGCAAACATCAAATTTTCTGCCGAATTTAACTTAAATTGGACTGCATTTTGCAATTCGTAACTACAATTTCCGGCTCATCTGTAAAAACACTTATGTGCATAGGGAAACTAAAGGCACATACGTTGTGTCAAAACAGAGTCAGAAATACTTCTAAATTGCAAAATTAAGTCCAATTGTTCTCTAATAGATAAAAAATTTAGAGGATTAGAGAGTTTTGAGTTCGATTATTTTTAAAATAATAATGAAAATACGAAGAATGTTTGATCAAAATATATCTTCACAAACGTTTACAACTTAGAAGGAGCATTCACGTCATGCAAGCAATGGGCCAAGAGTGCTTTGATAATAGCTTTGCCAATGATATGAATGTCTTGTCACAGCATTAAAGGATGTGCATTCGCTTGCATGATTTAAAAGTTCCGTCCGAGTATGCTTAACAGATTAATCTGAGGGAGATTGTACTGAGATAGACAAAAACATAAAACTACACCAGTTTTGATGTATTATCTGTTGGATTTTTCCAAGAACTCAACTTGTTTTTTATTTTGTTTCCAGTTGCACTTTTTGGAGCCTGTCTTGTTCCTTGGTGGACTCTTGACTCATCATTGAACATTTTTTTAATTCATTGGTGTGTTAGATTTCAGCTTATTGAGACTTACCAATTCAAGCGATGACCGGAATGAGGCAAGTTTAGCATCAGGAACTTTTTGTACCCAAATTATGTAATCTTTGATGTATAATTGGTTTAAGAGATACCGAGGTTCACTCTCTAGAAACAATGAGTATACCGTAAGTAGACACTTCACTATTTGTGTTTGTCCTGCAATCAAAAAGCGCTAATGAGAAAATAAGTTCACAGAAAAAAATAAGTAATAAGACTATTCTTGGGACAAGGAACCTAATGGCATGGAGGTGAATTTTTCAAGAAAGCAAGTTTTGTGAAGTTGGATCAAACGATCAAAGGAGGGGTATCGATGAGGGCCTTTTTTGGCCCCCTCCTAGAATCTGGAAATTTATGCGGGTTTTCCAAGTTGACTCAATGTAGTTTACGGAAATGATCATGATTTAGCCCATAGGCCACTGAATACGTGTTAAACGGTTGCCTAAACATAGGTCTGCAGGCGTATTTTAGCGTAAATCCGTGGTTTTCTATCACTCCGAGGCTTTTTTGACACCGAGCGCATCGTCTAACTAAAACGAGCTTTTGATATGTTATCAAGGAGGCTTTAGGACACATTTTAACCCTGGTTTGGTTTTAGTTAGATGATGCGATCATAGTTAAAAAAAACTTTTTCAAAAATCGTTGTTTAAGGGACATCCGCAAAAATCAAAGCAAACACGTCTCTCCAACTGTATGCACGCTACATATATTATCGAGGGCAGTTATCAAGCCTTGTTAAACCCTTGCAAGGAGATTTACTTTAATTTTTGCGGATGTCCCTTATACGTCAATTTTTGATAAAGTTTTTTTTTTCTATGAGCGCATCATCTAACTAAAACCAAACCAGGGTTAAAATGTGTTCTAAAGCCTCCTTAATAACATATCAAAAGCTCGTTTTAGTTAGACGATGCGCTCGGTGTCAAATAAGCCGTGGAGTGATAGAAAACCACCGATTTTCGCTGAAATACGCCTGCAGACCTATGTTTAGGCAACCGTTTAACACGTATCCAGTGGCCTGTGGGCTAAATCATGATTATTTCCGTAAACTACAATGAGTCAACTCGAAAAACCTGCATAAATTTCCGGATTTAAGTTATTGTTATGCTATTGGTGAAAATATGCCTCCACTACTCCAAAATCCATTTTCTTCATAGCTGTTTGTATGGAAAATTCAATTTTTTTTGGACACAATTGAAGGTAATCTCCTTGTAAGAGTCTAACAAGGCTCGATAACTGCCCTCGATGATATACTTAGCGTGCATACTGTTCGAGAGACGTGTTTCCCCAGGATTTTTGCGGATGTCCCTTAAACGTCAATTTTTGTAAAAAGTTTTTTTTAACTATGATCGCATCATCTAACTAAAACCAAACCAGGGTTAAAATGTGTCCTAAAGCCTCCTTAATAACATCAAAAGCTTGTTTTAGTTAGACGATGCGTTCGGTGTCAAAAAAGGCTCGGAGTGATAGAAAACCTTGAATTTTCGCTGAATTACGCTTGCAGACGTATGTTTAGGCAACCGTTTAACACGTATCCAGTGGCCTATGGGCAAAATCATGATCATTTGCGTAAACTACATTGAGTCAACTTGGAAAACCCGCATAAATTTCCAGATTCTAGGAGGGGGCCAAAAAAGGCCCTCATCGATACCCCTCCTTTGAGTTTTCAACAGTAAGTTCTCTCTAGTATCTTAATGATTCTTCAAAACTGCTAACTGTGATTTGAAATTTCATTAACTCAATGACTCTTTAAATTGAAAAACTCCTCAGCCACTAAAATTTTGAAATGGTGAGCGTACACTCTACTACCAAATCTTTTCCTTTGGTTGGTTAAAAATTAAATTAAATTCAGAGCTATTTGGAGCAGATTACATAAAAGACACTGAAGAAATACATCAAGGGACTGAACGAAGAATAGGTTTAAAAATGCACCTGATGTTAGGATGTTGATAACGTCTTTCAACACGACAAGACTGAGATCCCAATTCCTATACAGTGGGTAACAGACACTGCGTCTCACACAGGAAACGGTAACTTCCTTTAAACTTGTGAAACTCTGAAAAAAAGGCAAAGCACCAAACAAAATGAGTAAAAATATGTGATGGGCGACTAGGCAAGGCCTAAACTAGAAGAAAATGTCATGTGTTTCTTCTTCAAAATCTTAAATAGAAAACTATTCACACAACGGGAAGTTCGGAAACCAACTCCTGAACGAGATAAGAACAAGTATTTTTAACACAGATCAAATGGAAGATAGATCATAAAAATGATGTCATTCGTATTTTGGCTACTTAACTTATGTGAATTGTAAACACCTATATCTTGTTTAGGAATTGATTTCCAGACTTCCCATTGTGTGATTCGTTTTCATTGTAAAATTTTGAAGAGGAAACATGTTAAAAAGAGTTTCAACTCATAAAGTAAAGAAAGCCGAAACTAAAACTAAAAAACTCAAACTCACAAAGAATAATTAAAATTGCCGACGCATTTCGTGGTTTCTTGGCCCCTTCTTCAAGGCTAAATTCCGACTGAGTCAGAATCTAGCCTTGAAGAAGTGGCCGGGAAGCCCCGAAACGCACAGGCGACTTTAATTACTTTCTGTGAGTTTGATTTTTTAGTTTCAGCTTTCTTTACTTTATTATTTAGCTTACAGTTTGTTACCGCGTTTTTCTGTTTGTTTTGTTTCTATTACTTTCGGTTTACTACTTTAACTCATACCTTATCTGGTGCTCCATTGTTAGTGGAAAAAGAGACATAAGTCCATGGAGGAAATTTTTAATAGAGTGATTAATGTCTATTTGAGTCAAAAAATTTGATTGTGAGATCTCAACAGAATGGGTCTGGTGCTCACAAAAGATATGGCAAAGTGAATCAACAATTCAAATGTAAATTTGCACAAAAATCATGATGGGCACATCAAAAAAGTCTAAAATCCACTCCTCTGTGGAATGCATTGTACATAGTTTGTCTTTATAGAACCTGTGTGAATAAAGGCATACTCCCAGTATTATTATGAAGGTAATTATTATTATGAAGTTGATTAGTTATTCAATGGTTTTGATAGTTGCTAAATGTAAGCAACAGTTTTTGTAGCGTGCGTTTACAAATTTCCTGTGTTCGCGAGCAATTTTCTTATGAGGACGGTAATCAGGTGTGCCCAAAGAAAGACACAAGGAAACCTAACCTGGATAAGCAAATAATCTTGTGAACTGTTGCAAACCTTCCAAACAAATGATTTCAATAGAGTAGAAGCTTCTATTTTGGCTTCAATTGTTTTTCCATGGCACTGAGACACTTTATGCAAAATATAGTATACTTCAATCGTGATCTAAAAAAATTGAGAAGAATCTTACTCTTAACCATGAAAGTGTTGCTGATAGCTTATTGATAGTCCATGCTGATTCCGTGCTAGGAGTGCCGTTCGTGGTGCGATGATCGTACGCAAAACCAAAAAGGATGTCAACTAACGAGAAAAACACTGATTTTTCTTCCTGCTTCGACAAAAGATATTCTTTGTTCCCCAGATCTTTCAATAATTCCAAATGTTCTTTACTTAGTTCGTCTGGAATGAAAACACACATTACTACAGTTAAATAAATAACACTTCAAGTAAAAAATAATTAAATGGTTCCTTCAATGATCACAAAACAAGCATTCCATTTGGCGTTATGCTATTTGGTGGTGTTTATGCTATACATAAAAGTAACTAAGTCTTAAAAAGTGAAGTGTTTCCACAACAGCCCAGTACTTGGCAAGCATGTTTTTTTGTAGATTTTGTGAGGGCATTTGCAAGAAATCATTATCTCTGTAACTATAATCAGCATTTCGTGACTACATACATCTCTCTACTTTCTATCAAACACAGCTTTAAATGATGGTCAGACGAGGACTATGTATAACATACAAACCAATGAAAAACAGTCACTGAGCTATCAGAAGTTGAAGTGAATTAAGAGCAGATTTAGTCTAATCTTAGGCAGATTTGGAAAGCTCCAAACAAAAAAGCAGATTTTCGATTGAACTTATTTGTCAAATCAGTCACATCAAAATCAGATGAGAATGATTGCATCTGTTCAACTCCAAGTGTTCTATCTGCCAGTGTCAAATTAAATTCGCGTTCAGTCCAGTCTGCTGAGAATAGACGTGGCTTGGATTCGTTTGGAGGCTTTCCAGTGTTGTCGAATTTAAACTTTGTCCGGAGGTGGCTACCGCCACCCATGATGCGAAATACGTACTGTGAGTCCAATCAGGAACTGCGCTTAGAAATGTTTCAAGGACTTCGGGAGGATCCATAAAATCAGCAAGGTAGTGGTCTTCGCTAAAATCGTCTTGCTCTTTCAACAGCTGCTTTTCTTTTTTTTCACCAGCAGATACTTCGTCTGGGTTCAAGAGATCCAATATTTCTGCAAGTTCTTCACTCTAAAAATGGAAAGCGAAAAATGGTAAGACAAAAATAACACTGCTTAATCCGTCAGTATATCAGAGCTAGAGCGATGCATTTGAAAGGACAATACCCTTCAGAACTGAAGCACTGGCATATTATGATAACAGTATAAAATAACGGGCGATACCAGTATTCCTCTTCATCACTCCAATCCTGCCTTATTCTCAAAACAAAAAAACTGCAGCTTAGGGCCTTTTTCTTCACATTCTTCTCAATACCTAGCTTCAACAGTACCTAAATCTGTTAGAGCAATGGCAGGAGTCTCTCTGCTACGCAACATATTTAATCGTTAATGCTAAAAAGTCTTGTTCTGGTCTTGTTGAAAAACAAGTCGTATTGCATGTCAATCTGCTCTAAAATGTACAATCAATCATTTTTTTTTTTTTCTGGCACCAAGTCAACAGTAATTGACAAATTGAAAAACAAAGAGTTTTCACGGTAGAAGAGGGAGAAATTTTTGACTGGTGACCCAGGTTCCTTGATTTTCCTAGAGATATCTTGAGAACTTTGCAATTTCTAGATTTTCAGGTCCTAGAAACCGAAGTCTAAAATAAGAGAAACCAGGGATGCTACTTACGGGGAATTTGTGAAGTACACCTTTGGTTTGATTTGCAAATCCATATTCACCGATTGTAGGCAACAATGCCTCACTTTCCTCTGGAAGCGTTTGTTCCATGAGCCAATCCTCCTCTTCGTCCGAGTTTTCTGACTCATCATTATCACAGCCATTGCTCACTGAAGACAAAACCATGTAATCTTAGCCAGCTATTTCAAGTACATAAAATTTAGCAGCACACATTTGATACAATACAGGTGCACAGCAATAGGTAAATTCCAACAATATTATTTCACCTGATACTTGTAGAGCACCACAATCAAAGGATGAAACAGACGACTAATCACACGATGCAACAAAAAAAAGTCACAATTTGGGAAAAGAAGTTGCTGTCATACTTTGATCTCTTGAGTCTGTAAATAACTTCCTTTTGTACCTACCAGTCACCAGTTTTTTGGAATGGCCAATTTTTCCTGAGAAACAGCTACGGAAAGCAATCTTACCGCTTCGCAAGAAACAAGATCGGAAGTTTTTTTTGGTCGGGGTGGGGTGAGTAGTAGTTTTTTAACCGCTAAGTCTGAAAATAACCTTAAATTATTTGACCATCCTCCAGTTTTCTAGAAAAACTGATTTTTTGGAAAATAACTTCTAATAACCCTTTGAACTGCAGCACAAAAAGATGCTTACGAAGAAGAAAAAAATGTTTTTAAAAACCTAGAGAAAAACCAAAGAAATCTGAGGACATTTTCAGAACCTCGAAAACTCTTGACATTATCCTTGCAAAGCGACAAGAGTAACTTAGCTTGAGAAAAATTCCTCCACAGAAAAACTACCTCCGAGTATTACGACCCATTTTTTCCTTTGGCAGTCACAAAAAACGCTTTCCATACACATTCGAAGGTAGTTTTTAGCAAGTTGACGTAAAACCCGAAAGTTGTTAAGCACTTCAATTAGAAGCAAAAATTATGGGACTAAATTTCCTGGAAATGGAAAATTTGTCGAAATTTGTGGACATCTGAAATTTGATGAAATTGTAGGAGGCTAAAGACGAGAGGTATATTGTGGTATTTAATTTTGTACCCTATCTAATGGTCCATTGATTACGAGAAAATCCTAAATTTTTTAAGGGATGAATAAAATTAAATTAATACATTTGCTCAAATATAAATGATAAATAAGGGGATTGCTGCCATACAATAATACAATGCCTCAAGGTAGTGAATTTTCCAATCTAATTCCAAATCTCATTTCCTCCAATATTCCATCTCAAAAAAAAAATTGTAAATATAAAATACTATGACCTTAGCTCATTACACACTTCCATTTGAAACAGTGAAATTTTCTCGAGTAAATTCTCTACTAATTATCTTAACAGCACAATTAATATCTTTATGCAATCAGATTTTCAATCATGGCTAAATTAAGTTGTATAATATTTACAAAAAATTGAAATCTGATGACCAATTGGACGTATTTAAATGAAACTGAACTATATCCAATGTAACATGAGCAGTATGATACATGTGTTCTTATGGATTTCATGTTACAATGGATATCGTTCTTTCAGATTTAAATGCGTCCAATTAGACGTATTTGTGCTTTATGAAACTGTAAATGTGAGTATGAATTAAATCAGAGGGACCTATATGCATACTGCTGTCCTAAGGAAGAACATTCGAGAGTTGCCAAATTTCCTCCCATAAAATGTTTATTTTTGACGTAGGTTATGAATATTTTTCCCTGAAATTTTCAGGAGCTTCAGGTAAAATTGCGAACAAAATTATCTGAAAAATTGGAAGGAAAGTATTCATAAGTTTACTAGGGAATTCGTGTTTTATCAAAGGAAATTTGGCAACGCCTGAAGGTTCATAAGGCGTTTTTCGGTAGCAAGGCAGCATTGGATTTCTACTATATCATTATCATAGTTCTTCAAGTTCTAAACCATAATCGGTGGTCCAATATGAGTGATGCAAAACTTAATCCCCTGTAAAGAGATGTCTAATAACACCTTAATTTTTTAAATTGCAAGATAAGGCTGGCTATCCACCTCCTCACATTACAAACATCAATATGCTTACATAATGGGCCTGCGCTGGGTGCGATAAGACAAGAGAAAAGGTCAAAGTACTGTCAACAAAAACAGACAAATGCTTGATAGTATCCTTCTAAGTTCACATACAAGATAGACTAGTTGCTTTGGTTGAGCCGTTTCCTCTACAAAAATGAGGGTCCAGAATACAGAGCTGTATCCCACATTTTTCTCGATTATAGCAGTAGTATTAGTTACCAACAATTATTGGTGAGTAATTTGGAGATTAAAATCTATAATTATGTAATAAAAATGATATTCAGTGGTTTGACAGCACATTTACAATAGGCTACTGGTGCTTATACGTTTATTTAGGTCGTTTATTATTCCCATCTTCAAAAGATGTGTTTCTGCAAAGTTTTAGCTTGCTTTATGATTTAATGCTGATAACAGCATTAGAATTTGTTGACCTGAGATTTGATCTTCAAATTTCAACTTGTAAAAACGATAGATAAATTCAGCCCAAAAATTTCTTAAAATTTCAACCAATAATCTCTCTTTTCCTCAAATATTTTGTGGACAGTCGGACATTTTAATGTATTTTAAAAATTCCATCAAAGGTCACGAAGTTTAAATGGAAAGGTCTTGCATTTTGGAAGTTTTCTCAAATCACTCACTACATCTCACTTTTGCTGCAATGTTAAAAGTCTATAGAAGGACTCCCTATACAAACTATATATCCCCTAAAAATGCTTTCCACCGATATGATAATATCTCTGTCAAAAAGTCTTGATAAATAAAATAAAATGAATTTGTGTGATCATTCAGGTTTGTGCGAGCATACCACTATTCACTAGACCGCAATAAACTCCGAACTATACAAGCCGATGAAGTGACCGGCTCAATGGTCGACGGTTTCAAAATGGAACTTCAAATACACCAAGAAGAATGGATCGAAACCGCAAGACATTATTTTGAGGATTACAACCGCAACTTGACAAATGGTGAAGAATTTGATTTCATCATTGTTGGGGCAGGATCTGCCGGTTCGGTGGTTGCCAATCGGCTTTCGGCAAATGAAAACTGGCGTGTGCTCTTGATAGAAGCAGGGGATGACCCTCCACTTCTTTCAGAGGTGCCGGCAATGTACAGTGCTTTACAAGGCACTACTGCAGATTGGCAGTATGTAACGGCTAAAGATAACCAAACATGTCTTGGACTGAAAAATCAGCAATGCAGTCTACCCAAAGGCAAATTACTCGGTGGGACAAGTTCCATCAACGGAATGTTCTATGTGCGGGGAAATCGGAAGGACTACGATGCATGGGAATCTCAAGGCAATTCAGGATGGAATCACAGGGAAACGCTGAAATACTTCAAAAAGTCAGAGAATGTAGAGAATGTTTACATAAAAGCCGATGATGGTCTGATGAAGTACCATGGGACTGGAGGTTATTTGTCGGTGGATAGTTTCAACTCGACTCCTCACTACCTAGCTGACCATTATATTTCAGCTGCAGCAGAGTTGGGATACGGATTACTAACATGTGTAAACGGGGAGACACAAACCGGGTATTCGTTTCTCAGCGCAACAGTGTCACAAGGGAGACGTTGCAGTGCAGCGAAAGCTTTCCTCAAACCGGCTAGAGATAGGGATAATCTTAAAGTCAGCACAGAACGTACGGTAACAAAAATACTGCTCCGACAGAAGAGTAAAAAAGCATATGGGGTAGAACTGTCTGTGTATGATAGAACTGTTCGAGTGCATGCAAAGAAAGAGGTTATCCTTTCAGCAGGCTCAATTGGTTCACCTCAGTTGATGATGGTTTCTGGTATTGGGCCCAAGTCGCACTTGGAGGAGATGGGAGTGGATTTTATTCAAGACTTACCCGTGGGTAAAAATTTACAAGACCATGTTGCATTGCCGATTGTGGTGGCGTACAATGATCAGCTCATCAACAAAACAGACTGTTTGGATGCTTACGACTCATTCTATCAATTTTTGAGAAAGTCTTCGGGGCCTTTAACAAACTTAGGCTTCAATTCCTTCACAGGATTTATTAGTACTACTGAAACAAAGGACTATCCAGACATCCAAATCCATCACTTCACTTTTGCTAAAAATGACAGTAAGGCTCTTGGCACGTTTTTGAAAGGCTACGGGTTTTTAGAGGACACAGAAAAGTCAGTACTGGAGATTAATTCAAAAAGTGATGTAACATTGGTGATTCCTGCTTTGCTGCGACCAAAGAGCCGTGGACAGATTTTGCTCCAGAGTGCCAACGTCACCGATAAACCAATAATAATATCTGGATTCTTGAACGACACAGATGACGTGGCAAAACTCATAGATGCTATCAAATTTGTGCAAAAGTTTGTCAAAACTGAGTCGCTCACCAGAATTGGAGCTGAAATAAAACGGATAAATATGAAGGGTTGCGAAGCAGAGGAATTTCAATCAGACAAGTACTGGAAATGTATGTTGCACCACATGGCTTCCTCTCTGTATCACACTGTCGGCACTTGCAAGATGGGACCAAAAAGCGATCCAACTGCTGTTGTTGACCACAGTTTGAAAGTTCATGGCATTGATAGACTGCGTGTAGTTGATGCATCCATAATGCCAACAATCGTCAGCGGGAACACAAACGCAGCTGTGATGATGATCGGTGAAAAGGCAGCAGACATGATTCTTCACAGATGGCGGGATAACAATTCAGAGAAACGAAGGAAAAATAAGAACTAAGAGGATTTTAAAGGCTTTAGCAGTTCCTTCCTAAGGCACCTCTCGTAGAGTGACCTACCTTGGTTAGATAAAACTGATCACCTTAAATGAAAATCATGCTATGCAGAGAGAAATAAACTTGAAGAAAAACATATGATTAAGTATGAACTGGTGATATTTAATGTTTCTGATGTTAAAATATAATACTTCCAGCATATTTATTCTAACTGACGTGTTTTAAATGAGATGATATACTGTTTAAAGCGCTTTTAATACTGTTGAAAAATAAAAAAAATATCTGCAAAGATTAAAAAAGACTTGACAAAGATTGCTATCATGGATTTTTTTTTCTCAGCACTGAGATTCCATTCCTAGTGAACTATCACAAATTAGTGGTGAAACTACTGACCCAACCTATTGGGGTGTTTGTAAATTTTCATTCATAGTTTATTTTTTAAAGGGGACACTGTTCAACTTAATTCCAAAACATTTTCAGAGAAGATTGTTGGGAGAAGAAACAAAAATTAAATGAAAGTTTGGGCAAAAATGACTATGAGACCTCTCTTAGAAAATTATGTCACAGGAGAATTGCAACTTCTCAAACCAAGACACAAAATTTGGTGATTTCATTATCGACTTGTCATCAATTGAATTGGTCAGTTACAAAAGGGCTCAAGTGCCAAAAATGAAAATTCGAGAAGAATGGCAATAATAGTTTTAATTGACCCCTTATAAATCTTAGAGCTCTAAAATATTAAAGCGATGAATTAATTCATCACATTATTAATTAATCTGAACTTTAATATAGGTTAGTTTATGCAGTTTCTACTTCTTTTTTTTTTTGTATTATTAAGTCTGCCGCTTGAGTCCTTTTGTACTAAACGATTAAATTATGCTTGTTATTATTGAGCAACTGCGAGAAGAGGATGAAATAGGTACTCACCACTTGAAAGCACTTCAATTTTTGGTTTAACTAAGGGCTTGTTTGTCTTTGGAGCTAGGAAACTGCCGATGAGATCCAAATGTGGGAAGAATTCATTTCTGTTTTTTTTCGATAGCTCAAAGTAAAATGACCCAGTGTCAAAGTCATACTTTCCTTTTGAGGAGTCCGTCTCTTCGATTGGGCCAGGTAAATGCAACCTGCATATTGAATAACACAATCATTTCTGTCATGTATAAAATAGGAGAAATAATGGATCAAACAACATGAAAACAACTACCATGCAATAATAAATAGCCTGAATTTTTTTTTTTTTTTAAAAAAAAAACATTTCTTTAGTGGTGAAAAATTAGTTGCTTGAAAAATTTCAGCAACACCTACAATCATAAAAAAATGCAAGGAAATAAGGACTTCATCCAACTTCTTCTCTTCTGAGACTTATTATTAGTTCGAGTATAACAGCATTCTCTCTTTGCTTTCTTCTTGAACTTGAGAGCAAAGTGAACGGAAAGGTTATGGAATTTAAAGAAAGCCAAGAGTTTAGCACTGGGAACTTTCCAGAGTTGTTCCTTAACAGTAATGATAATATGATTTCCACTATTTTATTCATTTTTCAATTTCTTGACTTTTCATGTTTTTCCCTCACACCAAAATTTCCGAAGCCCCTGACTTCCTTAACCTTCCAACAAAATTTTCAACTGGATTATTTTTTTTATCTGATTGAAGCGCCAGGTGCAGAAGGGGCACATCTCTATTGCAGTGTCTCTGAATCTTTGCTGATGTTTCATCCATTATGACCGAAACAAATGTATGTAATTCATCAATACTTTAACGGAAATTCTTTATGCTTTGTCAATGCTCTGGACAAAAAATTTCAGAAAATTTATTCTTTGAGTTTCCTCTCTAAAATATAAATTGGCAGCAGAGATTCTGAAACTCAGAGGCACTCATTCTGCATCCAATGCCTCAATTAAACTGACTTTCATTAAATTTTGGACAAAGTTACTCTTCACCTTTGACAGATTTACGCATACCTATGAGGTTCAAGATTAGTATGATGTCCACACTTACCTCAAGAAATATGGCCAGGATGAAAAAATAAATTCAGTTTCATTGACATCTATCTCCGTTTGAGCTACATTTGCAAAGGGGGCCTTGATTGTGATTTGCAGTGTGTCATCCGTTTGGTCTAGTTTAAAAGAGGGCGTTCGCATGATTTACTTCTAATCCTGAAAGGATCAGCAGATAAATTAGCCTGATGCAGTAGGGAGAAAATTACTGAAATTATGACCGCACTGTGCTGATTCTAAATGATAAATCTAGAAACATTCACAACCCGAACAAGAAAGCAAGCAATGGGCTTGAAGGAAAGAACTGAAGATGATTCACAGTATGGTCTGATACACTTCACACACTTCATTCACTTGTGGAACCAAAAGAAATAAAAATAGAATAAAAATCAACCTACAGTGTGAAAGCATAACCTCATCTTTTCAGCTGTCATCCATGAAGATACATGACAACGGCGAAACTACCAGTCTACGATTAACGTTTGCAGTGTTTGAAAATCTTTGTTTTCATTTTAATTTTGGAAAGGAGAACAAATCAATATCATTTCATGAATTTTTCACAGAGTTTCATTGGCAAAGAGAGGAAAGAGCATGATAGTTTTCAAAAAGTGACGTTGAGTAGTTTGCCATTTAAAAAATAAGTACTTATGATAGGAAGTCTACAACATTGCAAACCGAGATACATTGTCTGTTAGTTTCACCATTGATTGTTCAAACATTCCTGTTTCCAGTGCCTCACTGTAAATTGTAACAGTGGATGTCATAGAGAAAAAAAAGGACATGTTTGCATCTTGAGGATTGTTTACCTCGTGACGAAGGTTGGTACAACCTGTCCAGCAAAATCTGGAATTGGAAGTAAGATAAACGGACCATAACGTCCGATTTTTCAGCTTAAATCAACTTACGATATTATTTCAAACACTTCATAGTAGGGATGTCGATACTCAGGGAAGTATCGATACTCGGTATCGATACTGGTATCGACTTTAAGCATCGATACCGGTATCGAGCATCGAGCTGAAGTATCGATACTTATGAGGTATCGATACCATCGATACTATTTCTGAATTATGCCGTGATTCTGAGTGTGCGTATGTCTGTCGGCCGTTAAATCCCGCCAGATGTACGCCTCTCTCGAAAAAGTCCTGTTCGCGTCCTTAGTCAACTATTTTGAGCCCTTAACTACACTTATCGAACTGAGCTTTTAACATTTTTATTGAAGTATAATCATCTTGAGAAACTTGATTACTCCGGTCGTTTGTCACAGTACTCACAGTGCATCATGAAGGTGAAATAGTGGGGAGAGAATTTTTTAAAAAAGAAAAAGAGGCCTTCTTCATGGCCAAATCAGATTAAGTATCGATACCGTCGATACTGGGGTCTTGGCATCGATACTGCATGGTATCGATATCGTGGAGTATCGATGCCGCGTGTCGTCAAGTATCGATCGAAAGTATCAATACTTTGCAAGTATCGGATAAGTATCGATACTTTGCAAGTATCGGATAAGTATCGACATCCCTACTTCATGGGTATGGAATGACTTTCCCTTAAACCACACCATAGGTAAGTATCTGAGTAAATCGATGATAAAACTCGTCCATACCATCCTGGGTCATCAAAAAAATCAAAGATGCCCGAGATGCTCTATTTTTCGCCATATACCTTCTTGTCGCTGTATTCTCTATGAGTGAATGCTGCTATTTCTGCAAGATATTTGAGAAAACTGTCACTAAAGTTACTTAATCATAATCGTAATGACAACATTGTACGTCTTTCAGAGGTGATGACAAGTTCATTTTCTGATGAACATCTAAGCCTTTGCAAAAATATGTATTGTTTGGAGGTCTGAAAACATTAAATTTCGTTGCGAAAAGTTTAAAAAATTCAGAAAAAATTTGAAGATCCTGCAAATCCTAACCTCAAATCTAAGCATGGTTAGAACTCGAGCATCTGATTGAAGAACCAAAATATATTTAGAAAAAACATTAGGTAGAATCCAGTCCGTCCTCCTGCCTTAAAAGCGTTATAAAAGAGGATAGTAAATTTGGAGTGTCACTTTACCTAAAGTCAGCGTGACACAGAAAGTAACGGAACGGAGTCGCGTGTCTGGAATTCCTGCAGTGATGAAACTGATGATAGTGATGAAGCGTCCCGGAAGACAATAAACTCTTTCAGCTCGCACGCAATTAGGGAAAAGTACCAAACTGAGTGGTAGTAGTTGATACTTATTCTTTATGGAAACTGGATTGGACGATTTGAACGTTACATTTACGAAATTACGACATTGCGAGCACCGTGACAAAGTTTACTTCACTTGTAACTGTAACTGATCAAAACAAAAACACACACTGTCCACAGGTTTCCTAACCTCTAAATATCCAAATTCCGGCGTTTGAGTTTAGCAGAGATTCACTCTTGGCCCGGAAGGCTAGACTTACAGAAAATCCTGCCGCAGATCATCAGTAAACGGGAGCGTGACACCGATGCGTGTATGCTCTCAGCTCTGGTGGAGAAAGAGAGAACTTCAATGGCACTTATGTATTAGCAATTATGTCGCCTCCTTACAATTACAGCTGTGACCCAGTGGTAAATTGCTCGCCTCCGAGGCGGGAGGTCAGCGGTTCGCGCTCCCGTTCGCAAATATTTTGACGTCATTATATTACACATTATGTCATAAATGCCGCGAGTGGCCGTAAAGAAATACTTTTTCCCATAAAATAAGAGTGAGGCGTGCATTTTTGCGCACGTAATTGAAAAGGGCTCCTCTTGCAGAGAAACCTCTGGACCTAGGGTGTAGGGCCCTAATCTTACGTAGACCGTCCAATAATTTTTTTTAGAGGAAAAAGCAGACTCCGAAGACAGAAATAAATGTAACATTAGTGGGCAGTATAAACAAATAAATGTAAGTATGCCTTTACAAAGGGACCGTCCGCAAATTACGTACCTGGAGCCGGGAGGAGGTCCAGAGGTGCCTTACCTATGCCTATACGTAAGCCAAACGCAAAAATTTTGTTTCTTCCAAATTCCGTTAATTTAAAGACTTACTGGTCCAAATTTCGTTTTTTAGACGTTTAATGTTTTTTGGTTAAAATGTAATTTTTTTGAACTTTTTGAATTTAAAAACTGTTATTTTTTCAATAGGTAGGTACAACTGTTATTTTTCATGATCTCCTACCAGCGATTAGTAATGTTTAAAACAATACCGATTTGTTTCAACACCATTTTTTTATTAAATTATGCATTTAAACGATAGAAGAGGGGGGGGGTCATTAAAATCGGAAAAATTGCCTTTCGTAATTTATGGACGGCCCCAAAGAGTAATTTTGAAATTTCCTATTAGTATTTTTTGTATTCCTTACGCCTACGGTCGTTTTACTTCGAATTCCGTACCCTATAAATAAAATAAGAGCAATTGTGCAGATTTTTCTTTTACATAAAGGGACGTTTCACTTTAAAAGATTCCGTCTTGGTCCGCAGGAGTTTTTGTCAGCCCTTCCTTCAGAGCTCAGGGGCTGAATCTCTGCCTGAGGCGAGGGCGAGGACTGACAGAAAATCCTTCTCCGGGTGCGGAGTGCCTGGAGTCTGCAGAAAGGGAACATCGATGCTCCCGACTGCGCACCAGACAGTTTGCGATGGAAATTCGGCAGGATTTTTTGTAAGTCCTGCCTTCGGAATTCAGGAGTGAATCTCTGCTGAACACTCGACTCCCAAATTCCAAATGTCTAAGTTTCAAACGTAAACAAAATGATGCTCTTGTTCGCTTGTTCATTCTACAATAATTCGGAATGTCTTTTTTCAGTGTTTTTGTGAGTAACTAGTGGTTACTTACAGCAGCGCCGAGTCCATTTCATTACTGTATTTACCTCTGAGGAAGGGCCGCTTTTTTCTAAAAGGTGACATCTCATCTCTAATGAACGTTTCATCCCCTCTGATCACCCGTGGAATTTTTTCTCATTTTTGCTGAAAGCGAATATGCTTGTGGAAAATGCCAGACAGAACAGACATAAACATCCGTAATTTTTACATTTTCAACTCTACCTTGAGTTTGAAAGAAGAAGAGGTAAGTCGATCGCCCTAAATTTTTGATCCAACTCGTGCAATGCAATTTCTCTCCGATTTTGGCAACTCCCAAATTGCCAACTGGCATACGGAAATGAGACTCAAGTCGGTTTATTACATGATGGAATAATTGATGTCTCTTAAGTCAACTAGCTCTAACTGAAATTGAATCTGCAAGCAAATGTTTTTTTAGTTTTTTTTAGTTTTTACTTAGAGCTCGCGCATCGTATGTTGAGACAAACGTCAAAGTATTGTCTCACCATTCACCAGTGGTGCCGCCTTACTACATGTATTAACCTGTTGAGTGGTGCGAATTCAGAGCTAGTCGGAGATTGACGTTTGTCTCAACATACGATGCGTGAGCTCTATAGATGTGACTTGAAAATCACCATTATGGTGATTGCAAGGTTGTGTCCCAAACAGTAGCTCTCAGACTCGGAGCTCTGTTTACATTTAGATACTTGAAATAATTTTTTGACAATTACTGTTGTAAATGCTGTTGCTCATCAGAATGCTAAAGTTGCCATTTAGGTGAAAAAGTAATCTTGCCCACACGAGTGCAGTTTGGACGAGTTTGTTCTGCAAACTGGGGATTTCAAGGAACAAGTTATAGCTGGGTTATAATAAGTTCCTGAAAAAAGTTTGCCCAAAGTTTTGGAAACTGTGCTCGTGTGGACAAGGCTTTATGAAAACGTAGCTGAATTGTAGTACCTGTCACTTCTTTCATCCTCAGGCGAACAGCTGGCCTGCCTGCATTTTCTTCTACGAGAATCATTTAAAATTAAAATAGCATTCCTACCTCAACCAAACAACCAATTACTTTTATGTGAGTTATCATTCTGACATCATCGCCAATGTTCGGCTATCCAGATGGCATATGCTTGGAGGATGAAGGAATAGCTCCAGGGAAGAAATATAGCTCTCTTTTTTAAATTGGTTCATAATTTTACCAGCCAGAGTATTTTATGACCTTCCTGAATTTTTGCTTTGTAAATGAAATGTTTGCATCAAATATACTTGTTATGATGCCCTTGTACTTATTTTATTATTGTTTTTATGGGGTATAAGGGGACTCCATACTTGTAGCATGGCTGGGGTGGTCATGTGGGTCTCTCAAAGCCCATTTAATAGTAATTAATGTTTTGTGTCAAACTGTTTCTCATACTCACAGTGCAGTTGCTGTTTCTCTTCTTTGCCTAGAGCCAATTTTATTACTGTTCTTGTACTGCAGTGCATAAGTAAATAAAAAGCATTTAGCTGTAAAAAGTATGTGAAAGGAAAGAACCAAAATTTGGCAGCATTTTTTGCTAGGTATGTATAGTTCTTTCTCTAATTTGTTGAACATTTTTAAAATAATTTAAACATATTTCAAAAACAGAATATCACTTTGTTTTTCAGGAGAGGAACAAAATCTTATTCTACTATCCACCAAGCATTATTATTGATGAACAACTCAAAAATGTTGGCTTCAGCGAGGCAATTCTCAAATTCGCTCAGTAAGTGTTTTTTTTTTTTTTTTTTTTTTTTTTTTTTTTTTTTTCTAGTATCTAATACAAATATCAATGGCTTAATTTGAGAAATTCAAACCTCCGATTTAAACTACCTTTCAAATGTGAAAACAGTTTCCTAAAATTTTGATTACAAAATGCGCCATCATTTTGCTGTAGAAATTTACTTTGCTAAAGGAAGCTTCTCAGCATTATTTTGCAATCATGTCACCACGGCTCTAACTGTTTCCGTCAATTTCATGTGTGACACATTATGGTCTAGTGACGAGATAATATCATCTCTGGATATAATGTCAGTGTGGTCAGCTGAAGAGCATTTTAAACTGGTTCACATTTATTTTGTTGGAAGTAACAATTGATCGGTAGAGCTCAGCGCATTCATACTGAATGTCCCTCTTCAAAAACTCAAGGAGGCACCCCGACTCATTTAGTTAATTAGTTATGATTCTGAGGAACACAATGCCCAGAACACCAAGACTCCAGATTCATATAAAAATTAAAAAATTAACCGTAATAATTTCTAGTGTATTTGCTCTGAGTATGCATGTCTTGACAATGTATAAAAAATTTCTGATAACATGAAGTAACCAGCTCTTCTGTGTGTTTTGGCAGAACTTTCAGCCCGGACAAACCTTGCGAAACTATCAGAACTAAAAAGACCCGGCAGTTCTATTTACAGCCCGAAGAAAATTTCTGGATGGTCATGGTAATTAAGTATCTACAGACTTTTTTTATTCATAAAGTTATGTAATTAATGTCTGAATGAAAAACCATGAGAGTATTTTTCTGTCAAAAATTATTTTTAATACTGTGTATCAATCGACACCTGTTGAGGATAAATCAAGTAAATCTATGTATGCTCTCATCATTTGCAACTTCGCAATTTTTAGGTACTGTTATTAAAACACTGTATCTATTGAATTCATTGATGTATATATGTGCAAGGTTGGTTGGTTAGCAAGTTTATTGTGTCCTCACATCAATCGGATGCATATATTTAGTAATTGTAGGCTGTTTTAAGTCTGCAAGATTTGATTGGATTGGCGCAGAATTTGGCAGGAATGGTGGTCCATCTCTCTAAATGGTACAGAGGGAAACTCAATGTCTCAACTTCAAATTTTTCGAGCACTGCCGTCTCAATCTTTTTTAATCAGCTCGAAAGGCTTCTTTTTAACTTCTGATATCTTGACTTTAGCAAGACTATTTTAATAGACGTTTGACTCTGTTTGCAGACCTTAAATTTGCCAGCCATAAAACCCAAAGAAATAGCTGATGAAGCCGAGTACTTGGAGCATGATGTGCAAGATGCTGTTTATCTGGCTGCCCTAAAACTTGCCTATGATATGGCCAAAATGTTTGTTGGAACATTCTCGTCATCTGTAGAAGGAAAAAAGACGAAACAACTTAAGATTAAGCTTGAAAAATTTTATTTTCGGGTAAGTACTGTTTGTACTGTTTCAATTTTGAACAAGGATCAAAATGTTCAAGCTATCAATTGAAAATTGCAGAAAACAAGTCACTAAACAAAGCATGAAATGAATTACAGACAAATTTTAATCTTTTACTTTAAGGTGATTCTATGGATGCCATATTTTGTGTCAGAACGGCATACGATATATCGCATCAATTGGTTCCACTTTTTCAGCTACTCGTCATTTCTCTCCAATTTTGAGATCGCAATTCTGTTGTCAGGAGACTAAAGCACTCACTTACCTATTTCAACAAAGAAATTCAACGTAATAGAGGCGAGGTTTTTTTAGAGAGAAAATATCGCATTCGAGTGCAGTTTCGATATCAGTATCAAATGCGATGTTTTCTCTCTGTAAAAACCATGCCTTTATTATGTTGAATGTATGTGTTAAAATTGGTAAGTGAGTGCTTTAGTCTCCTGACAACAGAATTGCGATCTCAAAATTGGAGAAAAATGATGAATAGCTGAAAAAATGGAACCAACAAATGCCATATATTGCATGCTGTTCTGACACAAAATATGGCGTCCATCAAATCACCTTTAGTTTTTCCTCCTTAATCTTATAATGAAAGCAAGTTAACATTTTTCATGGTGTCGTAGGTCTCACATTTTTATCATGATGAACACAAGTAAAGAAGAAAACCAAGTTCACTAAAGAAATATGAGGGATGTATTACTCTCTTTGCTAAACTCGTGAAACGGAAGTTAACCAGTACCTTCTCTGTTCCATTTGTTCCTTAGCCTGAACACTTGTAATGGGAGTTTCTAGAAAGTAGTGTGTAGGTTTGCAGGTGCAATTCTGACGTGAACCAAAAAAGTGAAATCTTATGTATTTCTTTTATTTTTTTTCAAGCAATTTATTTATTTGGAATTGAGAATTTATTGTCTGTGTTTTTTTAGGAAATTCAAAGTACGAGATCGTGCTTTCATCTGTGGCTCTTAAAGTTTAAAGCCTCTAAAAATGGTGAAGCCTACTTTCCCTCAACTCCTTATCTTCTTATTAACCGTGCTCTGTCTATTTCTAGTACCTAACAACATTGAAAATCAATAATCTGGATATTATGGCCTTATTCCAAGGAGTTCAGTATTTACCGTTAGATCCATTGAGGTTTTTGCACATTCAGTCCTCATCAAATCTACTAGAAGCTGAATTTCCTGAAGTAGAATCCTCTATCATTTTATACGACAACTATCTAGTCTGGTAAGTACTCGCTATGGCCTAGGAAAGGAAATTTTGCAATCATATCTCTCAACTGCGGTGTTCCCAAATTTTGCCCTCGGTTTTTTTTTTTTAAAAAAAAACGAGTAACACCCTATATTTTTGTGTTAAATTCTCAAGGAGTATTCTTGAAAGGCTGAGAAAATTCTTGTATTCCTCAGCAAAATAATAATTACTGAAATTATTATCAGTTGAGTCTGAAAAAAACAGCTGTAGGAAAGCAGAGATTTATTTATGTGTGTGAACATTTTCAGGAATATGGATCATAATGTTGGAAAAGTCATAATTAAGTTATGCGTCCACATTGCTGCACAGAGTAACTTTTAGTGAACTTTTAGTTCAAGAACTTTTAGTGTTGAAAATTACCAAAAAAACAAGAACAAGAGTTACGATGGTCTGAAGTTGGCAGTTCAAAAAATGGAAGTGTTGAGAAAAATCTGCGACATAATAAGCCTTGCTCAAGGCTCAAAATTTTTAGATTGAAACAAAACTTAAACTTTGTTGTTGCATTGTTAGCCTTACGATGAAACAAACCAATATCCACTCCTTTTACAGTGTTTACTCTGTTGAAAACTCAGAACCATATCCACTTATTTTCATTTCCAGGAGTGGAATAGATTACTCTGAAATGCAGCTTATCAGTTTGTATGTAAGATCTCTACAAGAATCTAGTCACCTTGATGCCGAGTCAGAAAACCTAGGTAGAAATAGTGCCAGAACTACGAATGTGTGTAGGTAAGTCATTTTGTTGTGTTTAGTCTTTTTGGTGAGAATCTCTGCCATTCAGGGCAATAACCTGTTTCAGGTTGCTTTTTCTTGCGTAAAAAGTTTTAATGTTGAAAGTAATTAAATTGCGTTAAAGTAGAGTTACTGATAATAGGGAAGAAGAACAAAATCTGACTTTCTCGGTTGTTTCTTGACTTCTACGTCCGACAAAGACTAATTTAGTACATTAATTATTTGTGACTGTCAAAAAGAAAAGAGGCCTCGATCCATACAAAAGTTAAATTTATTATGTCTAGTTTTTTAAAAGCCAGGGAAACCAGGACTCATCGGGGAATGAAAATTTACCGGGCAAATCAGGAAATCTGTTCCAGAAACTGGGAATCTCTTTTCCACCCACCCAGGGATCATTTCATTTTCAAATTTGGCGGTCTAATCTGACCGAGCAGTATTCGGCTGATTTTGGCGCTAATTTGCTATTGTGTTTTAAATTTTTTATTACAGACTAAGAGAGAAATCGAGCAATTTCTCCCTCTAACTTCAATTTAATTTTCTGCAGGTTATCTTTTTAGTGCAGTCATTTGCTGAATATTAATGAATGTAACACTAATCGTGAGTTCGGTAGTACACAAAAGTGAATTGCAGTCAGGAAATGTTAAGTATCTATTGTTATTAAGGCGAATGTTATTGCACCTGAGCAGCTTTTTTTAACTTCTTGAGTGCCGCATTTAAAGTTTCAAATCATCAAAATAATGTAGAAGCTTCCATTGACCAGAAAATATCAACATCAGGAACATTTTTTGAATTAAAATTTTGCATGTAAGCCATATAAATGGCTGTAAGATTAATTAAAATTGATATTCATATTTGAAACTCTAGAAAATTCTATTCTTTCCCCCAAGAAAATCCCGGGAAAGTGGGAGAAAACTTCGGTTTCTCATCAGGGAATGAGCTCCTGAAAATCAGGGAAAATCAGAAAAAAATCAGGGAATGAGCTTTGCCAAGAAAACTAGACACCATGGTTGAATTCAATTCATGAAACAGAAGCAAAATGAATCCAACAACAGTGTCTTCCATAGAGCATTCTGCCCATCAAATAACGTGCAGAATGTTAGCTTTCATGAAAACCCAGCTCCTTTTTGCTGAAAACTTCAGGACTCCTTGATTTTTAAACGCACATCTGCATTGTCTGAAATTATCAATTTTACTACCTCTTGTATTGATTTTTGACGTTTCCAAATAATTTTTTTTTTTCAGATTTCTGACAGGACCCAAAAATTTTTTGGATGAAGACGCCAGTTTTGAAAGTGTACCTGTTATTTATTTACATTCCTCAGAGTCTCCAACTAAATACTATCTCAATGTTTACGAAGCAATAAATTTTACTGTCTGCATGTTAATAAATGGTAAGGAGGTTTGCATTTTTCTAAATCTTATGCAAGACCAAAATTTGCAGAAGGAACAACAGATAGACTCAGGTGGACCTTTTAGTATGTACGAGTAAGACATTTCTCTTTAAACGTTAGCAACTGTAGATTTTTCCCATGTCTGCCGCATCAGGGTAGAAGGAAAAAAATGGAAATAAGTATATTTTGGATACAATATTGTATTTTTACTTATCCTGGGACGAATTCTTGTTTTAATAATTTGTATTCTGCTAGGCATAACTCTCTTCAGAAAAAAATTTCAGCAAATACACTCAATGAGACTGAAAATTGGCTGCACCCTATCCAATATGTATTGCTGAATAAGGGATTTTTTGACGCCCCCCCCCCTCCGCCCCTTTGTAATGCTTTAGTGTCCTAGGTATCTATTCTTTAACATATAAAAACAGTATTGTGTAATGTTACTCTACCGCCTTTCCCTCTTACAGCGCTACATATTTTATGGATAGCCCTCCTTTATAATTGTCCACCTGAAAGTATTATAATTTATTGCAAAAAGTTATACATTTTCTGTAATAAGCACTACCAGGGTGTCTACAAGTCTGAAAATAGTACTGATTTTTCAAGGGCGGGCTGGAAGCACTGATAAAGTGTGGAAGTTCCGGCAGAAGGTCCAGAATTTGTTTCACTTTCGGCATTTTTGTCCCAATTTGAGCGAGAAATTAAAATTTTTGAAATTCTTCGAATTTCGTCAAAGTGAGATATGAAGAAAGTACTGAATTTTTTTTGTTGAAGAGGTACTGAATTTCTTCGGAATGTACTGAGAAAGTTGTACCGAAGAATGTACCGTTGGCGGGAATCAGCAAAGTATAGAATTAGAGGATGGGTGGCAAA
This sequence comes from Bemisia tabaci, assembly GCF_001854935.1. Classification (NCBI taxonomy): domain Eukaryota; kingdom Metazoa; phylum Arthropoda; class Insecta; order Hemiptera; family Aleyrodidae; genus Bemisia; species Bemisia tabaci. The sequence continues at coordinate 906,934 of NW_017553232.1, forward strand.
TTTGAAGCTGCGATATTTACAAATATTTAGGAGTGTTTTTAACCCAGGATGGAAGATTGGACCAGGCCATCAAGAAGAGGAATATGCTGGGTAGGAGGGCAATCGCTATGTTAAATGGAGTTCTTTTGGACCAAAGGATCTCCAAAGAGAACAAAAGAAGGATCTACAACGCGATTGTCAAGAGCATAGTAACCTACGGGTGTGAAGTATGGCCGATGAAACAGTGGACCCGGGAGGTTTTAGAGGCAACAGAGATGGACTTCTGGCGTAGATCCGCTGGTATTTCCAGAAAGGATCGCGTCAGGAATGAGACGGTACGGGAGATCATGGATGCCAAGCAGACCATCATGCATGACATTATGACAAAACAACTCATATGGTATGGTCATGTCCAGAGAATGGCAGGAGACAGGTTGCCGAAGAAGGTCCTTGACTGGGCTCCTCCTGGGAGAAGATGCAGAGGGCGCCAAATGAAAGGTTGGAGGGAAGGGATTGAAGCGGAAATGTTAAGGTGCTCAATCCCCCAAGATTTGTGGTTTGAAAGAGAGCACTGGAGGTTAGGAGTCGTAGAGCGCGAGGGAGTGCTGTAAAGCGACTTATATGTATGTATGTACTGAGAAAGTACTGTAAGAGTACTGATTTTTGGCCAGCCTTTTTTAGTAGACACCCTGTCTACCTATTCTATAAGCATCTCTGTTGCTTTTCTGTACATATTTATCTCATGTAATTTAATTTTCATTTTAACAATTTTAAGTGGAAGAATACAAACCTAAACGCTTATCAATCAATCGAGTGATAATCATTAATCGATAATCATGTTGCAGAAAAGGAAAGATTAACTGTGGAGCTGTTCAAGAAACTGGACAAATTCTTAGGAGATAAGCTGTTGAGTCTCAGCTCTAAGATCAAGTCGGTTGCGCCAACCTTTCAAAGTTTGCAGGCGCCAATGGAAAAATTCCTGTATTTCAATAAGTTGAATTTGGCTGTGAAAACTTTAACCGCTCAAAGTAAAAGTTCGTTGTCAATACCTGAGGAAGTAATGAGAGTGGTCACGGATATTGCTGTACACAATAGAAGGTAAGCAAAAATGAAATGCCGAAAATAGCAACGGAAATGAATCTAACTTCATTGTCCTAATTTTACAAAGTTTTACTCTTCTTCGGGAGGAATTGCATAAATTTAACGACAGTATATAGTTTTTTTTTCCTACCTACATAGAAATTTTCAAAATCGGCAAAAACATTTTTAGATTACTCTTGAATTTAAGTTTTTCCATGTAGAATTAATGTCGACTTTTATGCGGCTGTGCTATGAAACATTGCTGCATGAACGGGTCGAGGAGAGGTGTTGCGAAATTTTCTCTGATAAAATAGTTATTTTGGAGGAAGGTTATATAAAGGAATGATTGATTTAAGTTATCCGCTCAGTCTTACCAAACCAAAAATATTGGTCTAGAATACTATATTACACTCTTTTTTTTTTTTTTTTTTTTTTTTTTTTTTTTTTTTTTCTTTTTCTTTTTCAGAAGTCTCTTTTATCTGTCGGAGAAAAATATTATGCAAAGTGGAATTCATTTTGAAATTCTTAATACTTGCTCAAATCTAGAAAATTATGTGTTTTCATTATAGATTGACCTACATTGTTTTTGGTTTTTTTCTGGGGGGAAGGGGGGGGTAGTCAAATTGACTCCTTAATTCTAATATAACAGAATGTACTAATCTCTAACTTCATGGTTGATTCTATGAACTTTTGATGGAGGAATATATTTGGAGATACTTCAGTTGTCATGCTGCCTGGAGGTCCATCCAATTACCACTTCATAGTCAGGGATATTTGGTCCTGACTCTGAGCAAATTGCCCGACAAACTTTTCCTTCTTGAATGTTTGGACCAGGTCCTCCTGAACTACGTAAAAAAAATTCTACCACGGTCTAACCCTGGAAAAGCCCTTAAATGTTCTAATTTATTTGAGTTTTTGAATTCTTGACAGATGCTGTAAGCTATCTGCTTCCGCAGAAACGGTGGTGAAATTGATGAAATTATCCGATTATTGGGTGGTTGGAAAGATGTCAGATGATAGAGAGTGCTATTTTATCTTGCAAGCAAAGAATGCTGCCTTGTCATATATTCATGGTAAGTCAATTCTTTATCCCAAAATTGCTCAAATCTATGATATCCCTATCATCAGAAATTACATCTCATCTCTTTGCCGAACAGTCGTACTACTTTGAAGGGCTCTAATAGTTTATGAACTTTTATGATTTTTGGCTGATAAGAAGCTAGGATTATTCAACATGACAGTCAATGTACCAAAGAGCCAGCAAGGAATGTATCCGTCAAAATTTTTTCCTAAAAGCCGTTCAACTTATTTATGCCCCTATTTATTAATATTTTATAGTCTTGATTACAAATGTATCTCTTCATTTTTCTACATTGGTTTTCAGTGTATCTATTTGAAATATGTATATAGATTCTTCCATTGTCTCAATTTTTGACTCCCTGAATGGAAAAATAGTAACACTTATCTCCAAAGAATTAGCTGGGTGTCCACCGAGCCTTTAGTTTTTTTTCCTTTGCATGGCGTTAAGAGATTTAACCATTTAAGTCACCATTACCATTATCAAGTAACCATTTTTAATTTAAAAGAATTAATATTACAATTATGCTCTAAAAAGTAATTCATCGAGTAATTCTGCTTCAATTTATCCATTGAGCAAATGAGGAATCAATGCGAAAGCAGTATTTTCAAGGGCTATGCAAAAAGTTTTAAACCGGACGGTACTTTCAAGTGTAGCTCAGGAATCAGGAATTCCAAACCATTTTCATACAGTTCTTTGTAGTTTAACAGGCACCCGCTGGCACTTGTAGTTTTTAGCTAAAACTTGCAATTTTTTGGGTACTTGCGTGAAAGTTTAAAAAGTACGTACTTGCATTTTTGTTAGTATCTATGTAAATAAAAACCCTCTATTTGCATCAAAAAGGTTCAAGGTTTGGTTTGGGTTTAGGTTCAGGAACCTTTTCCGAGGTACAATTTGGATTTAAAATTCAAAGTTCTCACAGCTGTAATATATCCTTGATCACTGGAGAAGTTTTCCAAAAATCGTGATGTGTTAAATAATTCTCTGCACCCTTGAACCATTCTAACACTATTAAATCCTTTGTTCCAGAAGAAGCAAATAAAATGTGCAATTTGTGCCTGAAGAGTATTTTTGTCCACAAATGAGAGATCAAAACTACCGCTGATGTGCGGTGACTGGTCTTGCAACCGCTTTGAATCCAAAGACTGATTTAAAACTCATTGTAATTGTTTCCAGTGGAAATAAGATCATTTATAAAAAGTAAGTTGTATATTAGATGAGTTGTGTATTCATGTTATGTTCTTGCTTAAACAAAAATATTATTACTAAAGTGCCTTTAGAGTGACTTATTTTCCTCCTAAAATACCATCTCGATACTTATTAATGACCACAGTGCAAAATCTCATATCTCCAAATCAGTGTTTCAAAATTTCCTTTCCTATTTTATTTTATTGAAGAACAGCAAGTCAACTTTATAGTTTGAAATTTATATAGAATATTCTGCAAACAGAGAAGACAATTGACTACTTTTCCCTGAGAAAAATAAATTGCAATAGGAACACATACTAGTAAATTCTGCATCATCGGAAACAAAGATATGTAGTCTCGTACTTTGGCCATCGATATGTCACTGTTCATTGGGAAAGGAACCTTATTAGCAATATCAAATAACCATTACTTTTAGAGCTTTAATTTTTCTTAACTGCAGGCCATGCAAAAAATGAACATTATATCTTTTGTTATAATAACTTCAAAATATCCTGTCTCCTCCTTCAACTAGTTGATATTAAAACCCTGAAAAATTGAGAAATTTGTTCAGTTCTAAGTTTTCAATTCTCGGTTTTTGACCATTATCAAATGGTCCGCGTAAAAGATATGTAACCGGGGGATAAGTCCTTAATGTAGACCATTAGATTGAAGTTAAAACTTTGAAAACTCAAACAGAAAAATTTACCAAATTGTTAGAATTTTAGTGTAATCTGATGAGGATAAATTATGTAAAACAGAAAAAGTTACTTAAAGCTATTTTCGATTGAAACATTAGTTTCTTTTTTTTTTAAAGCTGTGGTATGAAACACAAATGTATACTCATAACAGAGCAGCAATGAATATTCTTCATTGAAATTCTCAGGACAATCACGGCCCAAGAATGACATCAAACAAGGGTTAAATTGGTTTGAAGTTGGTATGTATTTCATAAAATTCTGTCATGTAAAAAAAAACCATTTAAAGTTCCAAACTGCCATGATCAGGACAAGAAACTGTCAGATTAATGCAACTTCATGACCTTTAATAACAAAAAAAATTAAATTGCCAGCAATTTATTTTTTAAAACACTAGAGAAAGTTTTTGCGGAAACCTCCAAATCTGATTTCCAGCCCAATCCGACTAACATTACTCTTTGGAAACTTTTGCAGTCACAGCCTCAAGGGAAAGGGGGATATACTGGGTAGAAAAAGGAATGAACATTTCATAATTTAAATTCTCACATCAATGGCCATAATGCTAAACCAAGTATATCTGTTTGCGACGTTGCAGACATCCTGTCATACTTCAAATTAGTGAACGTACTTGCTTGAATCCCTCCTTGAGTTTTCCTTTCTGCTGGCAGAATGTTCTGTATAAATTGTAAACTATAAAGTTGGCTTATTCCTATATGAAAAAATGTAATAAGAGCAGAAATGTTGAAACAAAGCAGCAGAGGTATGTAGTTTCACACTTTGGACCATCGATGTGGCATTTTAAGCAATACTCAACACTTTTTTTTTTGTTTGCTAAAAATGATTTTTTTTTTTTTTTTTTTTTTTTTTTAGAGATTTATTTTATTGCAAGCTTTCAATACAGGAAATATATACAATTAGCTTAAATTATGAGTAATGTATGTAGAAGTAACAACAGACTAATTACTTAATATCACAAGAATTAAGAAAGAAAGTGGTAAAATAATTGACTAGCTACAGTTAGGTAATTATATAATTTTAAATATTTAGAGTTTAGGACTCGGAATCAGTAAAGACATTCATAAAGATTCAATAGATTATTGAGTGAGTTTCAGATGAGATGAGTTGACGAAAATAATTTGATCCTAAAAATGGTTTTGTCTTAGAAATCAGTGTCAGGGTTGGGTGACAAGCTCCCAAAATGTCTTTTTTTAAAGTCTTCTAACCTCTTTTAGATTATTAAGTAACTCAATCGCTGTTTCGTTGGGGTGACAATGAAGCTTGTCTTCGTACCTTTGTGAGATTTTCTGAATATATTTATAAACAGATTCTATATCTAGGTCCTTGTGAATGTCTCTATTGGTTTCATATTTTTCGGCACCACGCAATTTTCTTAAAGTTTTAGACTGGATTGATTGCAATAATTTTTAACTAGATTTGGGAGCGCAGCCCCAAATTTTACAACCATATGCCCATGTGGGTCTTATGATCTGTTTGTAAAGTAAAATCTTATCATCTAAAAATAGGGAGGACTTCTTACCTAGTAACCAGTTTAATCTAAAAGTTTTAAAATTGCTTTCCTTCTTTTTTTAAGAAAAAACCAAGGACCATGGATGTGGCATTTTAAGTAATACCCAACACTTTTTTTTTTCTTGTTTGCTAAAAATGAAATGAAAAATTAAAACAAGAAATTAACAAGTTCTGTTGTTCTCTTCGGTAAGCAGTAATTCTTTCTAAACTTTTACATTTTAAATGCCACATCTGCTTGAATATAAAAACAACATTCTGTAACTGTTATGACTCAGAAAAAAATATTCATTACACTTGCTACCCAAGAGAAAAGATTAAAACCAACTATGAAGCTAAGAAAATGAATTGATCCAAGACATAAAAAAAAATTGAAGTCAATTAGCATACACTGAAACTTTTATGCCTCAAATACGTGATCTTGTTGGTTTAACATGACTTGAAATTCACGAATAGAAATTAAATGTAAAAAATTTACTGGTAAAGAACAGCGCTTATTAATATTAAAAATTAGAATTAAAAAAAAAAAAAAAAAAAAAAAAAAAAAAAAAAAAAAAAAAAAAAAAAAAAAAAAAAAAATAGCAAAGAGAGATAAAGTTGTCAAATGATTCATTTTGTCGCCGGGAGCGCTGGCACCATCGAGAATAGTTTTAGGAGCCCCTCTCTCGTCCGGGTCTACCTGCTGCCAACTGCGCAGAGCTAAATTTTACCAGGCGCGCGACTTCATAGCGAACGCTTTGCCATGGTGGGATTGGAATTATAAGGTATGGATTCGATCGTAAAATGAAAACGTGAATCGACTGACAAATTATTGAAAATCCGGTGCCGATTCGATCGACATGAAGCGATCGAAAAACAAAAACGTGAATCGATCGGTGTCAATCCATCGAAAATTAATTTGAAAAACCGGTACCTATCGATAATCGACATAAACCGATCGAAAAACCAAAACATGAACCGAACGACGTGATTCTATCGGCGTCGATTCGATCGATAAAATTCGATCGACTCACGGCTTTTGTCGGTCGATTCACGGTTGTCGATCGGATTTCGTTTTTCGATTGATTCATGTCGATCGAATCGACACCGGTTTTGTAATTATTTGTCGATCGATTCACGACTTCCATTTTCGATCGTCTCATGTAGATCGAATCCTTACCATCCGGTCGGGACTTAAACATAGGCCGTCGAGGCTGCGGCCAGGGGCGGACTGGCCCTAAATTAAGTATGGGGCGGGCCCCTAGGGGGGTCTGGGGGGGGCCCCCAGTAGAAGGGGGGTCCGGGGGCCCTCCCCCGGGAAATTTTGAAAATTAGGCCCTTTTAGAATGAATTTTACGCTATTTTAGACCCGATTCTTTAATATTATTTTTGAAACATTATCCAAAAAGAGACCAGAAATGCAAAACTTAGTATATTTTTCTTAAACTGGATGAAAAAATGAGAATCCGTTGTATACTTGGAATATTCAACTTTTATTTTCCTCTTCCAACGAAAAATTGTGCCAAAGCTAAATTAGTATACAGAAGATACATAGAATCAAGTAGAATAGTAATAGTGACAGTTTAAAAAGAACACATTCTGAAAAACACAGCTCGGATTTTTTTGTTCGTTTGTTTTTTTTAAGTAAATGTACTTTTTAGCCGCCAAAATTGACAACTGTCTTAATTTTTTTTTTAACGTTTTATTGGATCCTTTCTTCGCTCTGCTCATAGAAAAATCAGTGCCGTTTACTAGTTAAATGACGCGTAATGAATGAATAAATCGACGGTTAAATTCTGAAAACATGTAGGTAACTCGGAATCCGCATCATGAACCCTGAGACTCGTAAGGATGCTCATGTTTTGCGTGTATCCTTATGAGTCTCAGGGTTCATGAGTTAATGATGCGGATTCCGAGATACGTGTTTTCAGAATTTAGCCATCGAAATAAAAATAAAAATGAAAATAAAAACACAAACAAAAAATTGACAAAAATCCCTACTAGGGGCCTCCAAAGTTCAAAATTGCATAGAAATGCGCCCTCGAGGCCTCTCTGAATCAGTACCAAAGGGCCCCCGGCAAAAAGGACCCTTTTGTCGAATCGGCGATAAAGAGCCCGGTGCCTTGAAGGTCCTTAGAGGCGGTATAAAACCGCATCAAGGCCTCTTCAAATCGGCGATAAATGGTCCCTTGGAAACGGCATAAAAGGACTCCTTCGAATCAGATAAAGGGGCTCTTTTAAGGTCCTTAGAAGCGGCAAAAAAAGGCTCCATCGAGTCTTCTTCGAATCGGCAATAAATGAGTCCTTCAGGGCTCTTCCGAAATGACAAAAAAGGACCCCTTTGGACTTATTCGAATCAGAAAAAAGGGCTCTCAAAATGCAACGCCCTTAGATACGGCATAAAAAAGCTCCTTCAGGGCGCTCTCCGAATCGGCAATAAAGTGTCCTGTCCTCTCAGGAGTCTCGGGGCCCTTTCTCGAGGACGAACCGAAAAAGCCCTCGGGCGCTCCTTCGAAACGGCGAAATACGGCCCTTCAAATCGGCCAAAAGGGGCCCCTCCGGGGCCCCTTTTGGCCGATGAAAGTGGGGCGATCGCCCCATCGCCACCCCGGCCAGTCCGTCTCTGGCTGCGGCCTACGGCTGTAAAAAATGTAGGAAAATAAAAAAGAAGAAATAGGGCGGCGCGGCAACGTGACGATTCTATACAGAAGAATCAGTTGCAAAATGATGACTAATGAAGACTGCAAAATAGTTGAGAAAGTCCGAAAATCTCCATTAAAAATGTGTGGACTATGTAATGTACGCACGGCATGACACCCCTCCCTAACTTTGGTGACATCGTGAGAGATGCCACAATATTGACGGACCATACCTACAGGTGGAAATTACGCATATCCGGCCAAGATCCGGAGATCGAATAGTTGCCTGCTTCATTTCCGCATTTATCGCTTCCAGCATCAAGCCTTGCCCGCAGTTAAAAACGCTAGTACTTTGAGACAAGTGAAAACCTAATACTTTCCTTCATTTTGGCATGATACCACATTACATACCAACTACGGTGCAGGGCATCTTGGTTGCCGGGGGGGGGGGCAGCCCCGGTTCAGGGCCTCTTGGTTGCACAGGGGGAGCAGCCCCAGTTCAGGGCCTCTTGGTTCCCAGGGGGAGCAGCCCCGAGTCAGGGCATCCTGGTTGCCAGGGGGGGCAGCCCAGATTCAGGGCCTCTTGGTTGCCAGGGGGAGCAGCCCCAAGTCAGGGCCAATTGGTTGCCAGGGGGAGCAACCCTGAGTCAGGGCCTCTTGGTTGCCAGGGGGAGCAACCCCGAGTCAGGGCCTGTCTGATGCCAGGGGAGGCAGCCCCGGTTCAGGTCCTCCTTGGTTGCCAAGGGGGCAGGGCCTCTTGGTTGCCAGGAGGGGCAGCCCCGGGGCAGGGCCTCTTGGTTGCCGGGGGGGGGGGCAGCCCCCTGAACCCTAGAAAGCCATACCCGGGGGTCAGCCCCCTGAACCCTAAGGAGCCATACCCGGGGGTCAGCCCCCTGTACTCTAAGGAGCCAAACCCGGGGGGTCAGCCCCCTGAACCCTAAGGAGCCAAACCCGGGGGTCAGCCCCCTGAACCACAGGGAGCCTATCCCGGGGATCAGCCCCCTGAACCCTAAGGAGCAAAACCCGGGGGTAAGCCCCCTGAACCCTAAGGAGCCAAACCCGGGGGGTCATTCCCCTGGCCCCTAAGGAGCCAAACCCGGGGGTCAGTCCCCTGGCTCCTAAGGAGCCAAACCGGGGGGTCGCCCCCCCCCCCCTGGCTNCCCCCCCCTGGGCTTCAATGATGTGTTATGGATCCTCCTTGGACCTCTCTTTATCACAATGTAAACCAAAGGAGGCTTCCTAAGGTAATGAGTTTTTTAGGAGGGAATATGAACACTGCACTTAGAACCTTATACTCCACACGAAATGAGAGTCAAACCTTTCCAAAAATTTGAAACGTGTCAAAAAATTTTCCGTGATGGTTAAGACCATCAAGGCATTTTTAAGCAAATCCAAAAAATATTATTTTATTTTATCTCAAGCCCCATTAGCCAAGGGGCAGCGTTGGGGCAGGGCCTCTTGGTTGCCAGGGGGGGGGGCAGCCCCGGGCAGGGCCTCTTGGTTGCCAGGGGGGGCATCCCCGAAGCAGGGCCTCTTCTTTGCCGGGGGGGGGGGNGGGGGGCTATTGAGCCAAAGCCGGGGGCCGCCCATCTTGCCCCTAAGGAGCCAAAGCGGGGGGCCGCCCATTTGGTTCCTAAGGAGGCATCCGGTAAGCATACATTGCTCTAATTCGTGCTCCGTCGCCTGAAGTCAATGAGACGCCTTCAAATGGCCGGGTATGCAAAATGACTGCCGTGATGCACGAATAGTGGTATCAGAATTTTACATTAAGTTTACGAATTGAGTTGAAAGCGCTCTTCTGTATCTATTATGAGTGGCCTTGTACAATGGTGTTGACCAAAAAGTTCATAATTTTGGGTGTTTAAATCCAGTTGCATATTGGGAAAATGCCGATGAATGTTGTTTTGAAATAATATTAAGATTGTTTTTGGTATCTACGTCCTTTTTAAATGAAGAGAACGCTCGATTTTCCCGAATAACATGTGGCAACGCTGAGCCACAGCGGGAGATAAATACATAAATAGATAAAACATGCATAACATCCCTACTAATGTGGCCACTGCGTGTGAAAAATAAAGGTTTCTGAACTTGCGGAATGTTCTTGACGAGGAACAGCCTCCGAATTCTGAAATACTAGGTTTTTCGTGAATTCAGGCAATAAAATATCGCAACACCGGTTTTTTGGGGGGCTTTGAATCCAAAAAAGTTTTTTGAGGAAGGTTTAGACCACCCACGTCTATTTATTGCCAAAAAAAGTAAACTCTGGCGTAAGATGAGTCGCTTTTTTAAGCCATTTTAAATAACGATGAAAAACAGGAAAATTCTAAAAAGTTTTTTTTAACAATGAGCGGAAAGTTTGACATCAACGAAAATTGGCCAAAGTGACTCTCTTACATCCCTAATGAACATACTTGAAGGACTTTTTTGTCCTCCGAAGGGATCGGTATGAAACAGCGCTTTGAATGCCGAAAACCCGCATTTTTCGCCAAAATTGGCCTTCAGACCCATGTTTAGGCCAGTGATAGACCACTAAATAGATCGAAAATGACCAAACCATTATGCATTCCGTAAAATATAGAACTTCAATGACCAAAAAATCGCGGAGTTGAGGAATTTCAGGGTGGGCCCAAAAAAGGACCTTAACGATACCCCTCCTTTTTAGCGTCAATATCAGAAATGCGCCGATCGGGTCGGAACCAAGTAAGCTCGCTTGGAATTGACCCGCTCAGTGCGATTTTCGAGTCGGGATAACTCCGCAAGTCTCTCGCTTTGAGCTAACCGCTAAAAACGCTTCAAAGAAAGAATCAAAAAGTGGTCAGAAAAGCTCGATTTTTACCTGTTTTTGACTGTTTATCGCCTCAGGAAGCCTCGCAGGGAGTCATGACTGTGCGGAATCGATTCTACGCCTCCAACTACATAGGATGCGACTGAAATCTTGAATGTTTTTTCTCAGTCCAAAAACTAGAAAAATCTACGGCGTTTACATGGACTAAATTTTTAGCATCAAATTCGAAAATTCGCCAATCTGGCAGAAACCAAGTAAGCTCGCTTGGAAATGACCTGCTGAGTGCGATTTTTCAGAAGAATTGCTCGGCGAGTTCCTCGCTTCGAGCTATCCGCGGAAGACGATCCAGAGAAAAACTCAAAAAGTGGCCAGAAACACTCGTTTTTGACCAGTTTGCCTGAAGTCAACGAGACGCCTTCAAATGGCCGGGTATGCAAAATGGCTGCCGTGACGCACGAATAGTGGTATCAAAATTTTACATTAAGTTTACGGATTGATTTGAAGGCGCTCTTCTGTATCCATTATGAGTGGTCTGGTACAATGATGTTGACCAAAAAGTTCATAATTTTGGGTGTTTAAATCGAGTTGCATATTGGGAAAATGCCGAGGAATATTATTTTGAAATAATATTAAGATTGTATTTGGTATCTACGTCCTTTTTAAATGAAGAGAGGACTTAAAATACTCAATCTGATCCAGCCGCCTGCGCTAGGCGGCTGGATCAGATTGAGTATTTTAAGTCCCTTGATTCGGTCATCGTATTCTGAGGTGAAACTGAAAGAGTCGCCGTTTACAAGATCGCAACTCACTCAAAAGCGGTCGTGAATTTAAATAGTTTCGCACGGATAAAATGAGTTTTCTTTGATTAACTGTGAATAATCATAATTGAAGAAAAAGTACTTTGTCCACTGGTCCATTAGGAAAGAGTAAAGCATGGATTGATGGAGCGTCGATGACCAACTAAATCTTATCTGATAAGGAAATTTAAGTGTGAAACCCTTTTTTCCGTCTTTAAATGATCCAAATCCACCAACAAGATGAAAACACTAAGTGCAAAAATGCGAATCTATACTGATGAAGGGTCGATTCTTAGTGCCAAAAACGCGAATCTCGGCATTTCTGCCGTATTTTCTGACGGTTCGAGAAATTATTGAAACTGCTGATGGAGTTTGAAAAAACATCTTATTATTGCCATCCTCAAGAAAAACTCGACTCGGTGAATTTCCAACAAACACCATCATAATCAAACCCCTCCTATCATACAAATAAAATTTCCTGTTTACCATAGGCTTTTAGATATTTACTAAAATAATTGAACCAGCGGGTATCTTGGCGTTTTTAACACAAATATCATACCAAGACATTTCGGCTGGAAACACCACGACCTTTTTCAATTGAAATGAAAATAGAAAACAATAAAAATTGAAAAACTCATTACTCTGGTTGTACCTTTTCAAACCGAGCTGAATGTTGTTATCTCGCGTGTTAAAAGGATAGAACGGAGTACTAAGTTTTTAAATTTGCATTTTATTGTATCCAACTGAAGAAGGCTGCGGCGTTTCCAGCCGAAAAATCTTAGTGTCATTTGTGTTAAAAAACGACTTGCTTTAATTATTTTAATGTAAATCTATTCACGGGCTGCGAAGCATCCAACAGATCTCATCGCCTATAGTTATTCCTTTGGGCCTAAAATGTGTGGACCATTCAGAAAGTGCATGGCACTGAGAGGATTAAACTAGCTGTATTCTCCCCATGTGTAGCTACGCCTGTGTTCCATACTGCCATAACGTTACAAAAGGAGTGACTATTATTCTATACTGTGCTCTTTTCAGCTCATCGATACTGGAAAACAGTATTTTACGTTCACGAACGTTTAGGGAATAATGTCTCCAAAAGCGTTTAATTGTTTAACAACTCGGAATCAATCAACCCTAAAAAAAGAGCTCCATAGATTTACTGGAAATTAGCGTCATGAGATTTTGGAAAAAATCCGTAGTGACGTGAAAAAACAGGAGAAAACCACGCTTTAGTACTAACTCATGTTTGAAAAAAAGACAAAAAATGAGAAACAAAAAAGCACTCAGCGAAGCGTTGCATTTAACGCAACTTTATCCTTTTTTATGAATCCTATTTTTGCCGTGAAGTGTTGCTTTTAATGCGATCCATACCGAACAGACCTCGTCTAAATGATGGAATGCTGTGAAGGGCAAGTGCCGTGTGTAGCATTCTTCCCCTCCCCCCTCCCCCCCAAATTCCAAAATTTCAGAGGAATCTCAGGTAAAACGGCCTTTTTTTTTCACGGCGAGGATTCGCAAAAAAATTCACCTTTAAAAGCATGTCAACTTTGTAATGTCATAAAATATGACGCACGGAACGGAACCCCTGCGATTTTGCGAGTCTCCCGCCAGGAGAAAATCCAGACGCATGTGTTTGAGGGTTCCGCCTACACTCGCTGGTAAATCCGTGGGTCGTCGACATGCGACTTTACATTTTGTTGAGTTTGTGTGTCTAAGTCGTTGCTTGCTCTGCGGTAAGTTTGTGCTTTTGCTTGAAGACAAGAACCGGCCTCTAGACACAGTCAGAGCTGGAAAAAACATCTCATATTTTCTCTTCACAATATTCACGGAACAAACAACTATAAGTGCAAAATGAAGTTTTGAGAAAACAGGCACAGCGGCGTCTGACCGAAAAATATTATTGGACGAAGCCATCGTCCTTTGTCAAATTGCCTTTAATCATCCGGGTGGCCAGACTTCTTCTTCTAACTTCTGACTAGGGCCGTGACCCTGTTTGTCTAGCCTCTAAATCAGTATACAGGGTGATCCAAAAGTCCCTTACCCCCTCTAACTTTTTACTTAATTGAGGTAAAGATTTGAAACTTGGGAAATATTCCTAGGTCTAAGGGAGCTACTTTTTGCCCCCCCCCCTAAAATTTCCCTTGGGGGGCAACGGCCCCCAACTTTTAATTTTCAAATAGGAAGACCCCTTTTGTGATAGTTCGTTCGAAAGAACATTAAAAAAGAAAACTTTTCGCGCAAACCCGAAGTCAATATCTCAAACCGTTTCAAAATGGCGGCCGGTTAAAGTTCAAAATGGCCGAAAATTCACACCGGTTATTTGTCGATGGATTTGCGCGAAAATCGGTATGTAGGGGTATTTTGAAACGAGTAAAACTAATTTGACGTTAGATTTTCAAAAAAACCAAAATTTCCAAAATGGCCGCCGGTTAAAGTTCAAAATGACCAAAAATTGATTTTTTTATAAATCTAAGTTCAAATTTATTTATCTTATGCCAAAATACTCTCAAATTCCAAGTTTTAGGAAAATCCATCAGGAAAAAACCGAGGTGAAAATTTTCGGCCATTTTAAACTTTAAAAAAAAACTTTTTCAAATCTTTACCTCAATTAGGTAAAAAGTTAGAGGGGGCGGAAGGGACTTTTGGATCACCCTGTATAAATATGATAAATGAAATATGATGGCGATGAGAGAGATCACTTCATACTCCGGGGATGAAAGGCAGCTCTGTGCCCATCTCTTGGGCGGTCGTCCGGGTTGCCTTTGGCTATGAGGTCGTCCTACCATACAAATCTTGGCAAGCCTTTCCCCGTCCATCCTCTCAACATGTTCCGACCACATTTTCCGGCGCGTCTTGGTCCATTGACTTTGGTGGCCAGACTCTTTACCCAATTTTATTTCGTCCAAAGTTTTTACGGTCGGTCCATTTTTAAGTTTGTCCAATAGTTTTTTGAATGTTCGTTGATGTTTTTTGAACCAATAGTTTACCTAGTCCAGTTACAAGCAATGTTATAAGTGCTGAGATTTCGCCGAGGAATGAAATTCAAACCTCAGATGCCTAAACTGGGTGAAACTGACCCCAGGATCGCTGAAAACACGTGCCCCGCAGGTTTAATGGGGCCGGTACATGCAAACTTTAGATGTAGGCCTACAAATACACCGTTAAAAGAATAATATATCAAATTTATGAAAAAAAGAAAACAATCAAATATTAGCACAGCCGGAGGTAGGAGAGACCTTTTGGGTCTGGCTTTTTTAACTTTTCCCCGACCCAGACGACAGTTCATTAGTAGCCTAAAGCGGAGCATTGCGATCTCATGCCTTACGCCATAGCGCCTCCAATTTTGCAGATGCAACAGGGATATCCTTCAAGCACGAATAGTTGTATCACTGCGCCGCCATCAACCCGCAACATTTCCCTTGCTCTATTTTCACGTTTTGTTGGCTCCGTCTGTCTTATTTGTAATAGTGCTTCTAGGGCTACTTGAGAAAAACAGACAAAGATAGGAAAGCTGTAATCGGGCCTTTTATTAAACATTTTCTCCCAAATCTGAGCGACACCTTCTTGTCAGAATAAAGCGGAGCATTGCGAGTTCACGGCTCGCGCCATCGCGCCTTCAATTTTGCAGATGAAACACGGACATCCGTCAAGCTCGAATAGTTGTATCTCTGCGCCGTCATCAAAGTGAGTCCTTTCTCTCACTCTATCTCCATGTTGTGTTGGCTCTGCCTGTCTTATTTGTAGTAGTGCTTCAAGGGCTACTGGAGAAAAACAGACAAAGATAGGAAAGCTGTAATCGGGCCTTTTATTAAACATTTTCTCCCGAATCTGAGCGATACCTTCTTGGCAGAAAAAAAGGGAGCATTGCGAGTTCACGGCTCGCGCCATCGCGCCTTCAATTTTGCAGATGAAACACGGACATCCGTCAAGCTCGAATAGTTTTATCACTAGTAAAATTATAGGTACGAGCATAAAGTCTGAAGTGCGAAACGCTTTGGGAGGGAGGAGGAGGTTAGATCGCGAAGCGGTCAGAGGATGAAACCTGAAGTTCCTATAGTTTAAATTAGACAGGCAGAAAATAACTAAGGCACATCAGATATTGCCAAATTTAACTGGGAAATTTAATTTTTCACATGAAAACGGCTGTACGGCTTTTGTGCGAATTATATGTAGTGAATTTTCTGCACAGTGCACACCAAGTATAAGTAACCAAAATCTTGTGTTGATGTAGGAAGTAAAACACAAAGTAACAGTTGATCGTTGGTTTTTTTGTATTAGTTTACCCCGTGTCAAATCGACCAAATCTTTGGGTTGAGGGTACTAAATGTTTGTGTTGAAAATCTGTGACCTTAAAAAATCATCGTTAGCTATCAGGTTCGAACCTGGATCACATCCATGGTAATCCAATTGGGCGTATTTCTATCAAACGGAATGTGCATTAAGATAGTAGCCCTGAGACCCATAAGAATACAGGCATATCAGGGCTCACGTCATAATGCACATAGTTCCGTCTGATAGAAATACGTCCAATTAAACACAAAACTGTGTTGAGCAATCAAGTCCTTTAGGTTGACCTGACACAAAAGAAGTAACACAAAGTAACACAGAGTGACATCTTAGATGGAAATTTTCATCCGTCTACGGGGCAAATTCCATACAATGATCCGCACAAACGTTCTCTTGTAAAAGGTCTCGATCAAATCAAATTCCCGAACCAATTACCATCAAAGTGTCGGAAGTCATCAGTCTTAAAATCATCACTTTGCTTCATTTTAAAATGAAAACTTGGCAGAAATGTTTCTTGCGGCAGGAAATGATGAATGGTGGCACTCCATTCTGAGGAGGAAAGAGGGAGAAAGAAAAAAGCAAAGAGGACTGTTGCATGGTGACCATCAGTCATCAACTGGTCTTTTTTTTATCATAATTGGTTCGGAATTTGATCGTGTATCCAGATCTAAAGGCAATAGCTGATATGGCTTGGTTTCTTTCTGCTGAACGTGGTCGAATTGGACTGCATTTTGCAATTTGGAGCTATAAATTCTGGCTCATCTGAAAAAACACTTATGTGCATAAGGATACTAATGGCACATACGTTGTTTTTAAACCGGGCCGGAATTCATAGCTCCAAATTGCTAAATGAAGTCCAATTATTCTTCAATTCCACATTTCAGCGCAAAATGACCTACATTCAGGATCGGTCTCGCGGCGGTCATACTTGCGGAAACGCACCCATGCAGTGCTCGGCAGGCTCAAGAGATGTCGGTACGTATTACATCAATGTATCATAGAATTTTATTCTGTTTGGCATCGCTCCTGACTATACGATATAATGTGATTTTACAGGGTGTCTGGAGGTTAACGTAAGTACTTAACTTTTGGGACCGATTTTTGGCATAACAAATCTAAGGCACTTGTCATTTTTACGAAGGATGATACCAGTCTCAGAAATTCGGACTTTATGACCGAGAATTTCGGTCACTCGCGCGCCAAAGATTCGACTGAGCCCTGTACGATTTCGTTTGCATATGTTGCATACATGTTTCCTTGGTTACACTTCTCACTTGTCCCTTGTTCACTTCGAAATCGTACAGGGCTCATTCAACTTTTTGGGGCAAGTAACCGAAACTATCGGTCATAGAGACCAAACATCTAAGACTCGCATTATATTCTTCGTAAAATTGACAAGTGCCGAAGATTCGCTCTAAAAGCACTTGGCACTTTGACACTGAGATTCGTTCCAAATCGCATTGACGATTGAGCACATGGGAGAATTTCATGAGCGCCGCCGGCGCGGCGGCCGCGGCGCACTAAGGTCCAGAACTCAAGAATAGGAAGAAATAAAGTCAGATAATGACTGAAAGATCACGAAAGTCGCGTAATTAATCTTTCTGAGTCGCTAATTTCGAATTTGATGTTAAATTGCCAATATTTTAACACCCTGACCTATTAATTGTGAGCAAGTTTATGAGACGCTGCGGCGAGGCGTGCTGCTCGCTCGGAACGCACATTGGCGCCTACAAACCTAAAGGGATACTTCAAGCATTGCGCAATGCGTCAAGTATCCCCTTAGGTTTTTAGGCGTCAGTGCGCGTTTTCCGCTGGTAGCACGCCGCGCCGCGCCGCGGCGCTCCCGACGGGCGGGTGGTGAACGATTTTTTGCTGGGAGAGCTCCTACTTTATCGTGGAAATGCTCATATATCGTGTAAATTTTTTTTTCGACTTTTAAAATTACATACAGGTCGCGTGAAGTAATCAGTGAGCTCTCAACGGTAGATGAAGTATAATAATGAAATTCAAGTCGTGCGCCATGCGCGCTACGGAAGGCGCAGGACGGCTCGCAAAATTCTCTCCTGTGCTCTGTCGCGGCATTGACGCATTTTGATAAAAACGTAATGAGTTTTACATAATCCATCATTCCACGTCGTGTCGTACGCAAGTTTCCCATTGCTAACCAGTGTGGCGAGGAGTGAATGATCGACTATCGACATTTAAGATGTTCGCTGCAAACACCCTGTTCATCGATCCTTTTCCATAGGTTTAAATGGCAGATCAATCGATATTTCGCAAAGCACGATACGCCACTGTTGCTCACGCAGTTTGCAAGGGACCGATCGGTGGTCGTTGGTTCTCGAACATTCTGCAGCCCTGCGGGTCGATTGTTGAATCGTTATCGAATGAGTTTGATCAATAACTCCCTATCTTTATAATGGTATTCAATACCATTTAATGGTTTATAATAAATAACCATTATAAACCAATAAATGGTAATGGTAAAATGGTAATGGGCAATCAATAGCGATTCAACAATCGACCCGCTGGTGCGTTATGCAATATAAACATTGCACTCGGAAGAAGTTTGCGGTGCTGCCGTGTCGAGGAAGAACGCCGTAAAAACATTCTAGAGTTGCTAAAATTCCCTCGATAAATAGGTGTTTTTGACAACATTCATGCATATTTTTCCTTGTAATTTTCAGAAATTTTAGATTAAATTGCGTACAAAATTGTCTGAAAATGTTGTAAAATAATATTCGCAGTTTTCCTAGTAAATTTGGTTTTTATCGGAGGAAACTTGGCAACGTCTGCAGGCTCATACCGCGTTCTTCCTTAGCACGACAGAGTGCTGCGGGGCGATTATTGAAATGTTTTGTTTGTCGGATCGACATAGATGACATAGGTTAAAAGGCGGAGCGTGATTGGTCGGCTATGTCTCATCGCTGCTTTGTCGTGCCTTTGTCAGGTGGAATGATCGACATACTGTCGGAAACTTAAGAGGTGCCGTTAGCTTGTCGATCATTCCGCCTGACAAAGGCACGATAAAGCAGCGATAAGACATAGCCGACCAATCACGCTCCGCGATTTAACCTATGTCATCTATGTCGATCCGATAAACAAAAAATTTCAATAATCGCCCCGCTGGTGCGGAATCACTAAAATGAACGTATTTAAATCGAAAGGAACTACGTCCATTTTGACACGAACCCTGAGATTGATGAGGATATATGCATGATAGGGCTCTAGTCAAAATGGATTTAGTTCCTTTGAATCTAAATATTCCAAATAGGTTCACTCGGACCGTTTTCTGTGACATTTCAAGGGAAAGTATATTTTAGAGACACCCCATTGCCATGCCATGCTGCCATAATCTCTAGTGTAACTCTAAATATTAAATTCAATTGGGAAATTGTTTTTGGCACATTAAGGAGAAGCACTTAAAGGCGACATCACTATACATAGGCCGCATCTTCTTATCTTTGTCCATCGTTTATTTCTACAGTTTTCAAAACAAGAAAAACTGGTGTGTAAAACCTTCCCCGATTTGAGGTTTGACCCTTTTTTTTTCACCAAAAATTGACAGTGGCAGCAGAATCAAGAGATCACGCGCATCAAGGATACCACCAAGGACATTATCAGGGACACCATCAGGGACATCTATGTAGGACGTCATTATGGACACTATTAAGCGCACCATCTAGACCACCATCAAGCCCCCCATTAAGCCCACCATCAAGCCCACCATTAAGCCCACCATCAAGCCCACCATCAAGCCCACCATCAAGCCCATTAAGCTCCGATATTGAATTGCCTCAAAGTCTCCAGGGAGTTTTAGGGTATCAATTTCCTGGTAAAAAACCCCTATTAAAATCGATTCTTCTCAAACATACGAACACTTTTGCGATCCAAAATCATTCATTGCAATGGGTCGACCACAGTAGCGTGGCGTGCTTTGCCGTATATCGATTGATTTGCCAACTAAATCCATGGATAAGGATCGATGAAGAGGGTGTTCGCAACGAACACCCCCATAATCGATCCTTTATCATAGATTTAATTGGCGAAATATCGATAATCGATCATTCACGCCTAGCTACTGACCGACCAGGACCAGTTTGACTTTCATTTCACGTTGCCTAATTTACTCCCACGTTTCGTTTTTTCATTCATCAGAGTATGCCCTGAAAATATAGAGGCATTTCCCTCTTATTATTAGAATGACAAGCATCCAAAAATTTCAAATCAGGATCTGATTAGTTTCCTGTTTAAAAAATGAAACAATTAATGGAAATTAGTCAACGTCCGATATGCACCGATCCAACCCGATTAAATTTGCCAAATAAAGAATTTGCACGCAAATTTTTTAGTGCTTTATTTGAAAGTAACTAAAGAGCTGATTTCGCAGAATTTTTATAATTTTTTTCTCATACAGGAAATAGTGTAAAAATAGATTTAAAAGTTAGAAAATATGCCGCCTATTGTGTCATTCGGCAGCATTTTCCGCTTGAACGTATATATTTTAGTTGACTAGATCATTTTGTCATATCTCCTCCAATACTTATCCAGTTTATGAATCAAGTGTGTCCTCGTGCTCAGTTTACTTTGTAGTTTCCACTTAAACACGAAATGTATCTAATTTCAAACACCTGCAACGGGGCTGATGCAGTTTTTTCCTGTAGCTTCCCAGCCGCCTAAAGGCTGCCTATTTTCATATTGTGTTTCATTAACTACGAAAAAAGTTGGATTTGAAATCGTGAATATGTTCTTCATGATTCACAGGAAACTATTTCGTATATATTTCGTAATAATTTCATATAAACTATTTAGCGTTCATCAGTTAATCAAATACGAGTAGAACACGAGAGAAACTAGTCGACGTGAAATGAAATCTGACTTTGTATAAGGCCAGATCCACCAGATTGACGAATGGTTAATGATGCCGATATCCAAATAGTGAGGTTTTCAACCAAACCGAGGCAAAAATAGATTTATGTACCGACGATAAAATGGAGAAAATTGAAAAATAATTAGTTCAATTTACAGAAAAGAAGGCGGGAGAAAGAGAGTGGTATTTATCTCCCTTTGAACTGAAGTAAGACTAGCGGCTCAGTCCATACAGATCTTCAAGACTTCGGTATATTTCGTGAATGGTATAATTTGTATTGGTATTGGTATATATTGGTAATGGTAGGTAAGTTTTGAGTATATTCCAAGTACATAATATGAACTGCATTTTGCAAAAAGGAACCAAGAGCATTCCGATGTCGCTAAGACTGTGCAACTGTTTTTACCTTACATATATAAA
This sequence comes from Bemisia tabaci, assembly GCF_001854935.1. Lineage (NCBI taxonomy): Eukaryota > Metazoa > Arthropoda > Insecta > Hemiptera > Aleyrodidae > Bemisia > Bemisia tabaci. Next base: position 928,255 of record NW_017553232.1, read on the forward strand.
CTGATAATCTTAACATGTTGTATCTTTATTCCCAATAAACCATAATTTCAAGACGAAAATTACCTTTGAAAATTTACATTTTTGGATGATTTCAGTAATTTCACTGCAAATTATGTAAGTTGCACAATTTTAGCAACATCGGATTGCTATTGGTTCCTTTTTTCAAAACGCAATCTATGAATAAGGCAAGTTGCAAACAAGTAAGGGATGTAATTATTCAAATGACGCACTTTCATGTACCGGAAGAACAGATCAATTTTTTTGGAATTCAGCCTCGAGAAAAAATCCATTTCAACGGTTGTTGCGGCAATGAGGATAGCTCCGGAAATTAGGGAAATGATAGGAAAGGCATGTGTCAGTCATAGACATTTTTCGGATCTAAAAAAAATTCCACTAATGCTCGTGAGGAGTGAAAGGAAGCTCCATGAAATTACGCACTATGACTTTTATGCGATGTACAACTCGAAAATTCTCCGTCCTCATCGTAGCGTGTGAATGTGCGCCGAGAGGTTTGGAATAGGATTGTGTTCCATCGATCGTTCTAAGAAAAGCTAGAAAATTTCAAAAGTTTTACTGTGTCGTAAATAGACCGAGGTTCGTGATTCTGAATTACAGATATGACATTTTCACCCTTTTTTTATGAAAAGGAAGAGTGAGAAAAAAACACTAGCCAATATTAGGTGTTGGAAAAGCGTACTTCAACGTTAGGTCACGTTCACCATTTTAAACTTTGAACATTTTGATGCGAATGTTAATCATATAATATTGTCATGAAACAATTTTCGGTTCATGAAAATTTACGCGAGCATGTTCAATGTTAACATCTTAGCAAAATGAGTGAAAGACACTGCAATTGGCCCAACTGAATAGGGACCCAAGTGACACAATGGTAGAACGATTCTGGGTCCACATAGGTACTATTCTGCAGGTAAATTTTAGAATTCCAGTTCACTTTTTCAGTAACCAATACATATAGAAGCATATATTTTGTGACTCAGATTCTAATTTTAGATTCTTCCTGGCTTGGATTTTCCACTACTCTACCATCATTTTGGTATGCGTGCCTGTGCACTGTTGAAAAAAAAAAAGAATAACGTTATGTATATAATTTATTAACACTATACATACATATCGACGGTGTAAGTCGGTAATCACATATCTTGTTTACGGTGTCCGAAAATCTCCGCCTCTATGTTATTTTTTTAAAGGAGAAAAAATCGACATCCCTCCTTAAGGTTTTTGTCGAATTTTCTTGGCACAGAGAAGAAAAATCACGGCAGTTTTAAAGAATTGCCGTTGAGAAGTTTTCCGTTTGAAAAATAAAGTATGACAGAAAGTCTGCGACGTCGCAAACCGAGTTATACGATTGCCGACTTACACCGTCGATATGGGCAATCCTATGAAAACTTTCCAATTTGACCTACCAAAAATTTAACTTCATTTTTTGGGATCAAGCATTTATTTTCTAGCTCTGTATGGTATCAGGCTTAAACATTAAATGCAGCTACCTCTTTTATCAGGCGTTTTTCTGGTTGAAGAAATCATTGAAAATAATTGCCACGATCGTCACATTCATTATTTTGGTTTACTATACATATAGTAAGGGAGATGTTTTGAAATGCGTGTTTTTTTTAGAGTTGTACCGTAATACTTTATTAAAAGAAAGAACAAAGAAAAATAGTTGCTCAAGTTTTTTTTCCATCTAAAAACAACAATTTTTTGCTAAAAATTGGCATGATAGTCACGACGCATGCAAAGTTTCAATTGAATAAATATGCCGTTCAACTCAAACCAGAATCTTCTAAATTCCGGCAGTTACTAATGCACAATCTAATTCGATGTGAACTATTCACTCAACGGAATTAAACAGTGTTGTACCTATCGATTTGACTGCTCCCAGCGGCTGTTTTGACGACCAAAAATATGCACCTGTAAATGACGGTCGTGTGTACCTAAAACTTAATAACAGCATATGTTTATACATTTTGGGTGAAAAACATATTTATTTCGTAGTCAAATACATTGTTAATTTAGCTACAATATTTTTTTTTCATGAAATTGGTACAAAATTCGGAGCAATTTATCGGACGAAAAAAAGGTTATGAGGCCGTACACATTGCAACTTAACGATCATGAATCTGACGGCCGTGACGTTTTGAGCAGAAAAAGCTGAAAATGAAATTTGATTCAGTGACTTTCACAATTTCACTTTTCAGAATTCGTTGAAAAGACTTATTTTTCACTGCATTTACATCAGGTAAAATCCGATATTTTCTATAACACCCTTTACAAATTATCGTGTCTAAAACCCGACACTTTTCCTAGAAATGCCCGCGTGCCACATACCACAAAAAAGCTTCCAGGCAGTCTTTCTTTTGTCCCTGTCAACACGAGCTCAGTTTGGACGGAAAAGTTCCGCGAACTTCGGGTTTCAGAAAAAGTCATAGCTGAGTTTTAACAAAGTTCCTGGAACAGCTGAGTTTTAACAAAGTTCCTGGAAAAAGTTCACCCGAAGTTCTTCGAACCGCGCTCGTGTGGACACTGAGGCTTTAGTTCTTGCGCTCAGTTTCGTTGCAGTTCAGCTTGTTGTGGTATATCATATGCTAAAATATCATTCATAGGCTAGGGAAAATAATATTACTGTTAATACTACAGTATATTAATTATATCAATCACATTATTTCTTTTTGAGATTTTCAAAGTGGATCTTGCCTCGATCCCAAGTAGCATTTTTCAACGGAAAAATCGCGATTCGTTGCGATTTTGTCGGCGATAAAATCGCTAAGATCATCAACATCTAAGCGATTATCCTCGAACTTGTTGCAATAAAATCGCGATTTTATCGCCCGGCAATTTATCGCGATATCATCGCAACAAACATCGCGATATATGGCGATTTAATCTCGATTTTATTGACGAAAATTGATCGCGATTTTATTCAACAAAAAATTGCGATGTATAGCGATTTAATCGCCATAAATCGCAATTTTTTATTCGATAATATTGCGATACATTGCCACCGATATAATCGCGATAGTCAACCGATAAAATCGCTATTTATCGCGATAACTGCTACTTGGGATGTTCTGCATTTATCTGGAGGGGTGACGGGAAAATATTCGGCGCACTGCGTGGAAACGCAGAGAGCGTTCACAAAAAAGGGAGTTAATCGAATAGGTACGTCATACGCCTTCTTCTGACGGCACTCCGCATTATTTTTGACGCAGAATTCGCCAGCTACAATGACACCGCTGGTTTAGAAACGTACTAAACCGACCGTGCCGTGGACCACTCTTGTAGATTTTACTTTTTTGTTTTAAAAATCACTTAAAAAGAAACGTCCATTTCCCCGTGCTTTAGGAGGACGTGTCGTGCATGTGGGTGAGTTCAAATAAGCGTCTAATCTGGTGTCCCGAGCTGTTTTAATCGTCATAATCTGAGAAACATGGGCAAATCAAATTTTTTTCTCATTTTCCACACTATTGTTGACTATTACATGCTGTTTCCCACTTTATTTGGACTGAAATAAAAATTTAGGAGAACTTTGAATGTGCAAATTGCCTATATTTGTCCCAAATTTGCGTGTCCCCCATGCCTGGTTCTTGACTTTAAATCGATGTTGCAGCATAACCAGAGTGATTATTTGAGAAAACTTTATCGGAGATGATAGGTAATGCTTTTGAATTTGAGAAAAAAAATATGTCAATTTCTTTTTTGCTCGATCAATAACTTTTTCACGCCCTCGAATCATTGTCCCGAGCAACAGTCAGCAACAGTCAGGAGAGACATGGCAACGATGTAATAAGCTCTAAATGATTGCCGTAACGTTGAGGTTTTTCCAAAAACGACTTTTTTTGTTTTGATTGAATAGTTTACACGTCGTAGATGGCAAAAATTCTGAAATTCGCAAATTTTTGTGCAAGATTAACGCCATTAACGATGCCAAACAGAATTCTATACACGATAACTAACAGGGCGTCAAGCATACACACACACACTAATATCAGCTCGTAAAATACTTTCGAAGTGTGCGTTAGGGAAAATTTTCTCTTATTCCGATCCTCTAGGATGTGCTACTAAATATTCCAAGAAAAAAAAAACCAAAATTGTCTTTACTGTTAGAGATAAGCTTAAAAAACAGCTTATTCCATCCTGTCCCGTTCCATCTTGTCCCGTTCCATCCTGTCCCATATGTTTCCATCCTGTCCCATGTCCCAGTTAAGTGGGACAGAGTAGAAAACTGTTACAACTGAGACTTGCTTGTTTAAGCCCTGTAGGCGCTCTTTTCTACCGCTTTAAGTGAAACTTGGTACCCGGGGGTATTTTTCAACGGGGAACTCGAATTTTTAGTCGAATTTTGAAAATTCGAAAATCCAAGATGGCGGACATGACCTAAAATGCTATCGCAGCGCCTAATCAACTGAGACTTGTTTGTTTAAGCCCTGTAGGCGCTCTTTTCGACCGATTTAAGTGGAACTTGGTACACGGGGGTATTTTTTGATGGGGAACTTGAATTTTTAGTCGAATTTTCAAAATTCGAAAATCCAAGATGGCGGACGTGGCCTAAAATGTTATCTTAGCACCTAATCAGTCGATTAAAGTGAAATTTGGTACCCGCGGGTATTTTTCAATGGGGAACTTGAATTTTTAGTCGAAATTTCCAAATTCGAAAATCCAAGATGGCGGACATAGCCTAAAATGCTACCTCAGCGCCTAATCAAGCGATTTACGCGAAACTTGGTACCCGCGGGTATTTTTGAATGGGGAACTCGAATTTTAGTCAAATTTCCAAGATTCGAAAATCTAAGATGGTGGCCGTGGCTTAAAACACTATGTCGGTGACTAACTAATTGATTTTAATGAAACTGGACCGGAAAACCTTGTTATTAGGAATAAAGAAAGGAAATTTTAATAGGGGTGCAATAGGGTTTCTTATGTATCTTAAGCTACGAAATCGAAAAATTCCTGGGTTTTTTCCATCGTGCATAGATTCTTCCGGAAAATTGACTCTTCTGGAAAAGCTAGATTTTTAAGGAAAATTCCAATTTCTCCGGAAAAATTCCGAACTTTCCCAGGATAAATCGCACTGATACAGTTAAATGGAGGTGTTCTTCAGAATCATCGCCAAAAATCTACTCCAAAACCATTGGCAAATCTTCGGAAAATAAAAAAAATAAATAAATAAAAAAATAAAAAAACGTTGACCGGTGTTAGTCCTCAAACTTTTCCTGGCTTTATCTCCACTTCAGCGGGTACACGCTCACTCGAAGTTTTAAAATTCGGTGTTTTTGATCCATTTTGTATTGAAAAATTCCAAGAAATAAAAGCTTCTTCTCGTGTTAAAGGAAAACAGTGCGCATTTTAATAAACAGACGAAACTGTCTAAAAGACAAGCAGAATAAGCTCCAGATATCTTTCATGACGGATGATTTTTCCTCAATTTTTTTGGTTCTGCAAGATATGAAAGGGTTACATGTTTTCAATTATGCTTTAATTTAGTGCTCAATGATGCTTTTATGACAATTGTGTTCAATTTTCAATTAAAAGTATCATATGTCACCTCTGGGACGAAAATTTGGGAAATCAGGCAAAATTAGAGCAAATTTTGGGAAGTGATACACTTGACGGTGGAAATTTGGGTTTAAGCCCAACTATTAAGCTCGACGAGCTATATTTCCTAAGTCTACACCTAATGATAGTCAAAATAAAGTTTGGTTTGCCCAAAAATTCAGAAAAAAATTTTGGGAGGAAATTGAACCTGGAATTTGACCCTTATTTGAATTCACCCATGTACAATTATTCTCTCTTCACAAACAATGATACAAATCTTTTTAGGAGATGAAAAAAGGTCTGCGTTCTATTGCAAGGAGGGTATGCCGCTGCCAGGAGGAAAATGTCAACTCTTCTTCACAAACATCAAACGTCTCGTTCTGTTCTCGTTGGAGGCAAAAGTCACTGTCTAACCAGTTGACGTGCCTCTCTCTCGTTCTTTGATGACCCATCTGCGAGGAGGTCATGCGATTCTGGGGTCTCCTGTATCTGGCAGTCTTCTTCGTCACTTGCAGTTCTGTGAGTTTTTAATATTATCCATATCCTATTTGCACTATTGTATTTCAGTGAGAGATCGACATTCTCTCCACACTGGAGAAAAAACACATTGGATCTAGAGTCCAGACTCTTAAAACATCGACAAGAAAAAATGCTCTTGATTCAATCAGATTTAAGCTTAAATTGAGGTCCAAGCCTCTTAATTTGAGCGGATTTCCTTTTGATTTAAGCTTAAATTCGATTGAATCAAGAGTCCTTTTTCTTGTCAATGTTTTCAAGAGTCTGGACTCTAGATCCAACGTGTTTTTTTTCCAGTGCAATTTCCAGGTCTATATTGTTAGCGGACTCAGACAAAGGTGTTTTTTGTATGGAATTGAGAATTTTTTGATGTTCTAGAATTAATAAATTGCGTTTAAAAATGGAAACTTCTGATGGAACTGAGCGGGAAAATATCTTAGATAGTTATAGAAACTATATGCCAAAGTGATCTAATCCGTTAAAATACACGTTTTTTCCATGAGCCCCCCCCCCCCCCCCCCCCCCCCNTAGCATCCTGTGACGTCGCTAAGCGATGTATTTTCTCATTTTTAAACCTTTCATCTCCAATTCCTTATATCAGAGAGAAATCGTGAAAGATCGGTGAAAGCAGCTTATTAAGTATGCGGTCATTATTCAATTAGACATTTTCGTGCAAATATTCCAAAAAAAGGCGCCTTTTGGTCTGTAGAAAATAATTTTACCCTAATATGAATCCTTAAAGTATGAGAGTGTTCCAAGGTTAGTGAATTTTACACATTTTGCTATGAAATTTTGGATAATGGTGAGGCTGAGACGCATGCGTTTTGACAAAACATATTTCGTGTTGTCAAATTTGTGTTGGAAAATGTGGACGTGGACCCGATGCGTCGGGTTGAAATTCTGAGAGGAACTGTGCAGTGTGAGTGGACTTTAAAGTCTCATCAAAAAGGCTTTATCCCCTACCCCCCTTTGAATCTTAAAATAAGTGGTAAAAATACCCCCAAGGGCTTAAAACGATTGTTTCATGGTCTATTTTTAAGAGACCAAAGTCGCAGCTAACTCCGATCGGATTGCCCCACTTTTTTATGGAATCTACGACGCGACAGAGCGTCTTTTTCCAGGCTGGAATTTCGTAAAATTTTTGGTTTTTTTCCACAAAAATTTCACGGAAAATCGTTGAAAATGCGTCAGCGTTTAGACATGCAACTGTCCTTGGAAAAAAGGGGAGGCATAAGTCCAACGGATTGTGAGAATTCATTGTTGTTTGTGACCTATTGTTAGAGTGATCTATGAATGCCGACTTGCATGCTTTCCTTACGTGGAATTTGCGAACACGAACTAACAATAAGCAGCAAAAATTAATACAGGAATTTTCGGTAAAACCGCGTATCTAACGAATGAGTATGAGGGGTTTTAAACGTCTCGAGGTGAAACTACCAGGCAACGCATCTCGTTTGCGGTGTTTGTAAATCTCGGCTCCTATTTTACTTTTTTGAAGGACATTGGCGGATCCAGTAAATTGGAAACATTGTTTTTTTTTCAATTTAAACCTATGGAAATTTATCGATTTTTGGAAGGACCAGGTGCTCCGACGTGAATCGATTATTTAACATAGGTTTAAACGGAGGGAATCCGGTGTTGCCAAATTGCTGGACCCGGCTTTGATGAAGGAGCTCTAATAAATGTTATTCCTTCAAGTTTTCACAGAGTTTCCTGATTTGTACTGAGAAAAAAAATCATGGAAGTTTTTTTGGAATTGACGTTGGCAGGTTTTCTTTTTAAAATTTAATATGAGACAGAAAGTCTGCAACGTCGCAAACCGAGATACGTGGTCCGGTAGTTTCACCATCGATTTGTAATGCCCCTTGCGGGTGGATCTGTTGTTTCAGACCGTGAGATTATACTGATTCCACATTAACTTTTGGTAATCATGTATGTAAAAACATTGTAGGTATTTTTATTATAAAAATAATTATTATTCTTAAAAAACTGCTAATTGGCCACACGATCAACCGAACATCGTTTTGCAATAAGAAACTACAATAAGTGGCTCAGCGGTAAAACCACTCTTGCGTATAGGGAAACTAATGGTAGGTATATACTTTGTTTCTAAACTGAGCCAGAAATTGTAGTTCCTAGTTGAAAAAAGCAGTCCATTTTTAATAATCAAGAAAAATTGGATAGTTTCAGTGTGAATTTTTTTAAAAAAAATCTACCCGATATATCCTTCTAAAATTCCCACATTTTATAAAAAATCCTGAAGACCTTTTATTTGTTCCACATGTTAAATAAATGCGATTTAGCTCTTAAGCGCCCACATTTTCCGTTTCAGATGAGGAACCACTCAAATAGCGGCGCAAGGTCAGCCTCGCAACGACTTGCAGCATTTAGTCGCAGTTGGTGCTCGTGGTGAGTTCTTGCAAATTTATCTTTGTTCATCAATGATGACAGATGGGCCGTCTCACTTTGTCAATCGATTGTCACATTTTGCGGAAGCTAAGGGCTCAGAGGGATTGAAAGGAAGAGAGGACAGAACTCGAAGACTTTACGACGAATACCTTTCCCTCTCCTTCTTTCTCGTCTTTTTCTCTTCCTTCTTTGCCCCCTTCTTTGATAATTCCTCCTCTTTCCTCTCCTTGTCTATCTCCCCCCGCGCCTTTTTCCCCAGGAGAGGGGAGGGGAGGGCGTCATTTCAGCCAAATCTGAGGAAGCGGAAAAATTATTGAAAAGAGACTAATTTTCTAAAATCGATCGGAAGCAACCGAAGCATATTTCCTTAAACATGGGTTATTTTATAAAATGTATTGGAGGGGTGCAGTTCATCGTATCCCAAACAAAGAAATGTTACTCAATTCCAAGGTTGTAAAATTGACTCAAACAATTTGACTTTTTACAAGAATGTTACGATGTAATTGTTGTCCAAAATGTTGCTGACTTTTGGGTGGGGTCAGAAGAAAAATTATTGAAATAGTTAGAAACTCTCAATAGTTTTCTAGTCAGAATACAAGAAAGTGAAAGTTTAGCAACTTAGTGATGTAGTTGCGTTCTTTCGTGCGGGAAATGACGAATTATGACCCACCGTACCCTCCCAAAACCGCAGTCCCACCTTTTTCGTTCATACATATGAGGATCAAAAAAAATCTATGAAGGAAAAAAAATAAAAAAAATAAATATATAAAAAAAAAATATAAATAAAATATATTTAAAAATATATATAAAAATCTATATTAAAAATCTATATCTATCTCTATATTTAAAAATCTACGAGGATCATAAATCTCGAAAAGCCTAGAGATCATAAAAGTAGAAAAATATTATATTAGCCAAACTAATTTTATTATTCATGCTAGTAAACAACAATTCATTTTTGTTATAATAATAAAAAAAAAAAAAAAACCGAGAAAGGAGAATTCAATACTATTAACTTCTGTCCCTTCTCATCATCTGTTTTTTTCTCTTCCGCCATCTTTTCCTCTCCTATATCGTCTTTTTTCTCAATTGCGTTCTTTGTCGTCTCGCTAATCTCCTTCGTTTTCCTCCTTTTCTTTATCGATGGCCTGAGGGTGGGGGGGGGGGCAATTTCAGGTTTTGCGGGGGTGACCATTCACCTTCGCGAGGGCCCTGTCCATCCCATTACTGCCATGCTGAGGGAGAACGCCGTATGAGCCTCCAGACGTTGCCAAATTTCCTTTGATAAAATACGAATTTTCAGGACAATCTGTGAATTTTTTTCTTTGAATATTTCAGTCAATTTTATTCACAATCGGAATGAAATAGGTAATCCGAAAATTTAAAATTTTATGAGACAATATTTATAAATTTCCTTAAAAATAAACATTTCATCGGAGGAAATTTGACAACTCTCGAATGTTAATACGGTGTTATTCCTTAGCAAGGTAGAATAGCTCAATGAAGGCACGTATGGCTGCACCGATGAAGGACGGATGTCATTTTTTAAACTCGAGGTGGATTATTTAGGGAAAATCAACATTTCAGTCAATGGATAAATTATTGAGGGATATTGGTGCCGAAAATCATCTTCCAAAGTCTTAAAATGAAATCAAGAGTACCGTTTCGAAACTTAATCAACGATACCTATAGGTAGATAAATCGAAATCGGTTGCAAAATGGAAACAGTGCTTTCGAGTTTGTTTAGATATTTTGGAAGATTATTTTCAGCACGAACGTTCCTCAATGATTGATCTTCAGACTGAAATAAAATCAATAAAAATGATTAAACCTTGCATTATTGATGACCAAAGTGCGAAACCACTTATCTCCGTTTGCAACGGTGCAGACAAACTGTCATACTACATTTTTTCTCCCGAAAACTAGTCCTAGTAATATCTTGAAATTTTTTGCTCCGCAAGAAGAATATTGTGCATAAGTGTCAAGCTGTAAAGTTAGCTTGTTGCTCTCCGAGAAAGTACAATACGGGTGAAACACTTTGAAACACTGCAATGGAGATACGTGCTTTCGCACTTTGCCCATCGATATTATTCCTATCCAGAATCTATTTCGCCAAAGCTGAAGATGCATCTTAAAGAGACGACCATCAGTAGCGTGGTGTGCTTTGCATTATATCAATTCTGCCGTGTTAAGGAAAAACGCCGTATGATGGCAAAATCAGACGTTGCAAAATCTCCTTTGATAAAAAACGAATTTCCGGATTTTCCGGGTGCACTTATGAATATTTCCCTTCCAATTTTCCAGATTATTTTGTTCGCAATTTCGCCTGAAGTTCCTGAAAATTCAAAGGAAAAATATTCATAACATTCCTCAAAAACAAACATTTTATCGGAGGAAATTTGGCGAATCTCGAATGCTCATACGGCGTTCTTCCTTAGCACGGCAAAATTGATCTGCCATTTAAAACCTATGGAAAACATCGATATACAGGGTGTTCGCAACGAGCGCCTCAATAATCGATTCTTTACCCTAGCATCAAATGGGGAATTATCGATAACCGATTCACGCCACGTCACTGACGACCCTGAATACAACTTTACCCTCTTCTGTCCATAGTCTGAAAGGGAGCCAAAGACGACGGCGTACACAACTCGAGCGGCAAAATTCCGCATCTTCGTGGTCATCGATGTCGTCATTCGAAGATGAATCCGATCGGAAATCGCGGGTTAAATCCACCAAGACGGAAACATCGCGCTTTTACGCGTGGCGTGCGACAAATGCGCGCATGTTAAGAGTACCCGCACGACTGGATGCAAAATCCAAGTGGCCCGCGTGGCTACCAAGACCGAAAAGCTCGGATCCGGAAGTGCGGGTTGAAAAATTCCGGGGCACAGACGCTTTCATCATAACAGAACGTGGCAAACCTAACGATGCTTCCAAGGATTTCACATTGAAGATTCTCCAGTATATTACAACGAAAGACGGACTTGAGCCAGAGTTTGTTGAGGAGTGGTCGGGGACAGATGCGCGAGGTGAGTCCATTACTAAATAAATTCAATCACGGAAAGAATAAAATTGCTGATCTGACAGTTCAATTGCTAAAGAAAGTGACTACAACGTTTCAATGTAGATTTCACTAGTGGTTAAAATAGCATTTTTGTGTTGAGAAATCTTCGTTGAAACATTGCAGTCACTTTTTTTCGCAATTGAATTGTTAAAGCAACAATTTAATATTTTCCGTATGGGTCAGTTGCGCTGAGCTAGTCATATAATCGTGTTATGATGGTTCAGGGAGAGTCGGCTCACAGTGGATCGAGGCAATTAGAGAGGTCGGACATGAATTGCAATTTTGCAAATTTTATAATGTTTATTTCGTCACATTTTTAACTTCAAGGGGTGCTCAGTGAAGAAAATTTCACGAGAAGACTCATGGAGTCACTTTTAGAATTTCAAAGTTTTGTATGATTGGAGTTTTAAGCGGTTAAAGGTTCCAAATTTTGTCTGACCTCTCCTATTGACTCGATCCACTGTGCGGCTGTGCTTACTCCCGCCATGTGAAATTCGAACCAGTTTACTTCATGATTCCTTAGAAAGTCTCCTTTTATTTGGCTTGGAATCTTGTCGATTTACCATACCTATTCATCGAATATTCATTGGCAGATTTTTTTAATATTAATTTTTTTTTTCATCAAATTTCAAATATTAATGTTGAAAAAAATAATTGAAATTCGAATTTTCAATAAAGCATATCGATTATTTGGACGTATGTCTATCAAACGGACCTAAGCGCCATAGGGTGAGGAAGGTAGGGGGAGAAGGGGGCTTGGATTGGCGGCGGAATCGGGCGTCCGGCTTATTCCGTCCTATACTCGCAATGCTTTTCCATGGCGCTGAGGTCCGTTTGACAGAACGCGCTATCCGGGATTCTAAGTTCCTCAAAAGGAACTCAAATTGGCGCTTAGTTTCGTTTGATAGAAATACATCCATTTGTCGAGTAAAAGAAAAGAATTCTAAAGAATCAGAAGAATAAAAATGAAAATCCATCCGGTGGATCCTAAGAGAAGGGCACATGAGATCGTTTGATTTGTGCATCGCGAGAATAGGCATGCTGAATTTTTCCTAGTTCGAGGTTTTCAACCATGTGATAACATAGTTGATTAGCATGTGATAACACCAAGCTTGAATTCTATCCCTACTCGGTTGGTCAGCTAAATTTTACGACTAATCGATTTGGAATTTATTTTAGTCAATGCTTGCAAATCTGTGGGATTAATCAAAGATCTATATCTATCATGGTTAAGTTGTTTATCTTGGGTCGTAATTTTTAAGCTTGATTAATACATTCCACCTTGCCATTGAAAGGCTTAAAATAAGAATTATAAAAAAAGTAAAAAATGACCGAAAAGTAAATAGTGACCTCTTGAATCAATCGTAATAACGCACGTTTATATATTTTTAGTTAGGAATATTTATTTCATATTGTCTCAAACGAGATATTATGTATTTTGGTCGGACTTGGTATTATTTTTTTGGTTTAGGCAATTCATAATTTCACTCTTGCGCGGCGTGAATGATCGATTATCGATAATCCCCCATTTGAAGCTGTGATAAAGAATCGATTATTAGGGTGTTCGTTGCGGACACCCTGTTTATCGATCCTTTTCCATAGGTTTAAATGGCAGATCAATCGATGTATCGCAAAGCACGCCACGCCACTGTCTGTTCTACTATTTCAATAATTACTTTTTTCCTTTAGAACGCTTAGAAATGGAATCTAGAGGCATTTTTCTGGGCCTGGCACTGTGTGTCTTTTCTTTTTCTCTTTTTCCCCCCACCTTCTTTCATTTGTGATTTGAAGTGAACTCTTCAGGTCTCCTGAGAGTGTGACAGCTTTTCAGTAAATTGTGCTAAAAAACAAAAAAAAGGTGGCAAGCATTGATTTTTTTGTGCTTTTATTCCTTTTTTTGATACAGCTCTCGCACCTACGGTGATTTAAGAGTTCCAATGGAATATTCCGCTCACTAGCTTTTTGTCGTTTTTTCCCCCTCCCTCTCTATCCGCAAGGGAGGCGAGGTTAAAATGCAAAGTGGTTCAGGAATGAAATGTCATTAAGCGCATTTTGTCACCTTCCCGCCGAAGCATCACAAGCGCCATGCGACGTTTCAAAATTTCCTCCGCCATTTTATTTCTTTTCGGTGAAATTGTTCAACGAAACTGTCCGGAAATGTCACTGAATTTTTTTTGTGTTGCCGATAAAATTCAGTGAAATTTTCGAAAAGATTCCACCGGCAATTTCTCTGTAAAAAAAATAAAATGGTGGCGGAAATATTGAAACGTCGCATGACGCTTCCGATACTTTTGCTCGAGGGTGACGATTTGAAGAGGATTAATTCAGAGCCCGAGCGACTATTACTTTACGACGCTGAGAAGCTTCAGATTCCCTGTTTTTACTTCATCAACTGACATGTGCATACACTGTACGTACACGAAGTTCGTGGAATTTTTGCCAAATCACAGAGATATAACGACGTAAAAAAAATTATGATGAGTTTTAATGAGATATTGATGAGTGACCATTCAGAGGCCGGAAAAAAAATCGTTAATCGAAAATTTACGACTCCTCAATGCAATCAAGGCCTTTGGCTTTCGACCTTTTCATTTCGTCGATCCTCTGACGGAAGAGCGTATCTTAATTTTCGCATGAGCCGCGGAATACATTTATATACATGTGAAATAGGGCTCACGTAGACATTAAGATACGCCCTTACATCAAATGAACGAAGATTTGTGTCTGTTCCGGGGGAAGAGAACCCCCTACCCCCTCCCGTGTATAGCGAGACGGCGAGTTTCCATACCGTCAAGTTACGTCGAAAAATTGGATCTTTTCGCGACCAATACTCTCTAGTACATCAAGAGTGCCTGAGTGCACTTCATTTTTTGTGTCAGATTGGGGAAAATGTTTAAAAATGAGGCTAGATTGCGTCTTTCCTATTTATGGCTGTGTTACACGTCTACCTATTTTCCCGACTCCAAGCTGAAAGAATTTATCCCGCGTCACAATCACTGGGGCCAAATTACGCGCTGAAAACTGGAAAACCTGTCAAACGCGAATTGAAAACAAGTTCCCTGGTAAAAATTTGCAGTAGAATCTGTGTTTCAAAATACCATAGACCTAAAGCTGGCTGTAAGATTTTCAATAGCTCCTGTAGCCTGCTTCTTATAGCCTTTTATAGCCGATGGCGATTAAGCAACAGCCACACGATTAAGTTTATGCTAAACGTTACAAAATACGGATACTAGGACTTAGTTAGTTTTTGGACTACCGCTCTCTTTTTGTGCCGTAGTATCTTGATTTATTTTGCGAGGAAAGCTCCGTACTTTTGAAGGATGCCTGCCATTCCTAATATGTTGGAGAGCCTTCCATTTCGCACGATATTGTGCAATACCTCTGGTCTGAAATAGTTGCTTCAGACGCCGTGGCACGCTGCGGCGCGGCGGGCGGGCAGAGAGTGCAAAACGCGCATTGGCGCCTACAAACCTAACAGGGATACTTCACGCATTGCGCAATGCGTGAAGTATCCCTGTTAGGTTTGTAGGCGCCAGTGCATCGCCGCTCCGCTTTGGCTCCAATATTTAATCTCGCGGAGTCAGCGTTTTTCAACTTATGATTTTGAAATGTTTGCACACTCTGTATGGATTATTCTCATTTTAATTGATGAAAAAAATATGTTGTAAAGGAAAATATAATGTGTGTTTTGTAAATATTAAGGTAGTTCCGTATCAAACTTAATGATTTCCAAAGCACACAATTTTCTACACAATTTCTTATAGCCTTTTGTAGCCAATGGCGATAAAGTGTAAAGCCCGGCGATAGGAACTATAGCCCGACTGTATACTTTTTTATAACTTCGTATAGCCCGGCTATATGATTTGCTCCGCTTTCTACAGCCAGCTATATGATTTTCAATAGCCTTCTTCAGTCGGCTATAAGAACTCCTATGGTATTTTGAAACGCAGCTCCTATCGCCAATTTTTACCAGGGTATGAATGGAGGAAGTAGGAAAAATATGCATCGAAGAAGATATACGACCGAGTTGGAGCTTCAATTTTAATTCTGTCCAATTCAGATGCGTTTAATTTAAGTATAGTGACGAAAGTGATGAAATAAAAACCTAGGATGAAAAATAACACTGGAAAAAAAGTCTGGTAGATCCAGTGTTGAGAATCTTAAAAAATTGGACGATAAAAAAAAATTACTCCTAGCGCTTAAAGCAATGAAGCACCAGCGCAAATGAGGCAAAGAGAAACAAGAACAACATGGAAATAGGGCGAGAGAAAAGACGGGCATTGATGACGGCGCAAAGATACAGCTATTCGTGCTTGATGGGTGTTGGTGTTGCATCTGCGAAAATGAAGGCGCGATGGCGCGAGGCGTGAGCTCGCAGTGTTCGGCACTCTACTACCAAAGAGGCGTCGCTCAGATTCGAGAGAGAACTTAATATAAACAAGGCCCGAATTCGTCTTTTCAAATTCGGATGTGTTGACACTGGCCGTTTTCAGTTTTTCTCAATATGGCGTCATTCTTATAAGCGCTCTGCTAAGAGGGAGTGCTTTTTTATTTTAACCTGCCTCTAGAATTCTAGTATACCAGTGACGATGCGTTCAAATGGCGCACCAGTTCAACAACAAGATCGCGCGCGCGGCGAGGGGCCTCCAGGCATATTTGAATACAAACTGATTGCGGTGGATGCACGGGTCCTAAGACAGTATGTTGGAGTTTTTTAGCCACTGTTCGATAAAAATCAGCATAAAGCTAAAAATCTCAATATAGAGGGAAAAAGCTCACACACAAGCACAATGGACCACTAGACAAGGTACGAATTTCAGCATTCTGATACATGATTCTTCACCAAAATTTCACGTAAAACACGATGCGCACAACGAAAATTACCGAAATCAACTCTTTCCGAAGATATTTAATGATTCTTGGTGCGTGAATTCAAACCATCCGCTCATGAAAACTCAATGCTCTACGTGATTCACATCGAGCGCTAAACGTTATCATGACAGTCTGTGCGATATAAAAATCTGGCAACCTCGATCTTGACGCTTTGGCTCACCTATAGCAAATTACTTATAGTTTGAATAACACATGGTGGGAAATGAAGATTGCTCGTTTGAGAAGCTTGCTGAAACCGCCGTAGTGCGCGATTTGACTCACGTAGAGCTTTGAGTTTCTTGTGAGCGGGCAGTTCAAATTCCTCGTGACCAATGTGAAATAAAAACGTTAATATCTTCGTCTGGAGTTTTTTTCATTAGTTTTCGTTGCGCGAATCGTGCTCTACGTGCAATTTTGGTTAAGAAGCATGTATCAGAATGCTTAAATTTGTACCTTGTCTAGTGGTCCATTGTCACTCAAAAAAATACGATGCTTGGTGCAACACTAGTAACGACCATTCAGAAAGACATCTGCAGACACGTTTCGGCCCTCTTGGACCAATTTCTCAGTGCAGTATAGCCTCTTGAATTTCTTGCTGCCAAGCTCAGA
Organism: Bemisia tabaci; assembly: GCF_001854935.1. Lineage (NCBI taxonomy): Eukaryota > Metazoa > Arthropoda > Insecta > Hemiptera > Aleyrodidae > Bemisia > Bemisia tabaci. Next base: position 945,278 of record NW_017553232.1, read on the forward strand.
GAGGTCGTGAAAATGAGCCTAAGTCTTGGGATAAAGATTCGTTTGGATAATCGCTCACTAGATGGCGCAAGTTTCCAGCCGCCAGCGACAGCCTAAGTCCCAATGTAGCCGGAGCGCGTCTGCAGTTACCTTCCTGAGTGGCCGTTTCTGTTGTTGCACCAAACAGTGTATTTCTTTGAGAAAATTATGCTTGTGTGAGAGCTTTTCCCCTCTGTATTGAGATTTTCAGCTTTATGCTGATTCCTAACGCACGTTGAGTAAAAAACGCCAACATGCTATTTGTAGAATAGATTAATCTGCGACACCCTTATTTAATGCCTCTGATGTCGAAGCACGATAACAGTTTTTCTATAATTTATTTTTTTAGCGGTAGAGCGGTTTCCTCAAAATTGATTGCCGAAATTTTTGTCAGCGAGTTCTATCATCTCAAGGATGCTCATTTTCTTCCGGGAACTTGAAAACGCACCTACATAGAACATTGCTGAGCGCTTCTCTAATATTGACGTATTCGAGTTTTCCCGCTTGTTTGTAGTGTGTTTTTTGGCCGTAGCTAAAGCTTGTACGTACCGGCCCCATACAACCCGCTGGGCACGTATTTTCAGGAAGCCTCTGGTCAATTGGCCCCGGCTTGGGCATCCAAGGGTTAAGATATCAAAAACTGCATACGCGCTTTGTCCTCCAAGCCGCCAAGAAACGCGAATTTTCATAGATTTTGGTCTTCGGACCAATGTTGGACCTCCAGCTCGAGATCAAAAAGTACATATATACATTCAAGTCGCTTTACAGCGCGCCCGGGCGCTCTGCGACACCTAATCGCCACTCTTGTCTATCGACCCGGAGGTCATCTGGTAAATGGCATCTTGTAATTTAATCTTGAATGCCACCAATCCACGATTTTGTTGGACGTCCCCAGCGCCTTCTCCTAGGACCAAAAAGTATGAGTATAAAAAAGCCGCGAAATGATTCCGTAAAATGGACGTATTTCTGTCAAACGGAACTAACCGCCATAGGGGGAGAAAGGTAGAGGGGGGCTTGGATTGGCGGCGGAACCGGGCGTCGGGCTCCTTTCGTCCTCTACTCGCAATGCTTTTCCATGGCGCTTAGTTCTGTTTGATAGAACGCGCTATCCGGCTCCGGCATTCTAAATATCTCAAAAGGAACTCAAATTGGCGCTTAGTCCCGTTTGATAGAAATACGTCCAAATACACTTGGTCGAGCACAAAATAAAAAGAAACTGCGGGATTCGCGGAAGACGCCGATAATCCTTTTTCAGGCCACTGATACCCGAATGCTTGTAAAATTAAATTTTCTTGGCAGGTGAATATAAGAGTACGACCTATAAACGAAACCGTCCCCGACCAATCCAGCGGGAACCCACATTCCCGTATCAATTTCTGGAATCCGATTCGTTTTCAATACCGCCGGAAACACCTCCTCGAAACCCACGTGAACGCCCCTCCCGCTCTAATCAGAACCCACCACCTCGGAACCAACCATCAAGGAACCAACCACCGCGGAACCAACCACCACTGAGCCGACCACCTCGCTACGAACCATCAGCTGCAGAAACGAATCTGGAAGCGGCTCTAATTGGTAATTCTAAAATGTTCTCAAATTTTAAATTTAAACGCATCGCGAAAGAGCTCTTTCACATATGAAGGATTCGCGATTTAAGTTTTTGTGTTTGTTTATGTAAAATTTCACGAGAAACACAATGGTGCCACTGGTTTTTTCAGAAACGAGCATCAAAGCTAAAAAAAAAAAGCTCTAGAAGTTGACTCCAACAATTCAGTTTTCCCCTAAAATTATTCTGATTTTTGCATGACATTAGAATAAAATTCACAGGGGAAATTTTCAAGTAAGTGCTAAAGATCTTCCTGGTATAAATGCGATTTATGAGGTGAAATTTGGCAACATTGACATGTAGGTACCCTCTTTTCCAAGAGTAACGATGAATTGGATTACACTTTGCAATAAGGAACCACTATCTCCGGCTCTTCCATAAAAGCACGTAACTGCATAGGGAAACCAATGGCATATATGTTGCCTCTAAAATGAGCAAAAAATAGTGGTCTGTTATTGCAAAATGTAATCTAATTGTCTCTCTAATACCTGTGATCTCTCGGACACGTTAATTTCTGATATACGTTCTCTCCTTGATATTCCAGCCGATCTTCGCTAGAATTTCATTTTTCTAGCCTTGAGCACTTCATTTGGTCCGCTCTTTTAGACGCATTAACTTCAGAAACTGATCCTTGGAAGAGATTGAAACGGAATCTCATTGCAGAAAAAAACAATGCACAAAGAAAAATTTTACGAGTTTTGTACCAATTCTGAGGAAGATGGGGAGTTTAGAGCGAAAAAAAACTCATTTTAAACAATAGTTATCAATGATTTGAACATGTTTTAGGCTCATGTTCATATCCATCATAGAGAGACCAAAATATATTGAAATTTTGCTTTTTTTGCCTTGAAAATATAAGCTTGAAAACTCTCAAGATGGGTAGTTTTCAAACCGTGAGTCTACCTCCAGTGTTAGCATTATGGGAGGTGTAAAAAAAAAAAAAAAAAATTAAAAGAATAGAAAGCTATTTCGAATGCAATATTTCACGTCTGCATGTTTTCGCTTTATTCTAGGGTTTATAGAATAGAATCTTTGCGCAGAGACAGCTAAAAAAGGCCTCTAGACGCAATGGATCCATTTGCCTCCCATCCCCTTTCCAACCCAAATGATGGAACCAATAATTTAGTAATCATTGGACAACATTTTGCAAGTTGGAACTACAATTTCAGGCTCGTCTGTAAGAACGCTCATGGGCGGTTTGACGATAACTGGATTAGTTTTGTCGCCGTAAGAGACAACACACTTTTCGGTCATATTCTTAGTAGTAATGATAATCACTCGAATTTTTTTTTTGCATTAATCTACACAGGGTTACGTGTTATAAAGCTTTTCAAAGATTTATCGCTCTACTTTTCAATTTTAATATATGAATGGCCAAAAATGTGCTGTCTGTCACGCTGACTTTTTACCTCGTAACAGACAGCACATTTTCGGAATTTACATAATATTAATTGAAAAGTAGAGGAATAAATCATTAGAAAGCGTTATAATACGCAACCCTTTGAAGATTAATGGAGAAAATTTGAGTGAATATCAAGTCTACTAAAAATATGACCGAAAAATGTGTTGTCTGTTACGGTGACACAACTATTCCAGTTATCGTGAAACCACCCCCATGTGCATAGGGTGCATACGGTGTTTCTAGATTGAGCTAAAATATGTAGTTCCTAATCGCAAAATGTAGTTCATTTGTGCTAAAACCGATGTTTGGCCACCTCCAGTAAGTAAATATAAGTAAATCGTGATTCGTAACGAACCACCCTGAATTTTTAACAGCATCAGCGGCCACCGAGCAGCCCTCGGCGCCAGTTCCGCGAGTACCCCGCGACCCGAGGGACAAAGAAGCCGACGATGATGCCAGCGATGATGAAAGTAAGTTATTTGGACTACATTTTGCACTAAGAACTACAATATTTGGCTTATCCGTAAAAACCCATATGTGCATGGGGAAACTGATGGTGCATAAGTTCATTCTAAACCGAGCCAGAAATTGTAGTTTCTCATTGCAAAATCAATACACATCTTCTTGTCGGTGTTTGTAGCCGAGCGTGGGATGGTATTTTTACGATAAGAGGAATGGTTGGACTGCATTTCGCAATTAAGAACTGCTTTTTTCAGGCTTACTTTAAAAACAACGTATACTATAATTCATTTGCCTCACCAGATTGGTGTTTTTATGGTTGAGTCAGAAATAATAGTTCCTTATTGCAAAACGTTGTTCAGTTGAGATGTGCGACACTATAATGATGAAAGTGCACTAGTTTCTTCTGCCAGATTTCATTCGGAGGACGTGATACATCCTTTCTCCAGCTTTCGTACAGAAAAATGTTGGTTGAATACCGATTCACATTGCTTCCAAACTAGATATTGAATCAGATCTCAACACCTTCGGCGGGCGGCCCCAACACGTATGGCGGCGTTGCCAAATGGGCCAGTTGCAAACTTTTGCTAGAGCAAAAATAAGAGTTGTTTCTTGTAGATAATGCCTCAAAAATCACGATGAGCGCATCGGCAAAATCTGAAATGCACTCATAACTTCACAATCTGCGTAAGAAATTTGCATTTTTTTAAGCTTCCCGCTTCAAAAACGATACTACGGCACAGGTGAACATTTTGTTAGAGGAGTCGCTCCATCGTCGGCGATATTCATCATGGCCGACGCTTGCGCGCAGCTCCGCGCGTAATTCGAGGAGAGTTCAAGGTCAACCAATTCGGGCGTGGAAAATATGAGCGTTAACACACCGATTGTTATCTGGTCTAATCCAGTTCAGGTGTTATCTCGTCCCTTCAAACGTGTTTTGGCGGATTGGCGTCGGTCATGATGATTATTGCCGACGACGGAACGACTCCTCTTACAAAATGTTCACCTGTGCCGTAGTATCGTTTTTGAAGCGGGAAGCTCAAAAAACCGCAAATTTCTTACGCAGACTGTGAAGTTATGAGTGCATTTCAAACTTTGCCGATGCGGTCATCGTGATTTTTGAGGCATTATCTATAAGAAACAACTCTTATTTTTGCTCTAGCAAAAGTTTGCAACAGGCCCATTGTGGCTATAACATGATCGACACAGCGTATTCGACGCAAAATGAAAATAAGAAACAATAAAATACGCCACGGAAGATGACGGCAAACTCAAGAAAAGCTGCTGCAAACTCTTTTTTTCAAAATTTTTGCGAGACTAGTGCAAGTTTGATTGTATTTGCAAAAAGCTCTTGTGCAGGCTTCCTGCTAACTCGTTTTTCCACAATTTCTAAAATGCTGGGCAAGTTTTCAGCAAGATTGCGATCCACGTTCGGAGAGATGTTGCAATCCAAGCCTTAACAGTTCCTCATTTGCGATTTTGCAGCAGTATTGCATAGAATTGCAAGCTACTGCCATGACTGCAATCTCGCAGCAACCTTGCTATTCAAGCCAGTGTACTGATTATGATCTTCAACTCAATGTTTGTACAAACATACCTGTTAAGACTCTACTGAGGTAGCTTTGTGTCTTGCATGTGACGGACCCAATTTGAGTTGATTTACCCCATTTTACAGAATGCTGTATATGCTATTCCAACTATAAAAACGCTCTAATGAAACCTTGCGGTCACTTGACAATATGCTTGACATGCGCCGCGACTCAACAACGACAATCAGAGGGTAACCCACCTGTAGCTTTCAACTGTGCCGAGTGCTGTACGAAAGTAGTAGAGTACGCATACACTGACAGAATAATACGAGCAGCTGATGCCAGGCTGGCCAGCGGTAATTGACACTAGAGATATTAATGTTCACTGAGCCACAATTCACGAATAAAAATTTAGTCGTCACAACCAGCGTACCATGGCAGTTGTTGTAACTACCGGGTTAGTTGTGTCCTTGTGACGACTATCCTTTATTTTTCCTTGTTGAAATTTTTTGCGACGCTCTACGTTTGATTTGTAACTTTTAAAATAGAACGATTTTATATGTTCTTACTTTTGGTTTTTTACCTCATTACTTCTTTCCTCTTTATTCTCTAATCTTAAAATATAGCCTGCCCCTCGCCCTCTCCAACACACTGAAGGTCCAGTGATGGAATATACCACTGTATTAAGAATTCCTAATAAGATTCGTATTTTTTAGATTTGTAATACTTAGATATAGTTTCTTGTGCTCATTACTTGATGGCCTGACAAACACGGCTATGCACTAGTCGTTAGAAGAGGATGAATATTAAAAATTCGAGTATTATTCTCTTTTATTCTAAGTTTCTTTATATCTTCTATCGAAACACATTCTGAAAGTTGAAACGCTCTCATGTTAGTGTATGAGAGGTGTCAATGGGCTCCAAAGTTAGGCACCTCTTGAAAATAAAATTATTTCACTACCACTACTCTCTTCCTTTGTTTGATCTTTTTTTGTTTTTCCTTCTTCTGTTTTCTGCGTTTCCCCAATTACGTTTTTTTTCCTATTCTTTAAACTTTCTTTCACCGATAAAATGGCAAATTATGTAGGTCCTCCCGGTGCTAGTCGGACAAATTATGTAGGTTTTCCTGATGGTGCTAACCGATGAGATAAGTAACCTTGCCTTTGACAATGTGCTCTTTCCGATTAAATCCTGAATCATATTCGATAATTTAAAGAGAGCGGGCACTATACACTTTAATACAGTGGGGTTAAATCTGTGTGCCCCTACCATTTTTCTTTATGTCATTTGCTCCTGAATATCATTGTTCTAAAACATATTTTTCGAGATAGAGAAGAACCAAAAGTCTCCCCTTTGAGGTTTTCGCCCTCTGAGGGCCGCTTTGTATCTGTCGCAGGAAATTAGCAATCGCCGGCAATTTGCAAGCGGTTCACACGTTGTTTCAATAAATCGCAATGATGCGCATCGGAATAATGCAATTTTTGAGCGTTATGGTCTTCAAAAGTATGAGCTCGGCTTGAAGCGCCTTCATTTTTTGTGATACTCTACGTTTTGTCACGATGTTAGTTTTGTTGTCTGTCCGATCTCAATCCAACTAATGTCACAGAGTTCACTACACGCTCTTCTAAGTGTGCATATTCCTGCCATGTTTTTCTGGATGTAAAAGTGTCTATTCACATTACAGGTAACATAATCAGCACTCTAATCTCGTTCTTTTATTTTTGAATTTTATGATTTCCTATATTTATCCACCACCAGCTTGTAAATTGCCGGCGATTGCGAATTGCCTGCGACATATCAATTACAAATTTGTGTCATAATTCGAACATTTGAAAAGACAGACTTTGGTAAATAATCTCCGCTCGATGCCCAAAAATCACAAAAATAATCTATCCCACGTGGCCTTGCAATGGCTTCATTTCGTCGTTTCCGAAGGACGAAAGCCGTTGAGGAAAGAACGTAACTCTACTCTAAGGTTGCAAAAATGGCTCAAACCATTCCATTTTGTGCAAGAGTATCCTTTGAAATTTTTATTTCAAAATGTGTCTCCTTTTTGCATGAGATCGGGAGAAAAATCAGTAAAATTTTCAATTTAAAATGATCAAAATCCTTCGGTAAAAGTGAAGTCTGCGCAAGGAAGTTTGGCAACATTGAAATGTATTACCTACGTTCTTTCGTGAGGAAAATGACGATTCAACCATGACATAAAATGAATTTGACAGTTCGATATCGTGTAGCTCTAGCTTATAAATAACTTTGAGTTTGACGATTTAGGTACGAAAGGGCATGGAAAGGTGAGCATAAACTACGAATAAGGATAAAAAAACAAGTTGGCATAAACTACGAATAAGGATAAAAAAACAAGTTGGTTGATTTTAATGATCTGCCAAGGTGACGTCATCACTACGGCGGGAAAATGTCGCATAGAGTATTTTGTTCCAAGTTGAAATGATGCTATGGCTATCAAAGTTCGATATATTGACAATACGAGGCTCCATGGGGTTTTTTTTCTGATTGGCTGCGTGTCTAGCACCTGCATTTTTTCTCCCTTTTCTTCTTTTTCTTCTGGTGTGTGTGTAAGAACACTTTTCTGCTTCTTTCACAGCCAATACGGTGTCTGTAATCTACGATGGTATTTAACAAACCTCGAATAAAGAAGTGTTTATTCTTGTTCCTTTTGAAAAATCTGGTGCCTGTGACCCTCTTTTCTGGGGTGAAAATATGGTTCATATTTTTATAGCTGACTCAAAATTGGCATAAATCCACAGAGCCTCATAGTGTCAATATATCGAATTTTGATAGCCATGGCATCATTCCAATGTGGAAGAAGATGCCTTCACTAACATATATCAAATATAATGGAAATACACTGCGCTGAAGGTAACGCCTGAGTGATGCGAATATTACTACTCGAAAGTTGCGCGTGTTGCGTGGAGAGAAAGTGAAGGCGCCTTGATAGGCACTAACTCACAGCTAACAGTGCCACGTTATACGCCTCCTCAAAACGATGCTGTTCGAAATAGAGGTCTTAAGAGTTGAAGATATGAAGTTTTAAAAATAAATTGTGTAAAATTTTAAGAGTGCCATTTATTTGACACGTCTCGTCGCTATATGCACTGCTCAGAACACTTAAAAGACCGCACTTCGAGAAGAAAGTTTTAAAGAGTTTTATGGTTTTTAAGGGTAGATAAAGAAGTTCTCTTAGTGATCATTTGGTATATTTTGCAGTCACTATACCAAAGGGTACCAAAACCTTCTTTTTCATTTGTGCGTAAAACGAGAGGGATGGAAAGAACGCACGACGTAATTTTTTAAGGGAGGAAGATCCAGTTCTGTTTGGAGGGGGAGGAGGGAGTTAAACATTTGGAAGCTTATTGTTATATACCTCGTACAAGTTTAACCAGAGTCATGGCCTAAATGAATAAAACGTTGTATGTTCGACGTTCTTGGTGTTTTTTTCATGAGACAACGAAGCGACATTCTGATTTGAAATTTTTAAGGCATCATGTGGCTTATTTGGCGGTATACGGCAGGAACCTATATGACCTGGAATGCAGCAATAGTTGGGCATGCTCTGGTTAAATCTGTCTTTTCATGAGTAACTTCATACAGTGTTTTTTCAACAACTAAAACACTACGACCAGTAGAGCTGACCCCGTTTATTATTAACCACAGCCGAAATAAAAGTTTTTGAAAACAATAGCCAGTTTCAGATAATTGTCATTTTACGAGGTCTGTTCAATAAGTTTCAGGACTTTTGCCATAAAAACGGCAATAATGGTTCAATTTTACTTTTCTTGGTGTTAATAGAAAGTAGAAAGCAAGACAAAAACAGTGCTTTTTACAGAAATAAGATATCATCATTGGTTCTCGAGGTACAGCAGCTTAAAGTGACAGACTCAAAGCCGCGCTGCGACTTTTGGGATTCAGAAATCAGTTATTTTTTCTCGTCGCCAAAATGTTGTAATTTTTTGCTCGGACGATCATGTAAAAAAGAAGAGATATTGACAAATAAATTTTGAAGAATAACCTGATATTTGTGTCCCATTACAGCTTATTCCCTTCAAAATACTGGCCTTGGCTGACGATGCATTTCCGCCAACGATCCGCCAAATCACGGAAGACTTTTTGAAAATTCTCTGAGTTGATGAGCTGCAACGTTCGGATCGTGTTCATTTGAACGTCTTGGGCATTGGGTCAGACTTTTTGAGCCGTTGAGAGGACTGGGCTTTAGTCTCCGGGTCGTATTTGTACACAGGCAAACGATTTGAATCTGTGGAAGACGTTCAAATGAACACGATCCGAACGTTGCAGCGCATCAACTCAGAGAGTTTTCAAAAAGCCTTCCGTGATCTGGCGGATCGTTGGCGGAAATGCATCGTCAGCCAAGGCCAGTATTTTGAAGGGAATAAGCTGTAAAGGGACACAAATATCAGGTTATTCTTCAAAATGTATTTGTGAATATCTCTTCTTTTTTATATGATCGTCCGAGCAAAAAATTACAACATTTTGGCGATGAGAAAAAATAACTGATTTCGCAATCCTAAAAATCGCAGCGCGGCTTTGAGTCTGTCACTTTAAGCTGCTGTACCTTGAGAACCAATAATGATATCTTATTTTTGTAAAAAGCACTGTTTTTGTCTCGCTTTCTACTTTTTATTAACACCAAGAAAAGTAAAATCGAATCATTATTGCCGTTTTTATGGCAAAAGTCCTGAAACTTATTGAACAGACCTCGTACATGTCTACCCGAATACAATAATTGAGGACACCGCACCAAGAACAGCCTATAGGCGTATAGGTCGTTATTACGCCCATCGCCCCGAGGATTGAAAACGAAAAAATGGTAGGAAATAAAACATAATAATATGAACTTTACAAATCGATAATCCGGGTATCGGAACTTGGCTGTTTTGAAAACGCCTTCAAATGCGGCGTGATACCTCCTGCATTCCGGAGAGTTCAAATAGTTGTATCATTGCGCCTCAGAAATGCGAAGGAAGATTACAATTGAGGACACCGCACCAAGAACAGCCTATAGGCGTATAGGTCGTTATTACACCCATCTGCTTTTCGGATTCTACTTACCCTGGACTATGCTGTGGTATAGATAGAATATAGATAGGTAACGGCTCGAGGTCGAAAAACCTTTTTTTCCGAGTTAAGTCAGGCTTCTGGATCGATGGGTGCAAGAATGACCTATAAACGGGCCTATAAACTTAAGGGCCTAAGGTGCTAGTTACCCCTTTCTTTACTCACTATCGATATTCTTTCATTTTGCGTTAATCGTGCGTGATTAAAATGATTTATACTTCATATTGCCACCAAAATAACTGTTGGGTGTAATAATGGTCTATAATCCGTTTTTTTAAATTTAAAATATTAGAGTGTAAACCCAAAATGTATCGCAAAATCTACCTGGCATCCTTCAATAGAAGGATTAGGTCACCCCAAAACACCAAAACAGGGTACCTGCATAGAAAAGTCTGGGCAATACATCAATAACGAAACTTTAAATACGTTTTTCTCAAAACGCGGTTTCCAGTTGTAGACTGTTCTTGGTGCGGTGTCCTCAATTTAGGTTGCCCCTATATCAATCTTGTCCATCTAATTTAAATATGAGCATTAAGAGAACAATAATTAAAATATAAAAACACCCTATACCTATAGAGTTGCGTTCATAACACCTTCTAAGAAAAGTAATAGAAACATTATTGAAGCTCTAAGCAAAACTCAACACAGTTTGTCCTATTCTGGTATGTAACGGAAAATAGCAGTAAGTAAATTCTGGGATGGTCCTCGAAACACATCAGAGCACATCGACGGTGAAACTACCAAACCACGTATCTCGGTTTGCGACGTCGCAGACTTCCTGTCATACTTTATTTTTTAAATGAAAAACTACTTAACATCCAGTTTTGAAAATTTCTGTGATTTTTCCTCTTTGTGCGGAGAAAATTCCGTGAAAATTTCAAGGAGTGATATTGATTTGGTCTACTTCAAAAAAATAAAATGTGAGCGTAGATTTTTAAACACCGTAAACAAGATACGTGGTTTGGTAGTTTCACCGTCGACATGCTAACCGTGGCTCGTACAGAAAGAGACTCACCATTCTCATCTGTAACACGGCAGTGTTACGTCACCCTATCCAGGGTCAAAATGAGCTGTAAAAAATGTGGGCTATTGAAAAAGACGAGCCTAAGGGGACCGAGAGAGCGTGACAAAAAAAAAGGAATCGCTTTTCCAGCCGCATTTCGAATCGATTTGCTCGTTTCATTTGGATTCATTTGATGTTTCACTCTGACGCACTTCGGTTGTATCGATGCCTGACTCAACTTTAGCGGCACCAACCATCACTCGAAACCGTTTTATCAGAAACGAGAGAACTTGACAAAACACTTACTACTACCGAAGGTAAAATTATCTTGCCAGCTAGGGATTCTATACCGCTTAATAAACCCGTTTAAAAAAACAGCTGGAGCAATAAACATAGGCGGTTCTAGACCTTCATGCTTGGGGGTGCCCAGAGGTGGAAAAGTTCGGAAACCGGCCCCGAAGGGGAAGGTCGCTCGGGGGAGGCCTAAGTTTCGGCCCTCAAGTTTTATCCCTTTTCTACCCTCCTTTCTCTTTTTCTCTCCTTCCTTTCTACTTAAATACCTATAAATTCAATGTAGAAAATTTTTAGCAAAACTTTCTATCAAAACTACAATCTTACCATGAAAAAACAGTAGAATCTTTGTAAAACACGGCTATCAATATTAATTCTGGTTCCGATAACTGTACTTAATTTTTGCTTGGGGGTGCCCGGCACCCACTGGCACCCCCGTAGAACCGCCTATGGCAATAAAGAGAATGATTTCGTGACACAATCATTTTCGAAGGCACTTCAGGATTTTTTCATTACTCGATAAAATCAAAGATTTCTAAATCATCTTATTTTTTCAAAAATTCCTGAATGTTGTCTTGAAAGTTGAAAAAAAGTCCTTGGAGTTAAAGAAGATGTATTTGTATTTAAAACTAATGGACGTATTTTTCCTAAGAGATACTATGTAAAAATGAGGGCAATCAAAAAGAACAGCAAGCGTAGAGTTTACGTGCTACAAATATTCCTTTAGGTTTTTTTCATTTGCAAATCTTTTTTTTTTTTTTTGTTTTTGCATAAATGAGTCCATTGTATCGGTAACTAGTCGTTTGTTACGTCTCTTACATTGTAGAAGGAACTATGTGCGCGGTATTTGCGTGCAACATAGTTCCTTTTAGCATAAATACGTTCAATCACGCCTCGCAAGGACATGGCTGATCGAGAGACAAAATGGTTTGTAGTATTCTCTCAGGACATAATTTTAGCGTTGCTTCCGAATTTTTCATTACAACACTTTTAAAAATAATAAAATAAAATACAGAGAAAAAAAGAGAGTGGCGATAAACAATGTGTATTAATTCCTAGCATATAAATTGTTTTCTTCTTTAAAAAAAATTGTTTACCAATCAGTCTACAGTTTCATTTTGCGTCATTCTGAGTTTAAATTAAATATTCCGTCGGATCAACTGTAGACGAGACCTGATATGCTTTGACGACGTCATCATTGCCGGCTTGCCGGACGGGTAACTTTTAAAATATACAATCAGAATAATCCATGGTGTTTTTATTTCGAAAACGAAAAAAGTAGGAATAATGTTGAAACTTTGGAGATAGCAAACGAAGAACGACATTTTCATCTGAATTCCAGTAGCACGAAAAAAGTAATGGATTTTACATTAATTCTGGGAACTAACTGTCATATCGTTTTGAACCTTTACATTTGACCTTACTGACCCAATACGCAATACCTTTTTCGAGGAAAAAGTAGAAAAATTCACTGAATTTAATCGTTTTTCTGTTGCCGTCCCCAAGTGAACACACAATTTTTACGCTTATAAGTGTGAATATGAAAATATTCTGCCGTTAGAAGCAAGCGTCATTTATAATCATCCATCAAGACGAGAGTTTTCTTTCAAAATGCAGGCCATTCTCTGCATTTTGACGACGAGTTATAGATCATGGCCCTCTCTTGTTAAAGTAAATTAAGTAACGAAAATAATGCCCATAATGGAACCGTTTGGAATGGAATTCGGGCAGGTGGCTTCCTCTACTCCATTTACCAAGTTGGCGGCCATAAAGAGGAGGGAGGGGGGAGGGTGGGGGAGTGAGTGTGGCTCCCGCGGTTTCTGAATCAAAAGGGTCAAACAAATGATTTCAAGATCAGAATCACGTTGATGACCAGAAACCGCGTTTCGCGGTGAATTTTTGGGTTAAGCCGTGCTACAAGTAAAATAATTTATAATGACCAAACTTCTCTCACCAAATTGCGTTTCGTAACCTATAATCCTTGAATACCATCTGGTAGTCTAATGCTTCCCTGGTAGAAATATAAAGTCATTAGTGATCTTGCGACGTAAAAAATATCTATCATGATCATGAGAGCAGTGTTTTCAGATTATAGTTTGATCTATACTTAATCCTTTGTTTGAAATATCCGTATTAGCATACACGAGGAAGTAATTTTAACAGTTTGTCACTTTAAAAAAGGAGGACTATCATTCACAGTGTTTCAATTTTACTAAAGTTTAAGGGGTGTAAATAGTTTGACGTTCTGTGTTTCCAAAATTTCCCAAAAAAGGTCCTCTGGTTCCCCCTAAAAATTAAAATTCATGCGTGGCCTTTTCTGCGCTGTAACGATCTCTAAATGTCTGATGACATTATTGCATGCTAAAGAAACTTTAAGTGAAAAATTTTCAATTTGTTTTTGCAATCTAGAGACAATGTTTCAAAATTTGATATCAGACTAATCCACAAGTTCTCTTTCTTGAGAACGGAGAGATCAGATGTAATTTTTAAACCTGGAATACGATCGAGGGATTAAATTCCCATTTCAATACCAGTAGTATGAAGAAATATTTCATGATATAGAACATTTGACCAGCTTCTCGAAAGACAAATACAATTTCTAAATAAGTCTGCAACGTCGCAAAAGGAGAAACGTCGTCTCTATTTTTGCCCAAAAATATGTATGTACAAAATTGAAGGCATTATGACTGGCCTCTCTCAACTTATATTCGTCTGTAACGATAAACAATGGGACGCGTTTGCTACGGCGCCTTGATACAACTATACAACCTCGACGGATGTCCGTATTGCGTTCAAAAAATTGAAGGCGTTTTGACCTCCTACGCATAATACCTGTAGTTGATTCGATCGACAAACGCGTTGGTCGGCGGTGACGGGGACTTGATGCATTTTTTAAACTTGATGGATGTCCGTATCGCACCGACTGAAGTGCGAAACCACGTATCTCCATTGCGGTGTTTCAAAATTTCAATTCTTAAATTTTTTCTTCAATATTAAGCTTCAGTATTAATATATCTCAATATATTAAATTTATAAGAATATCTTTCATTAACATCGTAAATGCTCCGTCGAAACGAATACGGTAAATCACGCACCAGTCGCATTTCGCCACGCCGCTCGATGCGCCGCATGGAGGGGTTGCGAAAAACATGCCCACGCCCCGCAGGACGCCCACGCTTTGATCACGGATTCTCCATGACTGAAGACAAAAAAATTGCGAGACAATGACGGTCGACGGTGCACTACGCTTCCGCAGTAAATTCATCATCCACGGCCATTTCCAGGGAAACGAACGAACCGGGCAGCCGAGTCATCAGACCGAAGAAAAATAGGACGGGAAAAAGGAAAAACCGCGCATCTCCCGACGGGACCAACGGGACAACCGTTTTTCCCGAGGGGGCGAGGGGGGCCGGGAACGCCGGCCGATCCCCATATTTTTCCCG
>NW_017553232.1:960134-1063868 GCF_001854935.1 Bemisia tabaci
GGTCGAGCCGGTACCACCCGCGCACGGATCGGCCCGGCGGTTCGCGCTGAATTTTGACGCAAAGAAAAGGCTTACAGAATTACATATCGACGGTGAAACTACCAAACCACGTATCTCGTTTGCGGTGTTTAAAAATCTACGCTCACATTTTATTTTTTTGAAGTAGACCAAATCAATATCATTTCTTGAAATTTTCACAGAATTTTCTCCGCACGAAGAGAAACAATCACAGAAATTTTCAAGACTGGACGTTAAGTAGTTTTTCATTTAAAAAATAAAGTATGACAGGAAGTCTGCGACGTCGCAAACCGAGATACGTGGTTTGGTAGTTTCACCGTCGATATGGTGATTTGGCAACTCTCGAATGTTCGTGTTCTTTTTTTACAATTTCCGTAAAAAATTAACAATTTTCCATACTGGCAGGACAACTATTTCAATCCTAAAAGGATTTTGTCCTGCCGTGTGTAAATACATAGTACTCTCTCATATAAACACACACATAATACTCACAGTAAATTCTAATGAATATAAGATTTCATTCCTCAGGAATAACCATTAGAATTTCTTTAAAACGATTACAAAATCGTAATTTAAAAGGGGATATCTTCCAACTTTTCTTACTATATTTTTTACTAGCGGCGCAAGATTTCATTTTCCTATATGAGGTATGTCTCGATAATGTCAAGCGTTATGTAACCCTGCTTGAACGTACTCATTACGTGGCCGTAACGCAGCCACCCCTCCACTACAGGACATCACGTGGTCCTTTCATGGTGGAAAAGTAATGAAAAGAGGATGCCATTAACACGCAGGTATCGGAATTTTTGCACATCGCACAGTGGGACAATGTTTTAGATCCTAAGGCTGAGCACAGTGAGATTTTCACGTGCTTTTCGTGAATTTAGCGAAGTGAGGATTCATCTTGTCTCTGTTAAATATCCGAAATCACAGCTTTCGGAGGTATGATTTTGTTTTTAGGAACTTTTATTTCGAGCTCATTTTAGAATCATTATACATAAGCATCATTATTTTTCCTACGCAGATAAGTGCATTTATAGATGAGCCAAAAAGAATACCGTTTCGCGAAATGTAGTTCACGAATAGCCTATCTTAAATTTGACTACTTTTTGCTGTTGGGAACTTTAATTTCTGGCTCACTTTAAAAACAAACTATGTGCTATTCCACAGAGAGGAAACTCAACACCAAAGTTTGGTCGATACGAGAGGTAAAACACAAAATAACCCAAGCCTTCAGTTGACTCTGGGGTTTCCCAGTCTCTCCATTGTTTTCTGTTCTAAATTTACCGCAATCTATACCAAAATCAACACAAACATCAGATTATTTCGTGTTTCACCTCCTACATCAATGGGAAAGAAAGTAAGAACACAAATTTAATAATCAATGTAGTTGCCTTGTGTAGATACTTGCTTTTACGGTTGAGCCAAAAATAAAAGTTCCTTCTCGCAAAGTAGAGTCAAATTCGAACATAATAAAGGGAGTAAAATATCAGAGAAAATCTGCCAGAGTGAAATAGAGTTATGCTGATTCTATTCGAATCCGTCCAAATGAAAAACCATTTTTTGTTTGTTTTTTTTCTCCCTTTTAAATTTACGGTCCGAAATCCGAAATTTTGGCCCACCGAGCCACGAGGCAGGAATCGCGATGGGAAAATCTCGCTGGTATCAATTAGCGAATCTGCTTAACCGTCGTTTGACGGAGGTGTCACGAATCGTAGATCGCGACGATGCCAGACCGTGCGCGCCGTCCGAACCGAGGACCCAGCGGCGCACAGTGGAATGAGAGACTCGGACATGAAATTTTTCTCCAAAATTGAAAATGCTGATGCTTATGTCGTTACATCATAGATTTCAAGAGGAGTATCCAAAAGGAAACTATCCGGAAGAACCACGGAAACCACTTTTAAGCCTCTATCTTTTACAAGGGTCTCCCACACTGAAAGAAAATATTGGTAGAATGTACCATTCCTTCGCGCTGTATTTCACACAGCGTGAATTCAAAGTCGATTCTGCCAGAGGAATGGTTACCTGTACCAGTATATAGTAACGTTTACCTTTCTTCTGGCAGAATTGACTCTAAATTGACGCTGTATATGAAATACAGCATGAAGGAATAGTAAGTTCTAACAATCTTTTTTTTTAGTGCAATACGTACGTTATTCGCTGGTTTTTTCTCTCTGTGAATATTATACACATAGCAAAACTGTAAAAAATCTTTTACTGGTGATACTGGCAGCTTAACAACGAGCAATAGTTTTTAATTTTGATTCACGAATCGCTTAGAAATTCAATTTCTCCTGCCGCCATCTCCTCTCGCCGCGGGTCCGATTTTTACGCGCTTTTCGCGTATTTCATTTCGAAGCATCCGTAATGCACTCAGAAAAAGGAAATTAAAAAAAAAAGTTTCACTCTTCTACGTTGTCTCTTTTTTTCTGGGCATTTTTCATAGAGTGTCTGCGTGGTGCTAGTTTTTTTATCCGATCAGTAAATAACCCTATTGTCTGACTTTGAGCCAACTGTTAATGCGTTTCATCACTTCCTCGTTGGTACCTACGTGGTGTCGCAACAATATCCAATTAGAATCGAAGAAAAAAGTAAAAATCACCTGGAATAAAGTCCACAGAATTAGGGGTATGTGGGAAAATTCATACAATTCACGCCACACATCATACTACGTCATACATCAGGCCACATTTCTAAGGGTTTCTTCTCTTATTTTTGCATTAATTTTCTCATTTGGACGTATTTCTGTCAAACGGAACTATATAGTGCGATAGAGGGAGGAAGGGAGAAGGGGGCTTGGATTGGCGGGTGTTGGGGAACGCGATTCGCGTCTTATATTCGTAATGCTTTTCCGTGGCGCTTAGTTCCGTTTGACAGAGATACGTCCATTTATGGGAAAGGACGCTCGTTTATGAACATTCTCAGACATTTGGTCTGATATGGGGATCTGAAGGTTGACAGCGGCATTTTTCTAACGTTTTTTCGTGTTGGACGGTTGGCTGTCTTTTTGGGCCCTTATGGCGATTGATTTCGACAGGTCCGTACTCTTTCCATGTACTATAGGTACTCTCCCCACACTGGAAAAAAAACATTGGATCTAGAGTCCAGACTCTTGAAAACATTGACAAGAAAAAGGACTCTTGATTCAATCGGATTCAAGCTCAAATCAAAAGGAAATCCGCTCAAATTAAGAGGCTTGGTTCTTGATTTAAGCTTAAATCTGATTGAATCAAGAGTATTTTTTCTTGTCGACGTTTTCAAGAGTCTGGACTCTAGATCCAATGTGTTTTTTTTTCAGTGCATATAGTACAGATTCTCTCCCCATATACAACAGGTACTCTCCCATATACTGCAGGTAAACTCCTCATATACTATAGGTACATAATCCCCATATCGACGGTGAAACTACCAAACCACGTATCTCGGTTTGCGACGTCGCAGACTTCCTGTCATACTTTATTTTTTAAATGAAAAACTACTTAACGTCCAGTCTTGAAAATTTCTGTGATTTTTCCTCTTCGCGCGGAGAAAATTCTGTGAAAATTTCAAGGAATGATATTGATTTGGTCTATTTCAAAAAAATAAAATGCGAGTGTAGATTTTTAAACACCACAAATGAGATACGTGGTTTGGTAGTTTCACCGTCGATATACTAAACCTATTACTCTCTTCATACACTATAGGTAGTTTACCCGTGTGCGACGCGGGGCGATTTCCAAGCGCGGGTGAGCGAAAATCCAAGCGATGAATCCATAATTGCGAATTGTCCAGGCTGGGCAAACGTGCCCTGAAAGCGAGGGGCCCGGGGCCGGTCGGTGCGACCTGTGGATCGGCGATCGGCCGTTTCCGGCTTCGCGGGCGGGACATGATCCGAGTGCGAATGCGCGCCCGTCGCTAATAAACACCGTCGCATCTCCATCTGCATACAATACCAATAACAGCCCACCTCCCAGCTCCGCCATTTTCGCTCGCCCTTTTCACAGTGGTCCCTCGAAAAATTAGGCACAATTCCTCGCTCCTCTGGCGTAAGGACTTATCTCGGTTTCCGCATGAGCCTCAGAAAGCATTGATCTATAAGTAAAACTGGGCTCAAGTGGAAAATGAGATACGCTCTTATGTCGCGTCGGAGGGGAGACGAATTGCGAGGGCTGTCACCGAATTTTCTAGGGGTGGACCCCGCAAAAAGAAGATTTGGAGGACCCCTCCGACTATAAGGAGGAAGGGAAGGGCCCATATGAGGTCCTGAGAGGCTCTGCGAGGCTTCTTGAAAAGTCTCGAAAAAGTCTGCTAGAAAAGGCCCCATTATACCCTTAATTATAAGGCTCGCGCAAAAGCTCGGGGGACGATCGCCCTCTAGCCATCGAAGCCAGTTTGCCCGTGAATGAAATAATTTGAGGATGGAGAGGAAGTCTTATGAGTAAAATTCTCTGTCTTCTTCTTTAGACATATTAAAATGTATAAGTTTTTTGTTAAAGAAAAGTTTATGAATTTTTTTCCATCAGATTTCATTTCGTATCTCCACCGCCCAGACGATCCTGCTCCCCGCAAACAGGCAACGAAAGAATAAACTTCACTCATTTTAAAAATAATCGGAACCAACCCCGTTCAACACCGAAACCCCAAAGCGATCAGCATTCCGCTCTCTCAAATCGCGACCGAGGCGAGACAACCCCATTAAACCGTCGCCGTTTCCTCATCATGAGCCTTGCAACTGCAGCGCAGCAGGGAATTAGCCGAAAAGGAGCGTTAAATGGGCTGAAGTGGCTCCGCACCCGCGCTTTATGGCGCCAGTTAACCAGGAGGTCTTCCAGGTCTCATTATAGCCCCCCTCGGACCCTTGCGGTCGCGGGGACGTGACAATATTTCGGGGGTGGCGGAGGGGGAGGGGGAGCCCGCCCCTCGCACGCACCCACCAGCGCCGCCGCTCCCTCAGTCTTCACGTTCAGCTCGCTCGGAATCTTTCGTCCGCGAGAGTGAACCCAATCCCGATATCCGCGGTCTTCGATATCCGCGACGTGGCGTTGCCGTCTCGCGGTGTGTAATTCTCAGGTCCGTCGATTTTAGTTTACAGCCCGCTCGGAGTCAGTGTTTCGCTCACCGTCTTCGGAATCTTGACTGCCGGGCTCCGTTGTTTGCCCGCGGGAATTGATGGGAATATTATCGACCCCGGAGGGTAAATGTTTGGATTGCTCTCGGACGCTCAGCTCTGACGACCGCTCGCAACATCCCCTAATTCGCGGATCCTCGCCAAAAGTGCGCTTCCCACTTTGAGCGGAGTTGTGACGGGGGTATATTCGTCCGATTCGCGCGGTGATATAGTATGTTTTTGCCTCCCTTGCAATCGATTTTAAGGGTTTACAAACAGTACCTCACTTTCAGTAGGGGCAAGGCGTCGAAAGTCGCTGTGAAGACCCGAAGTCGGGTAGTTTGTTGATCGGCGACAAAGTGCGTGTCTACGATGCCGAAATTTTAGGAAATTTTTCCACCTGGAACATTTTTAGAATAAATCGTTTCCTCTCAAGGTGCGCGTCCAGGATTTTCAAATTCTAGAAAAAGTCACCCCCTATGAAAAGTGTTCGGATTGGACTCTAATTTCGATCTGATAACTGACTGCGCGTTCGTGGCATAATATTTTTGATCATTGTCTTCAACCTGGAATCTTCAATAGTCCGAACATCTTTTCGTGACAAAAATGTAAAGATGATCTACTGTGAAGCCTCCCTTTCAGTTCTAGTGTCACTGTCAATTTCGTAAAATTTTACAAACTGAAACATACTGAATCATAATTATCTTCATCAATCGTGCTAAAACTGTGCAATTTGTGTTCCTTGGAAAATCTACAAAAAACCGAACGAATTTCTGCACATTTGTCTAAAAAAAACATCAAAATAAATTAAAACGTCATAACATCTTGGAAAAATAGTGCAATTTCTTCGGCTCATAAAACCACCGCATTAAAACTCACATACCCTTACACATTATTTCTTAATATCGAATTGTCATTAAAAAAAAAAAATCGCGCGAAATTGTATTAGTACGCAGTGTGCTCGCCGACCAAACAGTAAAATGTGAGCGTTCCCGGGGGATGCGTCGCTACCCTGATGGATTTCCTACCCCTGCGATGGCCTTCCTTTGACTGTCGATTCTCCGAACCTACGATGGGCCTCATGGAAAACATGACACACGTCCGGCACGCGATATCGCACCCGCGCTGCCCGGCCAACTTTTCCTCGACCTGCGTCAACTTCACGTGGGTCTGCTGCAACGACGACGGCGGGTGCAGCCCGCCCGTCCACGAGGAGAGCAAGTTCCGATACACCCTCATCGTCATCTGTTCCGTCTACGTTCTGGGCGTCCTGGGGAACCTGACCGCGCTCTTCATCCTCTGCCGG
This sequence comes from Bemisia tabaci, assembly GCF_001854935.1. Lineage (NCBI taxonomy): Eukaryota > Metazoa > Arthropoda > Insecta > Hemiptera > Aleyrodidae > Bemisia > Bemisia tabaci. The sequence continues at coordinate 966,548 of NW_017553232.1, forward strand.
GTCCGTTCCAGGCCGCACAATGCCAAGCACAGGATGATGTTGCGGTGTTTGGTGAGCAACGACCTGGTGGCGCTGATAGGGATGATGTCCTTGTTCCTCATCCAGTGCATGGTCAAGCACAGCCTCTGGCTATGTCGCTTCCGGGTTGTGCTCAGGGGTTTTGGGCTGTACTCTGGCTGTGTCGTGATCGTCATGGCTGTCGAGAGGTACATCGCCCTCACCATGCCGTTCTTCTACCAGAAGGTACTTGAATTATTTTTTTTTTTTCGCTAAAGAATAGATCATTGGACAAGATACGAATTTAAGCATTATTATTAATTGAACATATTTCTATCAAACTGAACTAAGCGCCGTAGGGGGAGGAAGGGAGAGGGGGGCTTGGATTGGCGGGTGTTACGGAACGCGATGCTCGTTCCGTCTTATACTCGTAATGCTTTTCCATGTCGCTTAGTTCCGTTTGACAGAACACGCTATCCGGGATTCTAAGATCCTCAAAAGGAACTCAAGTTGGCGCTTAGTTCCGTTCAACAGAAATACGTCCAATTGGACCACATTTTGCATCAAGGAACCATTATATCTAGCTCATCCATAAAAACACTTATCTGCATATGGAAACCAATGACATGTATGTTGTTTCTACAATGAGTCTGCAGAAATAGTAATTCCTTATTGCAAAATGTAGTCAAATTAGGGGTGCGTCCGCTGGCCGTTTCGCGGTCCAAACCTAAAGGGTGCTTCGTGGAAAGAGAGCGGGTTCACCTATGGACCATCTCTTGTCGATAGAGCAAAAATCATGAAAATCATGGCATTTTCATGGAAATAATAAAAAAATGGATCTTTCGAACGAAAAAAGCAGACTTGCGCTTTATATAGGGCGTGAAATAAAAACTTTTCGTACACAAATGCTGAAATTTTTTTTTAATATCTTGGTTTGGACTTGATTTCAGTAACTTCCGTCGTACAAATCATGATGCTCGTAACATTTTGAAGAAGAAATATGGATCAGAATGCTGAAAATCGTAACTTGTCATGTGGTCTATCCTTTTTTCTCTTCCCGCAAGAGCACTAGTTTTAAAAGAAATGCCATCAGATTAACACAAATTGCCGAGAGAAAGGTTACACTATAAATGCAGGGAGTTGAGAACAATCAAACTCCCCACCCTCCTCGACTCGGCTCCTACGTAGAAAAAGAATATTTCCTCCTACAACGTTCATGGTGAGATCAGGTCCTATCAACTTTTTTTCCCAAATTTGCGATATTACCTACATCCTTCGCGACCGCCCTGTCCGTTCGGTAACAATGTGTCATTGTACCAAACCGTTTTGAATAATTGAAATACCGAATGATTGCCGAAGTTAAATAATTTCTATCACAAAAGTACACCTAAAAAAATAACATGCTGTTTTAGCACCTAGGATGTTAAAAATGTGTCTGGTGATCCGGAGATGTTGTCCTTACTGCCCTCGCAGTTAACTTTACATCCTATGTGAATGCAAATTTAACTCTATAGGCCGTTAAGGCAGCATCTTGAGATCACCAGACACATTTTTAACATCCAAGGGGCTAAAACAGCATATTATTTTTTTCGGTGTAACATTTATTGTATTTTTGCAACAAGACTAGAAAAGAATGTTAGACCTCGAATCCACTAGGAGTGTTGTAAGAGCAACAATTTTTTTCCTTCCGTGACTTAGGTACATGTTTCTTTTCGGAACTACATTGCTTTATAGTGTGCATTATTTATACTTTTTTCCTTGAAAATGTCAAATGGATTCGTTGCGCGATCGGCAATTATTTTCACCGTTTCTCCTTCTGGAGCCAGGTATTGGGTAAATTGGATCGGGGTACGAAGAGTTTTGATAAGGTTACTATTCTCACACTACGACACATATTTTGCCAACACGAGTAAATGAAGGCGATTTACGCAGGCATAGTAATTCTTTGACGAAAATCATAATTTGGACAGCTGATTTGTGATTTGTGCCGATGCTGCTCTGTCGCTTTTGTGTGTCACATATATGGATTTCGGATCTCGTACTGTGATTCTTCCCGAACTTTATATAACCGTGTTGTAGGTAATGGTTACAACACGATTATACGACTTGTGTTGCTAACCCGCCGTGAGTAAATGCTGGAAAGTATCAGAGACCTAGAGCATTTTAAACAGAAGCAGATAGTAAAATGTCTCCTAATAAGAAACCAAGCGCAAAAAGGTTTTCTTATTATTTTTTTTTAAAACACCTATCTGTATAGAGAAATCAAAAGTAGATTTTCCACGCTCCTATGACATGAGTCATCTCTTATGTAAGAACCACTTATGTGTCTTGAAGATTTTGCACATAGTGGATTTACACGGAGAGGAGGCAGTTTTCGGGAATCAACCACAATCCCCACCTAATGATGACTGATGCTTGACTTAATGGGTCATTAGTTTGACGAACAATCCGAAGTTTTACAATCCTTCTCAGAGAGCCTCTCAGCGTGACATTCATAAATCATCATTAAGTGAAATTACTAACCTTCCTATATAGCCTCGCTATCCGTTCGAGGAAATGGACTCCTCTTGAGCCTTTTTTCTGGGGAATTTTTAAAAAAAAAAATTGTCGAAGACTTCTGTAAAATCGCCGAAATCAGATAACTCGATGAAGAGACTGTGAAAACACGCGTATTTCGATTTGAAACGTCACAGAATTCCTGTCATAATTTATTTCTCAAATGGAATAATTACAATCGCCATACATTTAAAAAGTACCTCGATTTTTCTGCTCTGTATGAAAAATATTCTGTGAAAATTTCAAGAATAGTGTTGGTTTGCTCTCCTTCGATGAAATGAAATGGAAGTGGAGATCTTGAAACACTACGAACGAAATACGGGTTTCATTAGTTTTATCGTTGTACCGTTCATATCCATGGCAAAAGTCGAAACAAGTGAACCTTCATTACAGCGTTTTAGAATTTCCACTTAAAATTCATTTTTTGAGAGAAAACCAACCAGAATATTTTCATGATATTCTGTAAAAATATTTTTGAATAAAAAAGAAAATTCACAAAAAAACTGCAAGACCAATTTATTGCTGATTGATTTCATTTTGAACAAATGAGCCAAGAGGGAACATTTGCAATGTTGTCATTGAACATACGCATTTTTCGATTTCAGCCGTCGATACTAAGAATCTCTGAAGGATAAGAGGAATGAAATACAGACAGAGTCGTATATGTAGATACAAATAATATATCAATCTTGCGATTCATGCACGTGGATATGAGAACCAATAAGTCCCCGTGCATCAAATTAGATGAAGGAGTATTTCGGGGAATGAACGAAAGTCTTGAACTTGTCCGCACAATGCAACAGGTGGAGCAATATTGATCCTGAGGGCGTTCACGGGTTGAAGGTTAACGTTATCTGCAGAGCATATGGTCGTTGAAGTGAGGGTGTAAGATACGTTTCCGCGTCGCACAAAGGAAGGCAATCACGTGCGTAGCTGAATAGTCGTAAGAAGGGTTGGATTTTTATTGCTGATACTTGCATCTAAAACACTAGTTTATCTGCAGATATTGTTTTATATTAGACTGACATGGGGAAGAAAGGGGTAATAAACATCAACGGTGGACTCGGTTTTAGGACATTTTGTCAACGATTTAATAATATATATATATTAATCATTAGCAATAGAGAAGGAGAGGTAGAATAATATATATATTAATCATTAGCAATAGAGAAGGAGAGGTAGAATAATATATATATTCTCCGCGCACCTTTTTTGTCCAGTATTTTACGCCCACACGTGAAACAAGCAACGGTGACTTGGTCCAAGCGTTACATTTTAGTCGGTATGTAAAATTATACTGACAATATGAAAATGAGAAATTAAGAGAGAAGGAGGTGTTGTTATGGTTGCTCATTTTCTAAATGAAATGTTACTACTTTCTCCTTTTGAATCATCTTTTTAAATTGTCATTGGTGAATATTTGGTTTTATTTCTATCCTTAAAATATTGAATGTACAATATACCTCATATATGTATAGGTACTTTTTTAAATTTTTTTTATTTTTTCTTTACGAGATTATTACTTCATTTTGAAAACATTCGTATTTTTAAAACGTGACAAATATTTGTAAAACCTTTTCCAAGCGACATTAATCTCAATGAGCCGCAGTTGTGCCGACAGAAACTGCAAAAACGAATAAAAGAGGGAAAAAAACCAAGAAGCACGCAATCTTTAGTTTTAACCCATTTGTACATCGATCTTTTAGAGTCAAATTGTGAGCGTTCCAAAAATTTTGAGCGTTTCGTTGCGCGTACACCTCGCTGCAGCACAAATAAAAGCACAAAATTAAAAAAAAAAAGTTAAAGTGCTTTGGAAATCATTAAATTTGACACGGAACCATCAATATTTTAAAAACACACATTATATTATTATTGTCCTTTGATAAATTGATACATATTATTTCTCATAAATTTAAATGAGAATAATCAATGCAGAGTGTGCTAACATTTCAAAATCATGAGTTAAAAAACGCTGAATATGCGAGTATAAATATTAAAGCCAAACAGAGCGAAGCGGCGTGCTGCCAGCGCGAGAGGCTCACTGGCGCCTACAAACCTAAGTGGATACTTCACGCATTGCACAATGCTTGAAGTATCCACTTAGGTTTGTAGGCGCCAATGCGCGTTCCGCGCTGGCCGCCCGCCCGCCGCGCCGTGTGGCGGCGCACAACAGAGGTGTTGCACAGTATTATACGAAGTTGAACGTATTAAGAATGACAGGCATCCTTTAAAAGTACAGATCTTTTCTCGCAAAATAAATCAAGATACTTATCGTATACACAGGAAAAATCGAAGAGCCTTTAGCTGAGGCATATATAGAGGTTTATCCGGTTCAGGTATAACAAGTTGGGAAATTCTTGAAAGATAATTAAGTCCTGTTACACAAAAGAGGTGTGGAGAGTTTCAGTGAATTTTGTCTCATGGAATTGACGCTCCCCCATTTTTAACAAAACTCTCAACTATATATTATTCTCCGTTGGACCCAACAGACAAAACAAAAAAACAAGCAAACCCTCATTCTTCCAAGACATTATATATCGACGGTGAAACTACCAAACCACGTATCTCGGTTTGCGACGTCGCAGACTTCCTGTCATACTTTATTTTTTAAATGAAAAACTACTTAACATCCAGTCTTGAAAATGTCTGTGATTTTTCCTCTTTGTGCGGAGAAAATTCCGTGAAAATTTCAAGGAATGATATTGATTTGGTCTACTTCAAAAAAATAAAATGTGAGCGTAGATTTTTAAACACCGCAAACGAGATACGTGGTTTGGTAGTTTCACCGTCGATATTTTCATCCAAAAACGTCGTGAGCAATTGTCGTTTGTATTTACATGTGGGCCAATTAACTTTGGGTCTGGCACAAGGACCAAAACTCCCGTGCTGAAAAAACGCGTGGACGTATAAATTACTGGAAAAAACAGGTGCGCGGACAAAAAATCGTTGACGAATCGTGGACTCCAAATCCACGTATCTCATTCGCGGTGTTTTAGAATCTCCGCGCCCTATGAATTTTTCCGAAAGAGAACAAATCAACACCATTTCGTGAAGTTTTTACAGAATTTTCGCAGCACAAAAAGAGAAATCATGGATGTTATAAACAATTTATGTTGGGTGGTTTTCCATCGGAAAAAAAAGTATGACAGAAAGTCTGCAACGTCGCAAACCGAGGTACGTGGTTTGAGGGTCTCATGATCGGCTTGGTATTCTTGTAGGATTCCCTGACCATTCGACAAATTTTTAAAAATACTAATGACTTCCGAAAAAACATATTATCCCAAATACACTGAGGCATTTTTTCCCTTCTACTGAAAATAATGCTGCATACGTGGATAGTTTTTTTACTCTCCTAAAAAATCGTGTTTTCCGAGGTATACGCACTTTTGCAGTTACAACCTCGATATATAATTTAGTCGTGTGTATTTACTATAAGCTCTGTTACAAGAAAGATTATGAACTAACAAACTAATAAATTCGGATCCTAATCTTAAAATGTACGTATATAAATATCCAGCTATGGCCTCCAACAACTGACGTGACCTGAACCCTGTACAACGGAGTAGCTTTTCCAGAAACACCAGCGCAGATACACTCACCCACTCCCTCATATCAAATTCATATTCCAACATCAAAAAATCTACGCGGAATTTCAGAATAATAAGGGAATGGTGGGGGAGGAGGGAATAAGTTAAAAACGGGCGAGGGAGACCGAATTGGTTATCTTAGAAACGCATTTGCTTCTCTGCATTGTTGCTTGCTCCTCACCAAAACTTCTCTGCTTCATCAAGCAAGATGGCACATGACGTATTTTGTAACGTTCAGGACCGTCTAAGAACGCCTCCCCTCTCCCATTCATTTCGAATTTTATTTTATTTTCTTTCTTTAGGAAATTTCGATTAATGAGGGCGTTTTTGAAATAGTTTAAGTCCAGAATGTTTAAGGAATTTTTTAAACCTGTTTTATTTTTCCTGATTTTGAAGCAGTAAGCAGTCTCAAGAATCTCCGTCTACTCACAAAAGGCGAGCTAATATAAAAGGCACTCTTGTGAAGTAACAACTAAAAAGATCCGGGTCTCAGATGGTGCCTGACAAGGAGCGAGTAGATAACTATTACGACTTTGCAATGAGTTTTAAGTATAACCGAAAAATTGAAGGCACTTGAAAAAGCGGTTGTTTCGTAGCTGTGTACTATGAACTCGAATTAAAACATCTTTCGCCAAATCAGCAGGTTGATCAGGTTCTGAAAAATGTTTTGGTTCGTGATAGATAGACATGAAGCCACGTTTATTTTGTTCGATTGGGTAAAAAAATTGGTATTTACCATCTCTAAGTGAATACGTCACGTAATAGTTTGATTAAAGTTAGTCGCATATTTTTGTAAGTCAGCTTTAAGCCCTTAAAGTTGAAGGTCAAAACTTTTAAATTGATCTTCCAAACTAACGTCAATTCCGACGTATGTTTCAAGAATTGCAAACTTAAAAGCATCTTATTTTTGGTTATTGCAAAATACTTTTGTGTCAATGTAGGTAAGAAATTCCTAATTTCTTGTTCACCCGATTTAAAATCTTTCGGTACTGAGGCTCGTCTTTCCGTGAACGGTCACAAAAATATTTATTACGCGTTAGAGAGTTGGCGACAACGATTTTCTGTTCTTCGTTTAGAGATTTGTCAACCCTTATGAATGTGCACCGAGGCGTTATTGATGCGGCGAGCCTTAGAAAGCGCGCATATGATAACCACGTTTCTCTTGAATTTCCGTTTTGATTTTTGGACGGGACCCCTCCCCCTTCCTCGTTGCCAATTCCATCGTCCAAATTTTTCTTGCTGAACCTGCATCTAATGGAGAAAATGTGCTACAAAAAACTAGGTAAAAATTAAACACTGGGGGAGAGTCCTCCCAGCTCAGACCAAGGTCAGAAGTTTGCCTTATCGGGTTTTACAAAGAAGAAAAGAGGAGGAAGTAACGTCAAGTCTTGTTTCACGGAAGCCTTCCGCTTCAGTTCGAAAGAGTATTTTTCGAAAAAATAGCTAAGCTGTCGTGCTAAGGAAGAGCTCCGTAAAAAACATCAGGCGTTGCCAAGTTTTCCTCGACAAATCACGAATTTTCAAGATAATTTTTCAATAGTTCTGTTCCAATTTTTCAGAGGACGTTGTTCTTAATTTGATCTAAAAAGTCTGAAAACTTCGAGGAGTAATATTCATAACTTTCTTCAAAAATACATATTTTATGAAAGAAAATTTGGCAAAATTGGAGTGCCCATACTACATATTTACTTAACACGGCAGTAAGAAAAAGCTTTCGTCGCCATGTTCTAAGAAATCGGAGAGAGGGGGTCAGGCCAGTCTCACGTAATTCAAAAAGGGGGGTTGTCTCGCGGGTATTTGAGAGGAGAATGGGGTAAGAAGTCAGCAGAAAGGCTTTACATAATACTTGAACAACCCTTTATCATGATACCATACAAAATACAATGGGCGTACTAAACCTGTACTAACGTAATGAATCTCTATGTGCGATATACTTAAGCAATTTCTATTTGGACCGTGTTTGGCAGAAAAGAACCAAATCACATCAAGTATTCCCAAATTTAACGGGCAATTTAATTTTTTACAGTAGAACGTTTGTGCGGATTCCTTTGAAAATTTTAAGGAATTTGCTTCGTACTATGCAGAAAATTCATTGAAATTTGCATACAAATCGACACAACCGTTTTCATGTAAAAAATTATATTGCCTATTCAAATTTGGCAATACCTGATGTGGCTTGGTTCCTTCCTGCTCAACGTGGTTCATTTACAGTGACAGCAGTCAGTTCAGACTTCATACCTGCCAATAACACCATATCTGAATAATGTCAAATCTGATAAATTTTCAAATTAAATGGATAAGTATATCTCTATTAGTGTCCAACGCCTGAGAAAATGGCCAAAAACAACAGACTATCATGAGTACAAACCTAAATTCCGTAACCCTGACCTTCACATTGCAAGAGGGGGAAATACAAAGCAGACGGCCGACCACTACAGCTTTCTGTCGACTTAAATTGATTAGGGCTCTTTCGTGGCAAACATAATTATCAAATGGGACGAAGGGGGTCAAACTGTTTCAGTTGCGGGTGAAAGAGAAAGCAGAGAAGACCAAGTCCACTCTCCCTAAAAGTACCAATTTATGGTCCAGTGAAAGTGGTCCGCCGCATCCCTTCGGTCGAAACTCTCACTCTCCGTTTTTATCCACCCCTTTCGATCGTAATTTTATTCGAAGAAATTTTCAACTTGGATGACAAGAACGACACCGAATCTCATTCCAGGCCCAAAACAGATTATTTGGAGTAGCTGGCTATATAGGTTAGCTCAGAATGTACGTATCACAGACTGATTCGCCTTCATTTAACCGGGTAGGTAAATAGCCTTCGTACAGGCTCGAATAGTGGTATCTTTTCATTATGTTGACCGCTTCAAATATTGGTCTGAAACTAGGTGAAAAACGTTTTGACAGACGGATTTGCCTTCATTTGACAGGGTAGGCAAACGTGTTTGTAGTGGGTCGAATAGTGGTATCATTTACTTTTGTTGACCGCGCTTCAAATATTGGCTCATATAACTAATGAAAAAAGTTTTGACGGAGTGACTTGCCTCCATTTAACAGGGTAGGCAAAACGCGCTCGAGGAGCTTCGAATTGTGATACCTTTAGTGGTAACCCTTTAATTAATGGTCTGCAACGACGTGGAAATTGTTTTGACGCACTAATTCGCCTTCATTTTACAGGGTAGGCAAAATGCGTTCGTGGAGGTTCGAATAGTGGTATCTTCAAATTGTGTTGACTGTTTTAAATATCGTTTATGAATGTTTTACCATAATGCACGCACATGTCGCAGACTTGTTATATACTGTTTTTCTGACCATCCGCGTGAAATTAGTGCTTCGGCTAAAGGCAGCATTTTCGGCAGGAATTGCATTTGCAACCATTTGAATAAATTATGGACGCGACTTTCCTAGTTAAATTATCGTGAAAATTGATACGTTATATTTGTGAAAAGCTCAACTAATATATAATTGTCAAGAAGTCGACAGCCCAGGTAGAGAGCTTGAAGCTCCCTATGGATCGTACGTTCGATACATCAAACTGGTGAGATTGTATCGATATCAATTGGTTCAACAAGTAGAGATCGCCTCAAAAGTCAATTGAGTAATCTGAACGGAAACGGGTTTCTTGTGATGGATGTTTTATTCTTATGAGTATAGAATGGCAATGTGAAGTGAAATCGTTAGGAATTTATTCATTTTTAGCTTTTCTTACTTAAATATTAAAATTTTTGTCTGGGGCTACGATCCATTCTTTTGAAACAAACGATACATCGAACTACTATCTAATACGATCTACTCTAGAGAGTTTTTTGTTGCACGTTCTTCAAAAATCGCGGAGGGAAGGCGAATTCTAGACGAAATGAGCTCAATTAGGTCTCGTTAAAAAGGTATTAAGAAGAGTCACAAGTTTTATTTTACTTGATTGAGCTCATTAAATGAGGTTTATTTCGACATTATTGATATTTCTCTCAAAACAGACCAACTCTCAATTTTTTAGCCTCTGTGCTACCTATATGCTGTAAGGTTGAACCATTGGCGGATCCAGCAAATTGGCAACATTGTTTTCTCCCCCATTTACGTATATGGAAATGTATCGATTCTTGAAGGGACCAGGTGTTTTGACAAGAATCGATTATTCAATATAGTTTTAAACGGAGAAAATCCGATGTTGCCAAATTGCTAGATCCGCCTGTGGGTTGAACTGACGAAAAAGAGGAAAGACCTTGACACGAATCAATACCTAAGACGCAGCAATGCGAGATAGGTCTCCAGCAACAGCGGGTCAAACTGTTGACGCTTTTCGTAAAAAAAATCTGATGATAGCCAACGAAGACACAACGAGGTCCTTAACGAGCCAGCATCAGAGAATCCTTTGAGACTTGTTCGGAGGACACTGAACCAAAAGCGTTGTCATACCCGCTGAAAAAAATCGCCTCTTTCCCACAAATACAGCCCGTGGATATTGAGCGGCATTGCCTGACTTGGCAACAGAGCCCAAGAGCTTTCCGAGAGGTCAATAAGACCCCCAAGAAAAATTTATACCCCGTTCATCAGTACATCGTCCAGTTAGTCCGTAATAACAGATTACTCACTCTGCCCGGGGCACCAAAGTGGCACGACACGATTAATCGAAACTGCGTTCGAGATATTCTCCACGTTTCGATGAGCGACTGCCGCATGGCGATAATCGAGGTATTGCATCGGATATACGGCGTGTGGGTTGCCTCTTGTCGCATTTGATTCGCGACCTATTTTTCCTATTGAAACGGGATTTGCAGTTATATGCGAAGTTACGGAAACTAAAAGCAAGTGGGAGGCACTGTGGGCACTAAAGAAAAACATCAGCATTTATCAAAATTTTACCATTAATAGCTGTTTTGAAGGAAATTTGTATTTAAATTCGTGGGATCCATTAATTTGCGCAAGAAATCTTTTTCATTCTTCTCTACATCCTCTTCCTTTTTTCCCAATAAGAGACACATAACACACTTCTTTATCTTAAATGTTATTTTAGAATAGCATACAATTTTCCGACATATAAGCAAGAATAAAATAAATAATGAATAATGTAAATACATACTTAAATAAATTATTGGAATAGAAACAACTGTGAGAAACAAACAAATTTATAAAAGTTACGGAAAGGACATCGTCATTGGTTGATACTGTGTAAACTGGTGCAATGTGATGCAACAACACGTCACTTTCCAACATTCCTCCAGACTTTTCCCCTCATTTTTCTCAACTTTTCCCCCGGAAGAATGCCGGCTTGCATTCTGTGCAAATACTGTGGGTCAAAATTATAGGCTGTACAGATTTTCCATCCAATCCCGGCTCTACACTGAGAAAAAACTATGGCTTATAAACCCATTAGAGGTAAATATGGAACACCACTAATAGTAGTACCTCTACATATAATAATAGCACATATACCTTAGTTATGGTACGGGGTACCTTAATTAGGTACAGAGACCTTAGTATGGTTCACAGACCGAGAATCATTAGTTTATTTACGACTATTATAGGTGTTCCATATTTACCTCTAATAGGTTTATAAACCATAGTTTTTTCTCAGTGTATGATTAGGGGATGGCACGACGTCTAAAGCCGATTGGATTCAGAGCGGGCTGTATCTCCATGTATATTTGTAACCCTAATTTTACACCTCTTAAATTTGGAGCTTATTCTCAGTGTGCTTAGTCAAAGTTCATTTGATTGCTTCATGATATCCTGCATTGGTGGTCCATCGTTTCCCCCTTAGTCTATAACAGCCTTCCGTTTCAACCAATAAAATCGTTCCATTTCCTCTCTGTTTTCTCTGTCTATAGCTTTGTCTATTGATTTCATTAATCATCTCGTAGATCTCAATGCGAATTTCGTCACAATGTTTGTCTTAACACGTTAAAGCCGCTCTTAAACAATACTCAGAAAAGCTTATTCAATTTTGACCGGTCATCAATGTCATAAATCTACAATCCCGTTTCACACTTGTCAATTCGCTCGACTAATCCTATCATTCAATAACGATCCAACAATTCAAGTCCGTCTTTTCGTCAACGCAATACGTCACTAAAAACGTCAACCGCGTGCGTCACGGGGGGCAATTTAACGGGTGCGAGACGCGCCGTGGGTTATGTTGACCCCGCGCACTCCTTTTCCCGGCGACCCAGAACCCTCCATCGCTGAATTGCCGATTTGTTGCTTTTCCTACCATGATTTTGGGTTCGATTCCCGGCGAACGGCAAACGCTGCCTGGGCATCATCCCTCGTGGGTGCTCCTTCATTATCGGGCTGACAACAACCGATATTCCGCGATGCAGTTCCGGGTGCAGCCGCTTGATGTGACAGAAATTGAATGGACGTCGCTTAGAAAATATGAGATCGATTTATTAAGAGGGCATCCGTGTAGAGTGTGTGTTGAGTGGAATGTAGAGACGAGCATTCACCCCTCTCCTTCCCTCCTCTTGAAACTCCATGATGACAGATGGAGAGTTTTCATCGCGGGAACTCACCGCACTCAACCCCGAGATTAACCTTTTGGTTAGTCTTGAGATAATATGGACTGCATTTTGCAATTTGGAACTATAAATTCTGGCTCATCTGAAAAACACTTATGTGCAGAGGGAAACTAATGGCACATACGTTGTTTTTAAACCGGGCCAGAATGTGTAGGTCCAAATTGCAAAATGCAGTCCAAATATCGATGGCTAGAGTGCGAAATCACGTATCTCCATAGCTGTGATTTCAAATGCCTGCTACTATTTCATTTTGTCGAAGAAAAATAAGCCAACTTGATAGCTTGGAATTTTGACAGTACATTCTGCTGAAAGAGGAGAAAATTCGGAGAAGTTGTCAAGAAATTACGTTGACTAGTTGATTTCTCACGACTGAAGAGTATTGGCGATTGGCTTGGCAATCCATGCGGGGTCTCCGACACATATTCTCCCATTTCACGAATTTTTTATTTGATTATTACACCTAATGATACAAAATTAAACTTTTAGGCCCGTTGAATAGTTATTCCATCCCACCATGCCTACCCCATGTAAAGGCCTCTTCAATCTCACTTGACTCCATTCCTAGAAACTGATCCGTAAGGATCGAGAATGTTAACGAACTAATTTTGATCTTGTATGATTACAGCACGTCACGATCCAGTTACTGAAAAGAAGTATTTTCGGGATGTGGCTGGTGTGTTTGACGCTGGTCTGTCTTCCTCTCGTGCCCAACATTCACTTCGGGCTGTACGCCGAGCAAGACAACTGCACCGGCCAGTACATTTGTGCCCGATACAAAATGGCCAAAGAGACGCCAGACGTCACCTATGCCTACCTATATTTCACTTTCGGTGAGCATTCAAAAATATTCCATCAAATCAATCCTTCAAGTGATGATACTTACCTGGATGTCACAAATCAAACAGAACAAATCTGCCTCTAAGATCATTCAACAAATTCAAATCAAAAGGAACTATGTATCCATCGTGACGTGAACCCTATCATTTTTTTTTTTTTTTTTTTTTTTTTTTTTTTTTTTTTTGGATATAACATATTTATTAATTTAATTACAAGTTACAACCAATTAAGACAGTAATTGGCGAGAGTGAACCCTATCATGCATGCACTATTCTTACACATCTCAGGGTTGATGTCGGAATGGATATAGTTCTCTTTGATTTAAATAGTCTTTTTAGGAAATTGAACAATGACACAAGAACTGGTTAGTACTAAAGAAGTAGATAGCACATAGACTCTACTATGAGCATAGTTCTATGAGCACCTAGTTCCAAATATAATGGAAATCCCTTGACGAGGGGTAATCTGGGGGGGGGGGCAAGGCCCCAAAATTGGACGTATTTCTATCAAACGGAACTATGTGCATTAAGACATGAACCCTGAGACCCATAAGAATTTGTGCATAACAGGGCTCACGTCATAATGCACATAGCTCCGTTTGATAGAAATACGTCCAATTGAGAATAGTATCATCTGCCCCACCCCAGAAATTCTGGATGGTGGAAAAAAACCTTCGTCAAGGATACATGTTTGTCGCAGTGCATGGCCCTTAAGAAGATCTGTCAATTTGAAGAAGGAATTTTGCAATTTTTCCCAAATTTTCTCGCAAGCGCACTTGCGGAAGTTTTACTGTGTTTATTTTCAGTAACGTGCAATTGATTTTTATAGGAATACAACTTTTGTGCAAAAATTATTGTAAAAATCGTGTCACGGAAGCCTCAAAGTGTGTCCGAATAGAGTTTAAATTTTAAAGAAATTCCCTGAACTCCCCTCTATCATAGAGGGGTATTCCATACCTTCCAGACCCCCCTTCCTCCCTAGGAAAACAGCCTGGCTGCGCTTATGGTCATCGTTTAAAATGTATCAGCCAAAAAAAAAATGATAAGGGTTACGGGAGTGTTAACGTTTAATCAACCAAATACACTTTGACATTATGCAGTCGAAATCAGTACAATTCAAGGATTACATTATATTTCAGGGATGATCCTGGTCTTCTGTATTGTGTGGTGCAATCTGGCTGTGATGAAATCCCTGTGTCTGAAGGGACCACCAGGATCCCGACAACATGTCCTCGTCAGAAGGATCAGTCGAAACAGCTCTCTGTCCTCCAACTCCTCGACCAAAGAGGAGGTTGCCTTCGGGAAACTTATGGTGCTACTCTGCGTTGTTTTCGTCCTATGCTGGCTTCCTCAAATGGTAAGGCATTGTCGAGTAATAATTAGTCGTATCGAAATAGTTGGGTTCACGCGATAATTAATTGCTGACACAATCCTTTGTCTGAGCGCATTTGAATCAATATGAACTTGACATTTTCCTCTGGTCTTATAGCCTCACTTCAGAGAAATCGGCACGCGCTTGCATAATTCAGGATTTGAATGGCAAATTGGTTCTTGCCAAGATTCAATTTACCTATTTTTCTAGTGAGCCATTTCCTCTGTATACGACAGTTTAATAATCTCTTTAATGGCAAAAGACGTGAACAGGGGTGGAAGGGAGGAAAGAATAACGATGGCCAGCTACTTGAGTAAATAGGTGCACCTTCATTTTCTTAATTCTGAGCTTTTCTCCTCTTGAATTTACTAATGACACTCTTTATTTCTATGTTCTCTCTCCTCCTTCCTTGTTTCTCTCTTAATTGTATAAAGTAAGAACACACATCAGGACAGGAGCCGAATGAGTGCGATAAATACAGGCGTGAGTTAAAGTGCTCCTTCCATTCGATGCTTATGCAATTTTGCATACTTAAAAGTTGAAAATAACTGCATTATGTCATCACTCTTCAGTCTCATTCCCGCAAAAAACGAAGATCATTTCCTCTGCATATTTGCACAATGCACTCAAGTACATTGTAATATCATCAGAATTGTGTGATCACTTTACTTCTGATTAAACTGAAAGCTGGAAATTGGGCAATTGTTAGAAATTAATTAATCATCTCTGATTTTGCATGCATTTGTCAGGGTTGCCACAGAATTTAGAATTCCCTGAAATTTTCCTGATTTCTCTTACACATTTTGGTTAAAATCCCTAACAATTGAAGATCTGACGGATGGTTCAGGAGGCATGATTGAAAAAAGTTTTCAGGCAAAATTTCTTGTTCAAAATCTCAAACCCATTCAAGAAAGCAAATGAAGGTGATTTAATGAATTTTCCTTGACATTTTCATCATTTGCCATGATATTTCCTGGTCTTCCCTAATTTTTTAAAATTTTCTGACATTTCCCGGTATTTTTGGTTTCATCTGACTGTGGCAACCCTGATTTCGTCACCTTCCAGGCAAAGTATCACAAGCGCCATGCGACGTTTAAAAATTTCCGCCGCCATTTTATTTCTTTACTGAGAAATTGTTGGTTGAATCTGTTTGGAAATTTCACTAAATTTTATCGGCAGCACAAAGAAAATTCAGTGAAATTTTCGGACAGCTTCGTTCAACAATTTCTCTGTAAAAAAATAAAATGGCGGCGGAAATTTTTAAACGTCGCATGGCGCTTGTGATACTTTGCCTGGAAGGTGACGATTTGTTGCGAATAAATTGTGAGAACAAAGTTAAATGATGATAATTATTATAATCGCTTAGTTAGAAATTTTTCCTTCATGAACTGAGGTCCCTTTTCCCGTCGACAGACGTATTGTTTATTTTAAAGGCTACATAGACCTTTATGGATACAGACCTATACCAAAAAAAAAAATCATTCACCAGTCAGATACTTATTCGCAGATTATTAACAGTCACAGGATTTATCGAGCTCCCCTCAACATTCATCAATATGGATGCCTTAAGTTACGAGATGAATATCGTATGGCTTCGAGGTCTTAATGGTTCAACTGCACTGCAGGTTCGCTCGCCATGCTCCATCTGGTCATTTAAATTCCCCGCACATTCTCAATTCAATTGTGCTAATTTCGACGCAAAGTCTGACTTGATGGACGGCAAAGGCAGGGATTAAACCAGAGAGCTTTTGACTTTGAAAGTGTGGAAGACGTCTTGCGATGCTCCACTCTCACCCCCCATCGTGGACCATTGCGGGTATTACCTAAGACGTCATTTCTCCTGTGCTTAGAAAAAAGGCCGTAAGAGACTTCAGGAGTTGCGAAAATTCCCCTGATAAAACGGTAATTTTTGAGGAGAGTTATGAATATTTTTCCTTGAAATTTTCATATAATTTAGGTCAAATTGTGAGTTAAATTCTCTGAAAAATTGAAATAAAAATAGACGTATTTCAACTAAACGGAACTGTAGAGGAGTAGGAAAGATGGGGTGTGCTCTAGAAAGCTACAGAAGGAACAATGTAAAAGTAGGCGTGATAAGAAAAGCGGGATTTTATACATCCTGCTAAACAGAACTAAGCGCCAAATGTATGATAACTCATGAACCGTGGACATGTGCCAACAGCGCTGTGGACAAGGCTCATGAGTTATAGCTCCCCGTTCGTTCCCGATCCCGAATCCGTCGCTTTTGACGTCACTGGCGCTTTATAATTCCCATTCATTCTTACGACCCTCAACTATCGAGCATACCCCTTCTTCCCCGCCTACCTCCGGTTCCGTTTAGCAGAAATACGCCTAAATACATTGCATTTTGCAAAAAGGAACCAAGAGCAATCTGATGTTGGTAAAGATTGTGCAACTTACATTCTTCGCGATAAAACTACTGGAATCACGCGAAAAATTAAAATGAAGGCAATTTTTATCTTGAAACTATAATTTAATGGGAGTAAAGATAAAACTTGTTTAAATGATCAAATTATATTTGCAAAGTAAAAAAATTTGCACAATCTTAGTGACATTGTAATACTCTTGGTTCGTTCTGGCAAAATGCAAGACAAATATTCAACAGTTTCATTAAAAAGTCGTATTTTATTGGAAGAAATTTGGCAACACCATGAAGACCCTTACGACGTTTGTCCTAAGCACAGCAAATTTGGTGTTTCCACGCGAAATTTTACGGAGAACACGTTGATTAAATTGCAAATCCCGGTTTCGAAACTTCATTACTTGCCCTTGTGTTGTGTCGAGGTCGAGGAAGTTTCTAAATTTTCCCGCGATTGCCCTTGTTCGTTGAAACGCGGGCAAAGGAAACAAAAGGGCGATGGTCCATTAAAAGCACTCTGCCTTGCCATGCCCGTGCGCGCGCCATTTATAGAAACCTTAACTCGTCATATCGGATGCCCAAGTGCTCCACGCGCCCGCTTTTGAATAATCTACGAGGACCGTAAAAGTTTTCTTTTTTTATTTTATTTCATTTCATTGTACGCCTGGAGTTATTGATCAGGGTGTATTCGAGGCACTCCGTATTTCACGACTTTCCGCTTGATGAGATCCTTAAACAGGCTCAGCTCAAGCGCGAGGATGGCCATGTAAAAATGTGACGCAGCAAGGCAAAATTTGACGTATTTCTGCTAAACGGAACCAGAGACAGATACAAATTATGAGGTGGTTTTGCTGCCTTCTTTTCATTCATTTTGAAACATCAATAAAAACCATCCAGTGACGGAGGGGGAGGTGTGCATAAGATGCATTTACTCGTGTTGGATACATTTTTTGCGAAAGCCCCGTCAACACTACTTGCAAGATTTCACGGAACTTTCCGCGAAAGTTAGGTTCCGTAAACCTATCTCTGTGTGGACAAGGCCTTCCATTTATAAGAAATGAACGGAAAAATTTTGAAAGAACAAACATAAATGTGGTTTGATAATTTCAACTTCCGCCGCCGCGCCACGCTGACTGCACTGTATTTGGCGCAATGCGTGAAGTATTCCTCCAGTCTTGTAGGCGTTGTGCGTTTCACGTCAACCGCTGCTGAACGCACTGAGTTTTACGCGATGCGTGAAGTATTCACGCAGTCTTGTAGGCGCTATGCGTTTCGTGCTGACCGCACTGTGTTTGGCGCAATGCGCGAAGTATTCATGCAGTCTTGTAGGCGCTATGCGTTTCACGCCGACCGCTCCTGACCGCACTGTGTTTGACGCAATGAGTGGAGTATTCATGCAGTCTTGTTGGCGCTCATATGTGTTACATGCCGACCGCCGCGACGAGGGCTTGTCCTTTTCACCTCAAGTCCTCGTCATCATTCCTCTCTGCACTGAGCTCCAGGCCAAATGGACCACTGGACAAGGTACGAATTTCAGCATTCTGATACATGTTTCTTAATCAAAATTTCACGTAAAATGCGATGCGCATAGCGAAAATTACCAAAATCACCTCCGTACGAAGATATTTAATGATTCTTGATGCTTGAATTCAAACCACCCGCTCATCGCGCGTTAAACGTTTATCATGATAGTCTCAGCGATATAAAAATCTGAAAACCTCAATCTTGACGGTTTGGCTCAGCTAGCTCAAATTTCTTGTGGTTTGAACAACACATGATGGGAAATGAACATTGCTCGATTGAGAAGCTTGCTGAAACCGTTGTAGTGCACGATTTGACTCAAGTAGAGCTTTGAGTTTCTTGTGAGCGGGCAGTGCAAATTCCTCGTAACCAATGTGAAATAAAAACGTTAATATCTTCATTAACAGTTGGTTTCAGAAATGTTCGTTGCACGAATCGTGTTCTACGTGAAATTCTGGTAAAAAGCATATATCAGAATGCTTAAATGCGTATCTTGTCTCGTGGTCCATTGCTTGTTTGGTTCCTACAACACGACTAATTAAAGATGCTGTCTCTTGTATCACCGAAAGACGGCAAAATTAGATATTACCATACTCTCAGGAAAGAGAGATTTTGTTCCCTTTTCTCATTGGTAATTTTTTTTTCTGAATCCGATTTCTTTCATACCTATATTTAAAAAATTGCAAAATTTGTCGCCCCTTGTATTTGCCGCCATGGGTCGCGGCCCATGTGGCCACAACCTTAGTCCGGCCCTAACCTTCATTTGAATGTGAAATCCCGCTTTTCCATTTCCTCAAAAGGTATCACGCCTACTCATATATTGTTTCTTGTAGAGCTTTCTTGAGCAGTTGAGCACACCCAATTTTTCCCCACTCGTCTATAGTTCCGTTTAGCGGAAATACGTCAATTTTGGGAGAATCGAAATTACAGTTTGTAGATAAAGCATGAGGAATGTCCGTGCCGAGAATCGTCTTCTAAATCTTTAAACAAAATCAGAAGTCGACGATGAAATTGCAAAAATAACCTGCCTATCGGCTGCGGTGTTTCGAAAACTCCGCTACTTTTTTTTTTTTTTTTTTTTTTTTTTTTTAAAAAGCCACCGTGCCAATATCATGGCTTGAAGTTTTCACAGAATATTCTTCATACAGAGAGGTAAAATCATCGGATTTTTCCAAAAATGACGTTCAGTATTTATCCAAGTAGAAAATGAAGTACGACAGGAAGTCTGCAAAATGAGATACGTATTTCTGCAGTACGTATCTGCATACGTATTTCACTATCGAAGTACTGTTCCCGATTAACCATCGATGTCACGACATTGAAATCGGTTGTAAAATGGAAACAGCACTTTTGACTTCAATGTAAGGCTTTGGAAGATAATTTTCGGTACGAACATTCCTTGATGATTGATCTACAGATAGGAATTTAGATGTTCCCAAAACAATCAACCGAATGCGGATAAATACCCCGAATGCATTGCGCAATAGCTGGAGATCCACCTTAAGTTGGAAACTCAGATGTTTCATTACGGCGAAAAAATCGGTTTGGAATCGAAAATATCAGTTTCCACTTTTTAATGATGATCACTTTTCTTTTACTCTCTACAACATGGAGGCAAAGTTTCAAGTTATAATTTGCTTCATTAATAATTTATAACTGCTTGAAGTAAATCTTTTCTAAGACTGCGATAGAGCCGGCGTTTGTACTGCCGGAACTTATGCGAACGGTTTTCTCGAATTCCTCGTTTTTCCTCATTGAACTTTAAATTGCAGCCAAGGGGTCAATTATTGGAATGTTTGAGTGGTTTTTGCGCCAAATGATGCAGAATTAACCTCCATCTGTAGCACATCACTTGTCCTACACTGCGTTACAAATAATGCTGATATTACTTGGCAAAGGACTGTCGCTTTCTTCGGTAGATTGGTTGCCTATGCGGCCAAACTGAAGGCGAATCTTATGTGGACTGTATCGCCAAGATCAACGCATTGTATCTAGGTTTAATAAAGGTTCACGGATCAAGATAAATGGGTGTTTTTCAAAAAGGTGTCTTTTCGCGCTCCTCGATTGGCATGCTGCCTATGCATCGTTATTGAAGGCGAACTTCAAATGGGCGATACCAAAATTATCAAGACGTCCTTCATGGTATGGGCCCAATCAAAAGCTAAAGGAGCAATAAAAATTAGTGTGACAATTTAACTTTATTCATAGTCACCAAGACCTTTGTCAATTTATCAAAACTCATTGATTTTTGTTTTCAATTTAAAAGTAAATGTTACTACCTCAAATGGATTTAGGGTCGGTACTCAAAGTCACTCCTTAGACAGGCCCTTCCCTTAGGTTCGATCAAAACTTCGACCCTGGAACTTATTAATATTCATTGCAAATGCGAGAGGGAGGGGAGACTGGGTTTAATGGAGTACAAAAAGTAAACTGGTACTTTCACCAGTACTTACTAACCGGTTTTTGACATTATTAGCGTGCCAAGCTCTGCCGTGCTAAGGAAGAACGCCGTATGAACATTCGAGAGTTGCCGAATTTCCTTCGATAAAATGTTGACTTTTGAGGAAAGTTATGAATATTTTTCCTTGAAATTTTCAGGAAGTTTGGGTGAAATTGCGAAGAAAATTATCTGAAAAATTGGAAGGAAAATATTCAGGAGTTTACCAGGAAATTTGGCAACGCCTAAAGGTTCATACGGCGTTTTACCTTAGCACGACAGCGCTGCCCTCATGATTTTTCAGTGCACACTGGGGAAAAAAAAACACGTTGGATCTAGAGTCCAGGCTCTTAAAAACATCGCCAAGAAAAAATACTCTTGATCCAATCGGATTTTTGCTTAAATCAAGAACCAAGCCTCTTAATTTGAGCGGATTTCCTTTTGATCTAAGCTTAAATCCGATTGAATCAAGAGTATTTTTTCTTGTCAATGTTTTCAAGAGTCTGGACTCTAGATCCAATGTGTTTTTTTTTCCAGTGTAAAGTATGATAAGTGCACGGAATAGCATTATTTTCAACCTCACTACATTTGAGCCAATAGTGTCTGGGAGCCCATTCAACAGGGTAATTCCACAGTCACACGCCCGAGTGAATCTATTCATTACGGGACGGTTACTTTTCCTTTCAAACAAACTCAAAGTTCCCCAACGCGAGAATGGAACCCACGCTTCAAATTGCTAATTGAATCGGTTCCTGTTAAACGAGCGTAAGTCCAAAAACTCATGAGCCCTTGCTTCCTGCGTGATCAACGAAAGCAAGGGCTCATGAGTTTTTGGACTTACGCTCGTTTAACAGAAACCGATTCAAGTATCGATTCGGCGCGACACCGAAACCCTTTCCGGGAAAATGCGAAACGAACGAGCCAGCACGCGAGACGCCGCCTGCAAATACCGAGAGGGGATGCATCGCAGGTTGCGTTCGGCGGAGAGCCAGGCGCTCGGGCTGGCGTCAACCCTTCGATTACCGATACCGAATGTCACCTTCGCCATGACTCTGATTTCCAGCTGCTCCGATTTCGAAGGGAAGTTGTCACCCACGCCCTCCGCTTATCGCGAGAGGAAAACCCGCGTGCACGGAGAAACGTGCTCTCAACCAGTGGCGTGGCGTGCTTTGCGATATATCGATTGATCTGCCCTTTAAACATACGGGAAAGGATCGATAAACAGGGTGGTCGCAACGAGCACCTTGATAATCGATTCTTTACCGTAGCTTCAAATGGGGGAAATATCGATAGTCGATCATGAACGCTTCGCCATTGGTTTCAAGCTCGAGTTTCGCGTTACTTTGTGGTGCTTTGAGGGACACGCGAGCTCCCGAGAAGTGATTTCCAAAGGCGGGAAAAAGCGGCTCTATACCCGAGGCGTGGAGTCGGAGCGTAAAATAGGTTTCATTGCCCGCCTACTCGGTTTCGATGCTGAATTAGTACCATCGCGGATATTTTTATCCCGGTTATTTTAGAATTAGGGTCGTATTCAAAGTCGTTCCTTAAGCAGCTCTTTTTATTGGGAGGTCCCAGTTGGTTTCCGCAGTGGTTAAGGGAAGAAGAAGCCCTCGATATGGCATTATAAAGAGGAACATTTTTGCCAACCTCGAGTAAAACTCTGCAGTAGGTATAGCTCTGGAATGGAGAATTTGCAATGGACCACTAGACAAGGTACGAATTAAAGGATTCTGATACATGTTCCCCGACCAAATTTTCACGTAGAATACGATTCGCGCAACGAAAATGACTGAAACCAACTCCTAACGAAGATATTAACGTTTTTATTTCACATTGGTTACGAGGAATTTGAACTGCCCGCTCACAAGAAACTCAAAGCTCTACGTGAGTCAAATCGCGCACTACAACGGTTTCAGCAAGCTCCTCAATCGAGCAATGTTCTTTTCCCACCATGTGTTGTTCAAACTATAAGCAACTTGCTCTAGCTGAGCCAAAGCGTGAGGATTGAGGTTGCCAGATTTTTATATCGCAGAGGCTGTCATGATAACGTTCAGCGCGCGATGTGAATCGCGCAGAGCATTGAGTTTTCATGAGCGGGTGGTTTGAATTCACGCATCAAGAATCATTAAATATCTTCGTAAGGAGTTAATTTCGGTAATTTTCGTTGTGTGCATCGTGTTTTACGTGAAATTTTGGTTGAGGAACATGTATCAGAATGCTGAAATTCGTACCTTGTCTAGTGGTCCATTGTCTGAAATGTCATCAATATCATTTTTAAGGAGAAACTACTAACGCCTTGTCTCCACGGAACGTGTCACGGGATTTTTTCCAAGTCTGAATCGCAGGAATGAAACTTCTGGGCTGTTTTCTCGTTAAAAAGCACAACAAAATTTCAACCTATATTTCTTTGAAGTCGTTCCTGAGACTCCACAAGGACTCTTGGTTGGTATTGTGATTGGTATTGACTAACTCAATATTTCCCAACTTCGCAAGTGAGACTTTTCCTCGGGACAAATCCCATGAAACGTCCCATGGAGACAAGGCCTAAGTAAACTGAACACGAGGATACTCTTTGTCCGCAAATTGAACGATTATTGGAGGAGATATGACAAAATGGCCTAATCTACTAAAATACATGTGTTTAAATGGAAAATGCCGGTCTAGATGACGTCACAATGTGGTACATTTCCTCAGTTTTAAATTCATTTTTATAATATGTCTCACATCAGGAAGAAATTAAAACAAAACTGCGAAATTAGCTCTTTAAGCTCTTTCAGATGAAGTAATAAAAAAGATTCAAGCAAAATCTAACTTGGGACCTTGAAAGGGATTAAAATGATCAATCACTACAAAAAATAAAAAATAAGTTAGGAAGCATGTAGCAAGTTTTGTCAACTTTAAGACAGTTTCGTCCCGACCTTAAAGTTTGTCAAAATTATAGAATTTTTTCTTCCATATTTTGTACTTTTTGTAGTGGCATATCATTGTGATCAATTATGGAAGGCTTTATTTTCAAACTTATACAGCTGGATTTCAGTCGAGGTTGACAAAGTTGTCCTTTTTTATGCTTTTTTGAGAACTTTCTTAAACCTCCCTTAATAAACAGTCTAAAAAAATAAGGATTAAAGAACCGGCCTTTTTATACATCGATCCCATTTCGGTCACGGACAACTTTACGTTGCATTTTCAGGGTGTAAAACAAAATATGGTTTAAAAATTCAAAAAGAGATGATTCAATTAATGCGACTCATAATGAAGTTCGGCCAGAAATTTTTGATTTGTAATTTATTACTCTTACGCATATGAGAGACGCGAGGCAGGGTGGTGGAAGGAGGGGGGGGGGGTAGTTGGGCCGCACAGGGATATGCAGAAACTTTTTAGCCGTCTCATTTTTCAAATTGACCTTCCCATTCGTTAAGTAAACCCTTTTTTTCTAACCAATTCTAAAAAAATGACCTGTCTATAGCTAAGTATACCAATAATTTGCTGCAATTTTGCGAGGAACACGTGCTTTTTAAGTGACCCTACGAAATAAAGATGATTTTTACTGCAGCTTTGCAGTGAGAACGCGCTTTTGCGGGCTTTCCCATTTAGTATTGCCGTTTTAGGGGCCCTCCCATTTTCACTCGCGACCGATCGCGACCCTCCCGGTCAAGAAGTTTTTCTAGTTTTGCAAAAGTTTTGCAAAGGTTTCGCCCGGCCACAGCCCCTGGTTGTTAAAGAAATGAAAGTCTGGTCGTTTTTCTCTCTATTATTTATTAAACAAATAATGGTATTCAACTGATCATTGATTAAGAATTAAAAGTCAAGCAAATTCACAGTTCACTCGATAGTTAGAATACCAAGCAGCCGGTTAAGGTCTAATTCACGGACACAGGTGGAAAAGTTAACGGTCCTGGACGGCAACAAACACTGGGCCATGGCGGAGGTGGCGCTCACTTGGACCGAGCAGTACCAGTACCATTTACCAGTGCTTTTCTTACACTTCCCATCGCGGGCACCGGGACATTGTTACTGGTTCACAGGTGCCAAATTCCTAAAGGCCACCACCGCATCGGAACATTCCTTATTGGCGTTCGTCACGACGTGATTGGGTGATCTTTTCGTCAAGTGACCGCACAAGTTTACTCCCTGGGCCTTCTGCAACAAATCGGAGTTCCGGACGCCGAAGACTGGGGGAATTTGAACTTGATTAGGTTGAAGTTGAACCATTGCAGTTGAGGGCTGGAAGAAAATAATTAGTTCAGAAGTTACACATCGACGGTGAAACTGCCAAACTACGTGTCTCGGTTTCGACGTCGCAGACTTCCTGC
Organism: Bemisia tabaci; assembly: GCF_001854935.1. NCBI lineage: Eukaryota > Metazoa > Arthropoda > Insecta > Hemiptera > Aleyrodidae > Bemisia > Bemisia tabaci. The sequence continues at coordinate 992,062 of NW_017553232.1, forward strand.
GAGCTGCTTGCTGAAATTGATACAAAAGGTGATAGACAGAGAAAACGAATGGAGGTTGGAGCGATCCTTTTTTTTGAAATGAGTAGTTCTTATAGATTAAGGAAGAAAGTGATGCACTAACTCTGCCGTGATAGCGAAGCCCTGGTAAAAATTGGAGGTAGAATCTGTGTTCCAAAATACCATAGACCTAAAGCCGGCTGTAAGATTTTCAATAGCTTCTGTAGCCGGCTGTACAATTTCTTATAGCCTTTTATAGCCGATGGCGATTAAGCAATAGTCAGACGATAAAGTTTATGCTAAACGTTACAAAATACGGATACTAGGACTTGGTTAGTTTTTGGACTACCGCTCTCTTTTTGTGCCGTAGTATCTTTGATTTATTTGGCGAGGAAAGCTCCGTACTTTTGAAGGATGCCTGTCATTCTTAATAAGTTGAAGCGCCTTCAATTTCTCATGATACTGTGCAATACCTCTGGTGTGAAATAGTTGCTTCAGACGCCGTGGCACGCTGCGGCGCGGCGGACGGACAGAGAGAAATGCGCATTGGCGACTACAAACCTAACAGGGATACTTCACGCGTTGCGCAATGCGTGAAGTATCCCTGTTAGGTTTGTAGGCGCCAGTGCGTCGCCGCTCCGCTTTGTGTTAGGCTCCAATATTTAATCTCGCGGAGTCGGCGTTTTTCAACTCATGATTTTGAAATGTTTGCACACTCTGTATGGATATTATTCTCATTTTAATTGATGAAAAAAAATATGTAGTCAAGGAAAATATGATGTGCGTTTTGTAAATATTAAGGTGATTCCGTACAAACTTAAGGATTTACAAAGCACAAGAATTTCTACACAATTTCTTATAGCCTTCTATAGCCGATGGCGAAAAAGCAACAGCCAGGCGATAAAGTGTAAAGCCCGGCGATAGGAACTATAGCCCGGCTGTATAATTTTTTATCGCTTCGTGTAGCCTGGCCGTATGATTTTCTCCGCATTCTACATCCAGCTATATGATTTTCTATCGCCCTCTTCAGTCGGCTATAAGAACTCCTATGGTAATTTGAAAAGCAGCTCCTATCGCCAATTTTTAGCAGGGCTGGAAAATATTTAAAAAGAGTGATATTTTGAAAAGTCATAGAAATATCTCAGTTCTTGCCAGGGTTTCGTCCTCTCCTGGGCAAACTTTTAAAAATGCATAGGCATATCTTCTTTACCTACAATTTTTTTTATTGATCTATTTTCGTGAATTTTTTCCCGGTCTCGGTACGAAATATCGTTTCATTACTGCAGTGCACAGTAAACCCCGGAGCTTATTCATAATTTATCAAGTAATTCGTCGGCCGAGCGCCGGCAAGGAGGTCATGTAAGCGTCAAACAAATAGCGCTAATAGAGGCGCACACGAATTTGTACACAATGTCTAATAGCCTTTAATGGCCAATGGCGATAAAGTGTAAAGCCCGGCGATAGGAACTATAGCCCGACTGTATACTTTTTTATAGCTTCGCATAGCCCGGCTATATGATTTGCTCCGCTTTCTACAGCCAGCTATATGATTTTCAATAGCCTTCTGTAGTCGGCTATAAAAACTCCTATGGTATTTTGAAACGCAGCTCCTATCGCCAATTTTCACCAGGGAGAGAACAGCAAGTGCGTCTCTCTATAAGCCATGATTAGCACATGTTTTTATGTGTCTCGAGATTCATCCCAGCATACATTTACTGCTCTCTTCGCTATCACGGCATAACTACGGTCTCTCGTGGGTTGCCGATAGTTAGTCTACTGCCTACCACCACCCGCTTACACCAACAGGGTCCCTCCATATCCTTTTTGTCTTCTTTGATGTCTACCAATTTCAACAATCAACCCACTGTTATACTCAATGTCAATTTTATAAACTTCCGTGATATTTCTTCTCTGTCTGCAGCAAATTCTGAACACATTTTAAGGAATGATGTTGGTTTGATTTTCTTAAAAAAAAGGAAATTGGAGTGGATATTTTTACACATTTTAAACGAGATACGTGATTTGGGAGTTCGCCGTCGGTGTATCCTTTGGAATCAGCGAATGGGTTAGTTGTGCTAAACACAGAATCGCGTTTTGATGCCTAAAGCCCGTAAATTAGCAAAAATCCATAAGACCTGTCCAGACACCAAGTTTCTATATCCAACATTAGACAGGAACATTGCCTCTCAAAAAATACGATGTATGACGTCATCCATCGTGGTGGTACATCCTATGGTCTCTTCCATTGTGGTTTCATCAATCGGTGGTACACAAATTTGCACTGGTTGCTCAACGAAGACACGGATGAAACCAAAGATGGAAGAAACCACGGTATGCACTATCGCGGTGAATGACGTCACACGCTATGTTTTTCGATGGACGATATCTTCGGCAACGGTGCATGGGTTAAAAAGGTGGGGACAAAATATGGAGGGTGAATTGAGGGTCTGGGGGAATATCCCCAGTCAATGGGGTCCGGAGGCCTTCCTCGAAAAGTTTTCGAACCCTTCAAGTTACACGCTGTTATTTCACGCTTTTTCTGGATCTGAATAATGCGTATGTGCTCACCTAATAAGAGTTTCTGTGTGTCAAAAACGGTAGAAAATATTGAGCAATGTTTCTCGCCTAGCAAGAAACTCAATGACGGGATTCTTTTAAGAGGTATACCGGCAACAGCTAGTAACTGCAATACTCGGAAGTAAAGCGAGATCAAGAGCTTCCATGAAGCACATGCAACTTCCATGAAGCATCAAGGTCGCATTTGTACGAACGCCTGCTCTGGCGTCGTAGAAAAAAGAAATTTGAATACCTATTTCAACTGAATTTCCGGTTAATGAAATGAAAGTCGGAACAGTCAGGCGTAGAAGAAGTGATATTACGAAAGCTAGAAAAAATGATGAGAGTCGATAAAGAGGAATGGTGGTAGGAGCCACTATTGTTAAATTATTCCGAGGAAATACAAAATGAACTTAAGTTGACGCTATATTTTGTGTCAGAACGACATGCGATATATCGCATCGATTGGTCCCATTTTTCCAGCTAATCGTCATTGTTCTCATATTTTGAGATCGCAATTCTGTTGCCAGGAGGCTAAAGAATTCACATATTGATTTTGACAACCAAATTCAACGAATTAAAAAGGCGTGGTTTTTTCAGAGGAAAAAAATCACATTCTAGTGCAATTTTGATATCAGGGTCGAATGCGATATTTTTCCTCTAAAAAAACTACGCCCTCAATACGTTGAATTTGTTTGTGAAAATTGGTAAGTGAATGCTTTAGTCTCCGGACAACAAATTTGCGATCTCGAAATCCGAGAAAAATGACGAGTATCTGAAAAATGGAACCAATCGCTGCGATATATTGCATGGCGTTCTGATACAAAATATGGCGTCCATCGAATCACCTTATTAACTGATGAAATGTTAATGAGTCATGTTTTAAAGTTGATAATGAACTACATTATTCAAAATTTCGGAACATACTTCATGCAGATAAAGATTTAGTAAAAGTTCTAAGGGTTGATGCTTATTAGTTCTACTTAAAACGTCAAAATATGACATGAAATCTACAATATCGTAAATTGAAGAAAGTGGTAAAAAAAATTCTAGATACTGCATGAAGAGCCACAGAAATTCACTAAATTTTGAAAAATCTAATAAAACCTTTCATATTGACGTATGAAGTCCTCTCTTTCTTCAATAATAAATGGGCAGTGCAAAAATGCAAACCGCATTGAAATGTGAATCATTGAATGCCGTCGTTACAATCTTGGAATGAATCGGAGAACGCAGGTCGATCTCTGAGTACACGAACGTGGGATATTGTAAAGGAATTGCTTTTGTCTATTCGTTAATATGAAGGCGGATTGTACTCTTTTGTTCACTGGAAACCATATTCTGTGGATTTGGCGATTTACAAGCACTCCGCTTTCAGCTTCACAATTAGACAGGGACAATTATTGCAGTGAAGGTAACATTTACGAACACTCAACAATATGACTAAAAATTTTGTAGAAATCACAAAAAAAGTATTAAAAATTTCAATCTTTCTCCGCTTGTGGAAAGTAAATCCACTCGCTTCTGAAGCAAATAATACGCACCTTAAGAGAATTGAAATGCAGCAATACCAACATCACAGCTGAAACAGCTTGGAACGCAACCATGTTAATTGCTACGCAAACTTCCTGAAAACAATTATTCTGGGGTTAGGACTTTTGGGTTCACTTTACATCGTGTGATTCACGAATACTGATATTAAGAGGGAAGTGATCCATCGTTTTTTGGCACTCAAAGTTTTCACTCGCATTTCCTCCAACGCTACAAAAATACGCTACAAGGACACTTGACTGACGGATTTTATGTCCATCTAAAACCACAGTACAAGATTTAAAAGTGATAACGAAAATTGAAAGTGCTCTCAAATACATGAGATATGATCGATGCTCCGCATGCCCGTGACAAGATATACAATAATAAAACAAATTACACAGCGGGTAACAAGACTAATTTTCATGTAAATACTACCAAAACGTTACGGCTGACAACTCAGCCTTCCTCACTTGGATGAAATCGTAAAAAATTGCAAGAATCTAAAAACGTAGTGCTTGGCTATACCTTTCAAAGCGAGAACAATGTTGTCCTCTCAAATACCTATAGACTCAGGTCACTCGCACGCTTTTGATAGATTTCAGAGAAACAAAGTAGACATTTTTTTAGAGTACGCGATGATGTACTTTTTAACCCCGCAGTCCTGAGTGGTTAATGCGATAACGCTGGGTTTTTTTTGGTGGAATTGAAGAAAATGACGTGCAGTGCGTGGCTTTTGAGGTCATGCTAATGCATGGTAGCTCAACTTGTTAGTCATGCTATCAGTTCCATTTTAGTCGATATTTCCGGATACAGTTCGAAAACTGAACTACGTTTTGCAATTAGGAACCACTATATCTGGCTGTAAAAACACTATCAAATCATTAATATAAACTTCGAAGGATTCTGCCTTTTTCTATTTCACTCGAGGGGAAGTGTCCCCTCCCGGACTCTCTTCCCCACCCGGTGACTGACGCTGCGCTGTGCTGAACGGTTCAGCCTGAACCTTTCCCCTACGTCTGACCGTTCCCCACTCCTCTGTCAATCGAACCATATGCCACCGCTTACGTATTGTCGCTCGCCCACCCAGGTACCTACCGGCCAGCGGCCAGCAGTCAGTTGATGATAAATCTCGCTCATGCTCCTACGCAGCTACGCATTGATTACCTACGCCAGCGAATTACTTTCCAAATAATTAGAATTTCTTCGATAATAGTTTTCTTTATTTATTCGACGGTATATTTTCTCTGTTCTACTGTGATTTCCTTGGTTCTCTACTGTGTTTGACTGTGTTGAAATTTATATTAATACTCACACGGAGAAAAAACTTCGTGCATGGGACCCGACGTTGAGATCATATGAATCTCTTAAAACTTGAGGTCCAGCTGCCGAAATTCGGGTCAGAAATCTGAAACACTTCGGTATGCACCGAGTACTTCAGATGTGTGACCTGAAACCTTCGGTATATACCGAACTACTTCAATTGTCTGACCCGAACTTCGGCAGATGGACCTTAACTTTTCGGATGCGTGATCCGAAAACTTCAGAGATCCATATGATCTCAGCTTCGGGTTCCATGCACAAAATTTTTTTCTCCGTGTTTCCTTTTAGGGGACGCAACTAAAATTTCAGTAAATTTTTTCAGAAAAGTAAAAAAAGTGGCTAACAATGGTTCCTCACCTTCTCGTGGTGTTGGCTGTTTTACTAAGTGGGAACCGTCCATAAGATATAGTCTATTTCTTGCCCTGCCATTATTATTCTACAAGTTAATTGTGGAGTGAGAATTTCATAATGTTTTCTATGAAATCTTCAAAATATAGTGATAAAAAATTTGCAACTACTACAAAATCGGCTCGCGAAGCGAGCCGAATGTCACTCGCGTAGCGAGTGACCGGGTGTCCAGGGGGCTTAGCCCCCGGCTAGGCGTGACGGGCGCGCGAAGCGCGCCCAGAACGGCTAGTAATCTAATAAATACGGATTTTCATTTATGGGTGAAATTTGGATGAAAATGCTGAGTGAAAATTCTTTGGGAAAAATTTTCTCGGTGAATTTGGATGAAGGGGCAATGAGGAAACTGGCTTTGGATCTTTTGACTTTTGGGGGAAAAGGTTTGGGTGAAAGGGCTCCAAACCGTGGCTCATTTGTAAAAACACTTATGTGCATAGGGAAACTGGTGGTGCACACTTCGTTTCTAAACTAAGCCACACTTCGGAATTCCTGATTGCAAAATGTAGTCCAACTATCGTCAATTTTCAATGGGCAGAAGCACAGGTGTAGAACTGCAAAAAATTAAAATACCTACGTGGAACAGGAATATGAAAAAAAAAAAAAAAACCTATCACTGAGGGATGCCTATACTTATTCAAAATTGTACAATTTTTTCTCGCGAAGTTTTTTTTAAAGATACCTCTCCGTTTTGCATGGACACTTTTTTGTGGTTTTTCCTGCATTATCGAGGAAAAGTATGAGATCGATATTCTTCGATACTGCCGTGCTGAGGGAAAACCCCGTATGAACATTCATGAGTTGCCAAATTTCCTTCGATAAAAAATTAATTTTTGAGGAAAGTTATGACTATTATTTTTAAGGAAATTTTCAAGAAGTTTAGGTAAAATTGCGAACAAAATTATCTAAAAATTGGAATAAAAATATTTAAAAAGTTTCCCGAAAATTTGTGATTTGCCAACGGAAATTTCGCAACGCCTGAAAGTTCTTAAGGCGTTTTTCCTTAGCGAGGCAGAATAGGTCTCAGGTGCGGGTCCTGACACTTTGGGAGAATGTAATATAGTATATTTCCTTAGGAAAAAACACAAAATATTGCCGGTCTTTTAAAATTATAAGGTAGGTTCGCACCTGCTTTGAAGTTTGCCAAAATCATAAAATGGATTGCATTTTCCAAAAAGGAACCAGATTGTGCAACTTGCTTTGTCCTGCAAATAAAAACTGATCATCTATTACCTTTACTCTCGATAAACAATGAATTCAAGACAAAAATTACCTTTGAAAAGTTGATTGTTTTAATTAGTTCAGTAATTTTATTGCAAAGAATGTATGTTGCACAATCCTAGCAACATTGGAATGTTCTTCGTTCCTTTTTGCGAAATGCAATCCAAATTTTCTCCCTTAATTTTTAATTTTTGTAGTGGCAAAAATTTGCTATCCCTTACAAGGGTCTATTTCCAAAGCTATACTTTTGGTTTTTATTCGCGATTCTTCAACATCATCTTTTTTATTATGCCTTGTTAGAGAACCCCTTAAAACTCCCTCAATCACAATGTAAATCATATCGACGGTGTAAGTTTTGAACCGCCTTTCTCGATTGCGGTGTTTGGAAATCTCCGCTCCTGTATTTTATTATTTTTTTAAAGGAGGACAAATCGGCACCTACCAATCCTATAAGTTTTCGCAAAATTTTCTTCGCACAGAGAGGAAAAATCACGACAGTTCCAAGAATCAAGGCGCGAATCAAGGCAAGGGGCGTAATTCCAGAATAAATTTAAAAAAAAAAAAAAAAAAAGAGAGAGGAAAAATCACGACAGTTTTTAAAAATATCCGTCGAGCAGTTTCCCATTAGAAAAATAAAGTGTGACAGGAAGTTTTCAATTCTGCAAACCGAGATACGTGGCATGGTAGTTTCACCGTCTATATGAGGCTCCCTCAGGAAAAGAGGTTTTGAAGGGACGATATGGAGTACGAAATTTCTGTGAAGGGTTTCTAAAATACTTTATCCCCGGTTACAATCGCCAATTTTTGACTGTTCCCCTCCCCGCCTCCCGTAAGTAATAACGCGTATGTTTAATATTCTGTTAGTCCCGAGTTGGTGTGGAAGACACCAACATAAGTTGTTGGTTTGGGCGCGTGTTGGCTAATGGGCGCTCATGTTTAGGGACCCGGAGCACGCAGGAACGATGACCAAGGCCGGTCGTCCATCGAAATATTAATCAGATAAACGACACCAGCTGAGCACGGCGTTGCCAGATTTCACGATTTCTTACCTTCAGTTTGCACCCTGGTGATGGGGGGGGGGGTGTTAAGAGAATAGACCGTATTCGATAACGGTTCGATGTATCGTTTGGTTCAAAACAATAGAACATAACCTCGAACCAAACTATTAGGATTTGAGTTGGAAAAGCTGAAAATGAGAAATTTCCTAACAATTGCACTTTGCATTGGCATTTGATACTCAAAAGAATAAAAAATCTGTTACAAAAGACCCGTTCTCTCAGATTTCTGAATTTACTTTTGAGGCTATGTTTATGTTTTGAACCAATCGATATCGATACAATTTCACCCGTTTGATGTATCGAATATGATCTATACCCTCACTGCGAGAGGAGTGCTGTATCGGTACCGCCACTCTTTGACTTCTTCAATTTTAAGCCAGCCTATGGAAATTAAATAATAAAGAATAAATTAAATATAGTTAGTTAGTTAGTTATTATAATTTTAAGACATTCAGCGTCTCAGGCTATCAACGTCTTTACAGATAATTTTGAAAAAGGGAGTATAAACGAAAATTTAGATTTTTAAATTAAGAGAGGTGAAGAGTTTTAGAATTTTGGTGGTAATATTGGGTTCATTGCATGTAAGAGGGTTTGAATTTCTGTTGATTGTAGGGGAGTAGATCTGTGATTGGAGATATCGGAGGGAAGAGCAGTCCATAAGTATGTGTTTTATTATTATATATATTATATATATAATATTAAATATATAATAATATATATTAAATAATATTTAATAAAAATTTAAATATGAGGGGCTTGGAGGACAAGGCGCATAAGTATAGTTGGATTGCAAAAAGGAACCAAGAGTATTCCAGTGTTGCTAAGATTGTGCGACTTACATTCCTTGCAATAATATTATTGAACCTTGCAAAACATTAAATTCACAAAGATAATTTTCGAATTGAATTTATAGTTTATTGAGAGTAAAGATAAAACTTGTTCAGATGATGAGTTTATACTTGGCAAGGTAAAAATAGTTGCACAATCTTAGTGATATTTGAATGCTTGCGGTTCCTTTTTGTAAAATGCAATCCAGTTTTTGAAAAAGATGAGGTATTCATGATTTCAAGTAAGATTGGTCTTAATGCATATTCTGTGAATGGTTTGCTCCTAAATTTCAATTTTCAAGCATCAAAAAGTCGGATTGAAGTTTCTTCCTGCCGTAGAGATCCATGTAATTTCGAAACTTCAAAAGCGTATTTCTCGAAATAGCAAAACTGCATTTATCCTCCTATATTAGTCCTCCTAGCCCCTCAATTATAATGAGAAATCGCTTTTTCCAAGTTTTTTTTAGATAGAACGCAAGCCCGTGAGCTTTCGAGAAATTAAGTCCAACTGAACTATATTTCTCGATAAGGAGCCATTTATTCCTGGCTCATTTCAGAAAAAACCCACATGCCGTAATCTTCCCTTTGCAAATAGATGCCTCCGCAGATGAGTCAGAAAAAGTGATTTCTTACTTCGAAATGAAGTCCGGAGGTAATTACGTCCGACTTAGAGGGTTTTGCAGATTTTTTTGATACTATACACATTTCAAAAAAAATGACCAAGATCAAGGGAAAGTAAAGAGTTCAAAGCCAGAAGGGCTCAACACTGTTGTCCAAAGCGAAAAAATTGTAACTATTGCCTAAATTTTCCCCCATTTTTTTCTGGCAAAATGTTGTTTTACAAAAAACTAGCCAGCATTCTGTAATCATACCTCATATTTGCCGAATATTTGTGGCATACCGGTAAAAACTCAAATTGACGAAATGAAACATAATGGTGAGTAGGCTTTTTCGTAGGTAATGGAATGTCATGTGTCGAATTTTTGTCGAATTACAAAGACATTTCGCATGCAAATTCTGAAAACAGGGCAACTAATTTTGTCTGAATAATTTACTGTGCCGTGCCTAGAGTTAAAACTTTGCAATGAAGCCCTCTGACTGTAACCATCCACTGCATTCCTTTGGCTAAAATGTTTTCTAAAGAGCCGGCTAAAAAAATTTTCTAGACGTTGTCAATGGAAGAATCTGCAGATTAAGATGAAATGCAAAAATGGTGATTTCTAATACAATCAATGGTCATTCTCTACTTATTCATTTTCTGTTCAAATTAGTTCAAATTAGGAAAGAAATAATATTTGCATCTGTAGTGATTCTAATCACACGATTATTTAAGAGTGCTGATGAGCAGGTTAAATTAAATTCTAAAAACAGAGAATAGATTTTAATGTATTCTTGCTACGAATTCACAGCAGTCATCATATCGTCTATCTACTTACATTGGTGCAAAAAATCTCAATTATTGCCTGAATCTAGTGGCGCTAACCAGGATGAAAGCACAGATTTCTTGTGCTTACGAACTAAAAGAATAAGATGGTGATAAGTATGCTCCATAAGAACTCTGATAGAGCGTTATTGTAAGGCCTTTTGCTTTTGGAATGCATTTCGGGACACTCGTCTTGAATTTAAATGCACGCATGCACAAAATAAGCATCTTGAGGCTGATAAAACTCATACCCCTGTAAATCATAGATAAAACCTTTCTCCGTAGGTAAATTACCAAATGAATCAAATACTAGAATTTAGACTTGCCTTAATTCAGAAAATCTCCAGAAAACAGAAAACGAGAAACGAGAAAACACGATGAAAATGTTTTAAATTTTTGAAAGTTGCTACAAAACTGGGACTTTATGCACTGCACCTAGGATCAGTTGAGATCAAAGAAATGTCTCTCTTCAATATTGGAAGAATGTTCAGTCTTCAACGACAGGATGATACAGTTCTTTTTTTTTTTCAAAATGCAAGTGCACCACGAGAGGAAGCGTGATGCGTGAACTGACGTCTCTAGAGCACATTCTGTCCAATAATGAACCTATTTTTAATTTTTTTTTCTCAGTAGTCTGCATTTGACATTTTTTTTCAAAGATACTGCGATAGTCAGCTATCGCGTGAAGCTGAAGCTTTCATTAGACTTTCCAGAGATAGAAAATTAAGTCTCGTTTTTGCTCTTTGCTCTTCGCGGTGGCAAATATTCGCACCAGTTACTTCAGATTCTTTTCGATGTGTGGTAGGAGGTGTGAACATAAGCCTCAGCATTAAAATGGGGGATTGATTATATTTTTTCATAGCCTTCTGACAACTATGCATTTGAACTAGGTAGCGAATATTTTGCGACAGCTTTTTGCTACCGGTTGAGCGGGTGAGCAGGCGTGTCGCATGTCAATGTGGATTTTAATGGGCCCGTTTCAAATTTGTGCTGCACACATTGTTGCAGCTTCATCCAGAAATTATTACTTCTGCACTGCAAGGGAGAATACTTTCTCACTAAAAAAAGAGATGAAAAACTAAGTTTAGGTAGGGATGGAGAAAAATAAGTATGGAACGTATTTTGTCTCATTTTAGAGTCCTCTGCTGCACGTTTCGAGGACCAAAAATAGATGAAAATAATGTCAAAAATGGAAATTTCAATGAGTGAAAAACAAGGATTTCAACATATTACGTATTCCTAAGATGCCAAAGTCCCGTTAAAAAGTCCCAAAGATGCGTTAATTTTTTTCCCCCTCTCTGAAAGCTGAAAGTCTACATTTTAAAAGCAACGTGCGTTTCTATAGAAGAGTAGACTCATTGTTAGCGACTTCATTTTTTTTCTAAAAATAGCGTAGCTGTGGGTAAACTGAGTTCTGCGACGCATATCGACGGTGAAACTACCAAACCACGTATCTCGGTTTGCGACGTCGCAGACTTCCTGTCATACTTTATTTTTTAAATGAAAAACTATTTAACGTCCAGTCTTGAAAATTTCTATGATTTTTCCTCTTCGCGCGGAGAAAATTCTGTGAAAATTTCAAGGAATGATATCGATTTGGTCTACCTCCAAAAAATAAAATGTGAGCGTAGATTTTTAAACACTGCAAACGAGATACGTGGTTTGGTAGTTTCACCGTCGTTATCTAGGGTAATTCAGGATCAGACGTAAAGATTTCACTAAGAGCCGATTCCTTGGACCTAGAAGAGAAACGTTTGCGATATCGCACTTTCCCTGAACTGTTAATCTTCATAGGTAGGCTCGCTATAGCCTCCAAAGTTTGAAAATATCGACGGTGAAACTACCAAACCACGTACCTCGGTTTGCGACGTCGCAGACTTCCTGTCATACTTTATTTTTTAAATGAAAAACTATTTTGTCTGAAGTCTATTTAGTCTTGAAAATTTCTGTGATTTTTCCTCTTCGCGCGGAGAAAATTCTGTGAAAATTTCAAGGAATGATATCGATTTGGTCTACTTCCAAAAAAATAAAATGTGAGCGTAGATTTTTAATCACTGCAAACGAGATACGTGGTTTGGTAGTTTCACCGTCGATATCTAGGGTGATTCAGGATCAGACGTAAAGATTTCACTAAGAGCCGATTCCTTGGACCTAGAAGAGAAATGTTTGCGATATCGCACTTTCCCTGAACTGTTAATCTCCATAGGCAGGCTCGCTATAGCCTCCAAAGTTTGAAAATATGTAACCGTCTTATTCAGTTTTTAATCTTCCAGCGGGTCGATTGTTGAATCGTTATCGAACGCTTCCGATCGATAAACTCCTATCTTAACAATGCTATATATCGATCAAGGTCATTCGATAACGAACGCTTCCGATCGATAAACCCCTATCTTAACAATGCTATATATCGATCAAGGTCATTCGATAACGATTCAACAATCGAGGAGCAGATTACTTGTCACGTCAGACGCCTCGGTTGACGAGCAAAAATGCCAAACGCCTTCATTTGTATCTATAGGCAATAAACACGACGTCGCGTGATAATAGATGCATCTACCCAGGTGGTTCTTTTTAACTATGCACACCGCGCAAATATGAGTCAATGGACTAGAAGATCGAAAACGCCTTCATTTGTAACTGTATGCAACGAGCACACAAATGTTGCAAAATTACTCAAAAAAATTTAAGCAAAACAACGACAACAAAGAGTATTACTTAACAAAGTCATATAGGCTCAACTTTCAATTTGCCCTCCGAGGACATTGCATTGGTATGCACAATCGTAGCAGCATTGCAAAAAAGGATACATGGTAATTCGAAAAAACTCCTAATTTTTTAATACATGTTTCAATAATACATGAGATAATATTTCCTCAAAATCTTATGAGCAGCATACCAACATTTTTTGTTCCATTTGAAAAATGAAATTTTGAGAAGAGATATATTTTTCAGGGGCTCGAGCGCCCAAATTTCGGATTTTGACTTTTTGGCGGATTATATTTGCCTAGCCGAAGTGCAAAACCACGTATCTCAGTTTGCAACGTCGCAGACTCCTTGTCTCTCTTGGTTTTTTTTCTTTGGAAAACTAGTCAGCGTTATTCTATGAAAATACCGCGGTCTTGATTTTTCTTTTCTGTTACTAAAATATTTTGTATAAATAAACTACCTATAGTGTTAGCGTGTTTCCTATCAAAGAATAAAATAGGAGTGGACATTTGGAATACACTGTAATTAGGATACACGGTTTTGCACTTTGACCAATAATAAGCGGAAGCAATTTATCGGTTCAAAATCCCTTTTTAAATGACACCCATCACTATTTTAATTAATATAGGTTTTTCTCTTCTCAATGATGGTATGAGCCTGTGCGCTCTCTGGGTTGGAAGCTTAGGCTTCCGTGCTAAGGAGAAAAGCCGTATGAACCTTCAGGCGTTGCCAAATATCCTTTCATAGAACGCGAATTTCCTAGTAAATTTATGAACATTTTCCTCCCAATTTTACAGATAAGTTAGTTCACAATTTTACCTAAAGATTCTGAAAATTTAAAGGAAAAATATTCATAACTTTCCTAAAAAATGAAAATTTTATCAAAGGAAATTTTTTGGCAACTCTCGAATGTTCATGCGGTGTTTTTCCTTAGCACGGCAGAAGGGGTCTCTAAGGTTCTTTTCTCGAGTAACTGATTTGGCATTTCTCTTATGAAAAAATGAAGCTAATCAGAGTGGCGGACCAGGGCAATGAGGGGTTATAGGACATTTCGTCAACGATTTTTTATCCGCGCACCTGTTTTTTCCAGTAATTTACGTCCACGCGTTTTTTCAGCACGGAAGTTTTTGTCCACGTGCCAGTTGAGACCCAAAGTTAATTGGCCCTCATGTAAATATGTACAAACGACAATTGCTCACGACGTTATTGGATGAAAATGTATAATGTCTTGGAAGAATGAGGGTTTGCTTTTTTTTGTTTTGTCTGTTTGGTCCAACGGAGAATAATATATAGTTGAGAGTTTTGGTAAAAATGGGGGAGCGTCAATTCAATGAGACAAAATGCACAGGACGTAACAGGACTTAATTATCTTTCAAGAAATTCCCAACTTGTTACAACTGAACCGGGTAAACCTCTATATATGCCGCAGCTAAAGGCTCTTCGATTTTTCCTGTGTACGATGAGTATCTTGATTTATTTTGCGAGGAAAGATCTGTACTTTTAAAGGATGCCTGTCATTCTTAATACGTTCAACTTCGTATAATACTATGCAACACTTCTGTTGTGCGCCGCCACACGGCGGGCGGGCGGCCAGCGCGGAACGCGCATTGGCGCCTACAAACCTAAGTGGATACTTCAAGCATTGTGCAATGCGTCTAGTATCCACTTAGGTTTGTAGGCTCCAGAGAGCTTCTAGCGCTGGTAGCACGCCGCTCTGCTCTGTTAGGCTTTAATATTTATACTTGCATAGTCAGCGTTCTTTAACTCATGATTTTGAAATGTTTTCACACTCTGCATTGATTATTTTCATTTAAATTGATGGGAAAAAAATATGTATCAATTTATCAGAGGAGAATAAGAATATAATGCGTGTTTTTTAAATATTGGTGGTTCCGTGTCAAATTTAATGATTTCCAAAGCACTTTAATTTTTTCTTTTACATTTTGTGCTTTTATCGTGCTGCAACGAGGTGTACGCGCAACCAAACGCTCAAAATTTGACGATTTTGACTCTAAATGATCGATATACAAATGGGTTAAAACTAAAGATTACGTAATTCTTGGTTTTTTTTCCCCTCTTTTATTCATTTCCGCAGTTTCTGTCGACACAACTGCGGCTTATTGGGATTAATATCGCTTGGAAAAGGTTTTACAAAGATATTTCACGTTTTAAAAATATAAGTGTTTTCAAAATGAAGTAATAATTTCGTCAAGAAAAAATTAAAAAAATGAAAAAAAAGTACCTATACACATATAAGGTATATTGTACATCGAATATTTTAAGGATAGAAATAAAACCAAATATTCACCAATGACAATTTAAAAAGATGATTCAAAAGGATGAAGTAATAACATTTCATTTACAAAATGAGCAACCATAACAATACCTCCTTCCCTCTCAATTTCTCATTTTCATATTGTCAGTATAATTTTACATACCGACTAAAATATAACGCTTGGACCAAGTCACCGTTGCTTATTTTACGTGTGGGCGTAAACTACTGGACAAAAAAGGTGCGTGGACAAAAAATCATTGACAAAATGTCCTGAAACCTGATGAGGAGGCGGTTGAAAATCAGGCATTTTCGCTGACAAAGTTATCTGATTTGACATTGCCTTCTCAACTTCAAAAAACCACTTTTGTATTGCACCCCTCACTCCTCCATTGACCCTTAATGAGCATATCCTGTAAAGATAATGAGCCTGGCATTCGCTCGTTTGACGTTTGCGTTCAGATTTCAGAAAGGGGAATAAATGGTGGTCTTTCTTGCCATTTATTACCGTATCTAAAATCTGAACTCGAGGGAGTTCATTTTGAATCAGTGGAAGAGGTCAAACATGCCGTCAACACTTTCATCCCCAGCCAGTTGAAATACTTCTACACGCGTGGTATCCAAAAGCTGTTCTCTTAGTCTCAAAATCAGTATCAGACCTGCTTGGATCGAGCTGGTTATGTGGAGAGGTGAGGTAAGCCCCTTATTCTACAAAATCTTCTTTGATTTTTCGTCAGTGATGAACGACTGAAGCGTTGGCAGAGAAGCTCTTCTCTTGTCGCGGACTTCAAATCTCCGCGGATTCGGCGGGAGTGGCGTGCACCTCGGCGCGTTCAAACGGCTCGCGATCGGCCGTACATGGTCCGATTTTGTTGCAATTTGTTTTGTTGAACTTAGTATATCCTAAGGAAGATTTTGAACTCAAGTTTTTTTAAAATTGGTCCATTCCTATTGATTTTAGAGAGGGGGGATACTTACTTATTAACCCTAGTCTGCCTGAGTGGGGTCTGATTGACCCCGCGGGAGTTTCAACTCTTTGCCATTTCTCGTGGTATGCACGAAACTTTTTGTCCTTCACAAATAGCTCTACAAAAACATCTAGGAACACGATTTTGAAGGGGGGGGGGAAGAAAAAATGTGCATGAGAGATCAAAAAATTCATGAGTACGCCTAGAAAGCCTGAGCGGGGTCAGATATCCTTATAACATATATTTTACCATTTAGCATCACAAAAGCCTACTTTGAAGGTGTATTCATTACTTTTTAATTTCTCTTTTAATCTCTTTTTTCATCTCTTTTTAATTTTTTTCAGAAACTTATAAAACAAGCAAAATTTTTCAGATTTTTTTCGTTTTCAGTATTTAGTAGCCCTATGATTTTTTTTTCTCATGCTGAGAACAACATGGCAACATGTGTATGATAAAATGGTTGCATACCCTGCGCCGTGTTTTTTTAAAAATTAGATATGCTTTATGGTTAAGGCCTGTAAGGTTAGTGCACTGATATTAACAAAAAACATGAAAAAAACATAGCTAACTAATTGATTTTCAGCTGGGGTCAAATTGACCCCGCTCAGGCTTTCTCGTTGGTTCAGAGGCTCAGGCAGACTAGGGTTAAACGCCCCTCGTATTTTTTTTATCAATTAAAATGAGAATAATCCATACAGAGTGTGGAAACATTTCAAAATCATGAGTTGAAAAACGCTGACTCCGCGAGATTAAATATAACACAAAGCGGAGCGGCGGCGCACTGGCGCCTACAAACCTAACAGGGATACTTCACGCATTGCGCAATGCGTGAAGTATTCCTGTTAGGTTTGTAGGCGCCAATGCGCGATTCGTACTCTCTGCCCGCCCGCCGCCACGCCGCAGCGTGACACGGCGTCTAACGCGACTATTTCACACCAGTACTCAAAAACTAACCAAGTCCTAGTATCCGTATTTTGTAACGTTTAGCAAACTTTATCGTCTGGCTGATGCTTAATCGGCATCGGCTATAAAAGGCTATAAGAAATCGTACAGCCGGCTACAGAAGCTATTGAAAATCTTACAGCCGGCTTTAGGTCTATGGTATTTTGGAACACAGATTCTACTGTCAATTTTCACCAGGGCTCTGTGGGACGGTTTGGGTGTGTTGGGAGCCAACGCAACGGTTCGGGGCAATGGAGTTCTAATATCGAGCTTTCTGTTTCAGATCTCAATTCCACTGGCGCACTTGTTCCACAACTGGAAGAACCTGTCGCATTTCTTCAAATTCGCCGACCTCCTGATGGCGTTCCATTTCACGCTGGACCCGTATTTGTACGTGCTCCAGCGATGGTCGGTCGTTAGATCCCTCTTCCGGGCCTCCTCCAGCCGAACCAGCTCCACCAAGACGTCCTACCTCGAGGCTTGTCCCCTCAAATGACGAAAGATCAAAGTTCACCAGTTGAACTTGGCACCCCTCAAATGACCTCAAGAATGCGGGCAGACCCCCGAGGCAGATTTTGAGGTGCGTCTGTGACAAATCAGTCTAGGACAGAGTCTGCGATTGAAGGTCCGTGGGGAAAATAGGGCCGCAAAACGAGAGCAGGTCTTCTTGAAAATTTTCGGGCGTGGCCCAAAGTAGCATATCGACGGTGTAAGTCCGCAACCATGTACTATCTAGGTTGTGGTGTTTGAAAAGCTCCGCTTTTATTTTATTCTTTTTTAAAGGGAGAACACCCCAAGTAGCACAATGCAACGAAAATATTGAAATTAAATTGCATACCATTCAATTGCAAATTTTTCACATAATTTAGTCGATTTATGCCGATTTTTAACAATTACGAAAATGAGCTCCATGTGTCAGAAAGATAGGCAATATGCAATGCAATGAAAAATTGCAACTTATTTCAATTTTATTGCAATAAGTTTCAATAAATCGTCACCTTCCAGGCAAAGTATCACAAGCGCCATGCGACGTTTAAAACTTTCCGCCGTCATTTTATTTTTTTACAGAGAAATTGTTCAACGAAGCTGTCCGAAAATTTCACTGAATTCTCTTTGTGCTGCCGATAAAATTTAGTGAAATTTCCAAACAGATTCAACCAACAATTTCTCAGTAAAGAAATAAAATGGCGGCGGAAATTTTTAAACGTCGCATGGCGCTTGTGATACTTTGCCTGGAAGGTGACGAAATGGGGCCCCTTAAAATAGGAGCTAGGCAACATACGCAACACTCAGTCGAATTGCAATATTTTTACTATGTAATTGCTTCTATTATTGCAATTGTGCTACATGGGCATTGGCATAATTCCTTGAAGTTTTCGCAGAATTTTCATCGCGCAGTGAAGAAAAATTACGGCAGTTTTTAAGAACTGCTGTTGAGTACCTAGTTTCGCATTTAGAGAAATAAAGTATGACCGGAAGTCTGCCGCGTCGCAAATGGAGATCCGTGGTTTTACACTTTCGCCATCGACATACTGCAATGTTAGTAACTATAACGACGGTGAAACTCCCAAACCACGCATCTCGGTTGCGACGTTGCAGACTTCCTGTCATATTTCATTTTTTAAGTGAAAAGCTGAGTAGATATTCAAAGTTAATTCCTCAAGACTTCCGTAATTTCTTCTCTCCGTGCGAGGCAAATTCTGGAAAAAATTCACAGAAAAATAGTGATTCGTTCTCCTTCAAAAATATAGAGGAGCGAAGATTGTTTAACACCACTAACAGGATATGCGGTGTGAAAGTTTCACCGTCGTTATAGTCTGACTCACTTTTCCTACCGGAAAAACGCTGAAAGAACTAATGATTGGCGCTAATTACGCACCCACTAGCGTGAAATTGAAAAAAAAAAAAAAAAAAAAAAATCACATCCATGGCAGGCTTTGATTGCATTTGATTTTCGACTCTCTTTTAGAACGGAAGGACGCATGAACTGAAAGAAAAATACTCATTTCTACATGTATATAATGTCCTACCAAAAGTTATACTTATGTGTGAGTCCTTCCTCCATTTATTGGTACCTGTGTAAAGAAACTAAGTCATGTACAAAAATGTATCTATCTTTTGTCCAGAAAAAATATTTATTTTGTTTACCTGAGCTTCCTATTTCTTATGATAAAGTCTGTTTGAACGTTGCAAGGTTTTCTAAGTAGAGGAAATTTTTGAAACGATGGCGTTCATAACTGTGCTTTTCTAGAGATGTAAAATAATAAAGTACTTTTGAACAGAGATATTTGTGTTTTTTGCATTTAGTAAGAAACGAGGCAGTAAAATTGTGTTCTCCATTGGACGCATCAATCGCCCTCAGTTAAATGCGTAATAGGCGTGATGATTTTAAAATTATAACTCACGAAAAATTGATGGATAACATATCCTACAAAAAAGCCTACAAAGAGAGGTATAGACAGTGAAACGGCAAAAATGCATATCTTGGATGCAATGTTTCAAAATCTTAGCTCCAACTTCTTTTTTAGAAGGAGACCAAATCAACATCATGGCTTGAAATTTTCACAGAATATTCTTCACATGGAGAGGAAACAAGAAATGGCGTTTGATAGTACCTATTCTACTTGGGAAATGAAGGTCTGCAACACTGCAAACCGAGATACGCATTCCTGCCGTTCCACCGTCAGGAAGTCTTAAAAAAATCGGGGATAAGGAAGTAAGTTATGTGGCTAATCCTGCTCCCTTGATTTGAAAACAATTTTCAACTCTTTTACTTTAAACAATTACCTAAATGAAGACAAACATTTTCGTTTGGGAGACAATAGTGATATATTTTAGTGATGCACATTGTAAATATAATAGGAGCTGAGGAGAAGTATAATTTGTATCTGCTGAAAGCTCCTTAAAAATTACAGGGATGAATAAAAAAATGATCACAACTGCAGTAAAAGAATGACCTACTTAAAACTATTTTTGGCACAACTTCTCACTCACATGAGGATTATTACAGGTACAAAACCAGATAGAAAGCACACTGATATTTAAGAAAATAAACGACAGACAAAAGGCTTAACTGACTTGAGAAGAACTGCAGGTATAAACTGCATGATTCATATTTTTCCTGGAGATAAATTCTTTAAACAACTGAAGACTCTCATCTCTAAAAAGAAAACCTCTCCATTTCCTGGAGACAGATTTGTAGTTGGACAACCAGTAATTTCAGAAATCTGCTGAAATACGTCAGAAATGAACTTGAGATCATTTTTTTTTTCATTATGATTATTTCTTTCTTTATCATTAAAGAGGAGTCTGAAATCATCAGTCAAATATTAGGTATATGTAATGCTGTTTGAAGCTCACAGTTTTGTCAGTTCATTACTTTCAAGAAGTAAGCAGTTTTGACAGTTGGTACAAACTGGACAAAGTACAAGGCTGCGTTAATTTCATCTTACTTTGGATAAAATGTAATTCCTAAAAAAATAAAAGCAACCATTTGTTTGCAGTGCTTACTTTTTTAAGTTTAAAAGTATGCTATGACATCACAATTTTCCATGTGAGTTTGACATCTGCCTCCACAAATAGGTATAAAAAATATATTTTCACACTAATTTTGTGTCAAAATATTATGAAAAAAAAATCTCAGTCTTTAATTTAAAATGCATCACGTTTGTGCAAAAGCACTCAAGGTCACGGGACAAAGCCACTTTACAAAGTGACAAAACTTAACTCTAAATCTCATTTAAAATTGCTTTATAATATCTACGAATATAGTCAAAGAAAGCTGCTATTTTTGACATCTTAGATTTCTTTTTATGAGATTTTTCTAGATCATGGTTTGGCGGGTTGGAGCAACCTTCAACACCAGCCACAACTTGATAATAAGAAGCGTGAACTCGTGGATCTTGGAAACATACAGTGCCACCACCCCGAACAAACTGAGTTTTCTGAAACATATTGACAGGATTATTATTTAGTGAAAAATACAATTTTCAAGGAAGAGAAAAATTGCAGCATGTGAAAGTTGTAGGAATAAAGAGTCATACTTTTGTGCTTTCATAAAAATTCTTTCACAATTGATCGAATACATGATGTTCCTGAAGGCTGGAATTTTTGAATTTATACTTGAAGGGTAAATTATGGATTCTGGTGTTTAATTATTATTTATAGAGTGTGCTTTGGGATTGCCTTGAAATAATTTATGGAGCTCAATAATTTGCTGAACAGTGTGGAATATTTTCATGCGTGAATATTCTGTTTAGTGGAGTTGAATTAAGAATAATTAGATCCAGAGATGACTGTTAAGTGAAAATATATCCTAGGAACGTTTTGGTAATGTTGTAGCAACTTAAATTTTGCCTTGAGGGCTACATCAGGTCCGGCAAAATTTTGGCAATGTTTGATAAGTAACAATGCTCCCTTGTTAATGCCAAGAAACATTTAATTTTGTTTCAGTTTATTTACTTTCCTGGTACCTTCTCTGAAGATACACAGAAACGTTTGCAGCAATTTCCCCTACCTTTGTCCTGATTAGGGACTGATTTTTTATTTGCCGCCCTAAAGCTATCTAAAGATTAATTTTCTCTCCTGTTCCTTTGAGTTTCTTTCTGGCACCATGTTGCAAAATTTCAAAGAAGACAGCCAATAAAATAGTAATTTATTCAAAATTTCATTATCATTTTATCTATCAGTTCGTAATTTTTTACCAATCAATAAATAGTACACTCTAGAATTGACTTTAAATAGTCCCTGAAGCATAAATATTGACTTCCACTGAACTGACAGATAGATACTCCTCTACTAACACAGTGCTTTGCATGATGGCTCCAATTTTGTAAGAGCTTTAATTTAGTTTTGGAGTTAATTTTAAACAAAAATAGAGGCTCTATTATGTTGCTTGCAAAAGTTTACATAAAAATAGTTATGTAAATGAATAGATAATTCCTGACTGAAGCAGGAATTCTGCTGTTAAAAATTCTGTCAAAATTGGAGTTAAATTCAGAAACTTACCGCTCGGTTAATATCACCAACACACGTCCAAGGTTTTGTATCATCGGTAGATATAGCCCATTTGGAGTGATCCTTGTGAGAAGAGAACTCGTCCAGACCAATCTTCACTGCGTCAATGTTTTCAGTGTGGAAAGGTTTCACACAGTCAGACTGGAGGCGATCTTTGCCATTCGGCCAGGTTTCGACACGTAGAGCAGTTTCCAAATCCTCCGTCAGGTAGTCATCATACAGATCTTTCTTAAACTTTGATGTCTTGGCATAAGAAATGAAACTGGAGCCGGACTTTGAAGTAAGTTCAACTTTGTGGGTGTAAGGAGGACTCTTCACTTTTCCTTCAAATTTCGAAACATTGTGCAGTTGTGGATAATGAGTGAGAGCCTCTTCGCCAAAATGCTGAGAGTAAAGCAAGGGATTATTGAAGATCAGCTGCAAAGCTGGAGGAGGAAAAAAAATGTATGTGAGCAATGAAAGTAAACATTTGGGAATCAATAGTTACTAATTATAAAATATGGCCACTACATTTATAAAAAAATGTATGTGAGCAATGAAAGTAAACATTTGGGAATCAATAGTTACTAATTATAAAATATGGCCACTACATTTATAGGTTACTAAATAGACATAGATTAGACATACTTTCTAAGTCCTATGAAATAGCTCACTTAAAATATTCTGGTGCCGCTTTTGGCTTATACTATTTAAGAAGATGATTACTGGACAGTATCAGGCTGAGAAGAGAAAATTTGCCACTAAGTCCTGATGTCGCCGGAAAAAAAGGCTGATCCACTTATAAAAAAAAGTATGATAAATAAAGTAAGTATAACAAGAAAAAAACACTAAAAAATGTGGGCCAAGCAGTGGGTAACAAGATGGTAAAATAGCGTTGGGTCCACACCCAAAAAAAGTTCTTAACTATTACTACTAGAGCACTACCTACTACTAACTATTTACTATTAGAGCTCAACAATTTTTGACTTTTTTAAACTTTTCGGCCTTGCTTTCCCTGCAAAACAATGAGGAGCCAGCACTATTTTACCACCTTGTTAAAGTAAGTATTTAAAGATGTTAAAAGATACAAAAGACAAACGGGACACCCAGTAAAAGTTGGTGGCAGCCAGTTTATCATTGCAAGTTGAAGCCAGTCTAATAAGACATCAAAATACAATATATTGCATGGTTAAGATAGGGTTAATTCTTGGCTTGTGCCAACATAGTTTCAATAATCAGGTCCAGGGGGTTTTGCTACTCCCTGGGGGGCTTTAGGAGGAAAGTTGGGCATCTCAGAGCGCCAGAGAAAACTGAAAAATCAGCTCTTGCATATCTTTACCATTCCTTTGGTGCAGCAGTATGAAAGAATCACATTTCTAACCTGAGGTATCCAGAGCCTGGGCATTCATAGATATGCATAGGAAACTTTGACCGTTTTTCATGCCAGTTTTGGGATATGAGTAAGTCTTTGTTTCAGGCGGAGGTGGGAAGTGGGGTACACTGTGAACCAGCCACACTCCACCATCATTATTCCCAGCGATGACTCCTTTAGAGTGGCCTTTGGTAAAACTGACGTTGCCATTTGGAGGTTGATCATTATACATCATCCACATTTCATCCTACCAGGGGAAATCAGTCAAAATCATTAGTTTGGTTCATCAAAAAGAGAGTAATCATTTTAGCACTGTTTAGCAAAAAACACAAAAAAAGGAGAAGAGAAATAGTCAGATCCCAGAAGAAGGAATGCAATTAGGTAATTCATTTGATACTTCTTGGTGCTTTTCTTCTCTGTTAGTGTCTTGAAGACCTCATCACGGAAGAGGTGTAGGCAATTAGACAATGCTGACAGAAATCAGTTTAACAGTTAACTACATTCGGCATGACAATAATAATTGCTTCCATGCTTTATTTGTATTTAAAAAAAAATGAGCAACATGCCTTGCATCAATATCTTTCATGGAACTTAAAATTTGATAGAAATAAAGAAATGAACGAAATCTGGCCCAACAAGTTTTTGGAAAAAAAAGTAAAACTTCCAATTGTTTATAACTTGTTATAAACATAAAAACACACTTTTCAGAGGTACGCCTTTAATGCACCCAATGCTGCAATCTCAGTTATCGCTGTCTCAATGTGATGCAAAACTTCGAGAAATTACCAAAAGAGAAGTTTCATGCCAGATAAAAATTTCTAACAGGATTATGGTCTCTTCTTGGCCTGAATTTTTAATCCCATGGCAATAAAACGATGATATTATAATGTTATAAACTTAGCGTAGAATTTATCTCTCATGCAAAAAGAAAAAAATTACCTAGATGCACTTTAAAGGTTTGAAGATACATGCCCATGTCCTAACAAGAGCAGATCGTACACAAGATGTGGGATTATTCGGCAAATCTAGAACACACAGCATCTGTTCTGAAAATGCATTTAAAGTGGGGGAGAGAGCAAACCATGCCTAAAATAAATCTGAATTTTAAACATGCATTAGTAGGACCTCTGAGCGGTGTCAGATTATCATTCAGACGGCTTCATGCATCACAGAGTGTTAACATTAGGTAAAGTTGGGCGATAATGAAAGAGTGCACTTTGTATTAAATATATATACACAAAATTAATTACAGAATGATTACTAATTTTCTTTTACAAAAAAAATTGGAATTTATAAACAACAGAGAGAAAAAAAATATCAAATACATGTGTTTAGTTGAACAGCATGGAACTGCATCAACTTAACTGGTTCATTTTTAAGTATGATAAATAATTCCTGGTCATATATTATGTTATAAAAATTTAAGATGTGAAAAAGGACTAAATGAATATTTTGACAAGATTAATTAGTAGATAGTGAAATTGTAGTTGATGATACCAAAAATGTTTAAGTTGTGAAGTCTGTGACCGTCAAAAAGAACTGGGTCCTACGTTCCTTGGTAAATTTTCAGAAGCCTTAGGTCTGTCAAATTTAGTCAAACAAACAGTGGTTGAGATTTAAACACTGGGTATTCTCTGATGCTCAACCCAAAAAATACGTTACAAAATATATAATTGGTTGATATTTCAAAAGAGAGTGGACAGATGCATTTCAATCCAACCATGTTGATCTAGATGGTCTAGCAAAACTTTGAAGCCCTTCTTCAAAACTACATTCTTTGAAGAGATAAACTCCAAACTGTATCAGCTCGAGAGTAGTTGAATGCTCAAAATACACTCCTTTATGCAAAGGTGGGAACTTTTGGTAACCTCAAGCATTGAGGTGTCTGACAGACGATGCTTTGAGATCATCACATTTAGGGAAAAATTATTTTATATCAATGGTGAAATTACCAGACCACGTATATCGGTTTGCGACGCTGTAGACTTCCTGTCATACTTTGCTTTTAAATGGAAAACTACACGACGTCAATTCTTGAAAAGTTCCGTGTTTTATCCTCAGGGGAAGAAAATTCTGCAGAAATTTCAAGAAATAAGTAATATTGACTTGTTTTCCTTCAACAAATAAAACAGCAGCGAAGATTTTTAACATAGCAAACGAGATACGTGGTCTGGTAGTTTCATTGTCGATATGCTACAGCATGCAGGTTGCGATTTCTTATTTAACATTGTGGGATTGAGAAACCTGGGAAACTACAAAAAAAAATCAAAAAGGTTTGAGCTCCACACTACGAATTTTCTGCTAAAAATAATAATAAAAATAATAGTGAATAATAAAAAAAAAACACCTCTAAAATGCCCAATGAAAAAAAGGATAGTCAGAAAACACCCAAATTCAAAAGTTTCTGCCAACAATACTGCTCAAAACCTCAATCATTTAAAATAAAAAATTAAAAAACAAAAAACTCACGGATGGTTCAGACACTTGATTTGCTGCGTCTTCGTACAGATGAGCTAGAGTCTGCCCTGGGAAAGAATTTTTGCTGTCAATACCATAGTTTGACATCTGCCAGCCTTCATTTGTGTCCGAGGTCATGAAGGCATACGCAACACCAGTTTTCACAAGAAAAGAGGAGCTCGTTTTGATCATCGGCAGTTTATACAAGTAATACCTGTGAGAAAAAAAAGGAAAAAAAAAGAGTTTGTATGAATAAAGCAGCTGATACTATCGAGGAAACCCATCTCCACATCAGAAATCTGTAAAATTTCACTTAGATACGCCTATGGGGGTGTATGAAAGAGATGTCTTAAAAGTCTGGCTGGTCTTCGGCTGAATAGAAGAGGCCAATTTTTCCAATTCGTGATCAACTCAGGTTCCTGGTATTTGAACATCATTTTCCTAGGTGACTTTATGATACGGTGTACTTCATGATTGGGAACATGTTCAACCTGTATGGAGTTAACCAGGCTGCGACGACATTCAAACAATGGTTTTCAATCCGCGTCTCTCAATTTGGATGGCAGATGGTCTCTTAAAGTCAGCATTGAAACGCTTGCGTAAATGCAGCTCATGATGCATGAAATTAGATCAAGGAAGAAAGACCAATGGGCAAGCTTTACTTGACAACGACAGGACAAGGTTAAATTGGTCCAAAAAAGAGGGTTTTGGATGATTTGGGAAATGAGCTACTTAAAAACTCAGCCTTAAGTAATCGTTCATATTAAATTACTACGCCTAATTACAACGCCATTCCTCAAGGTAGATAAGGCTTTTAATGGACAAATGTTCTCGAGGACGACTGAATCACTGAGCATCCATGCAGTTCTGCAGGTGGCCATCAATTTAGCATAATAGCCCACATTCTTCTCTAATGGTCTTAGAAGAATAGTAAGTAAGTAAGTAAGTAAGTAAGGGCTGGACTGACCGTTGAGGTGCCTTCAACGGGCAAAGACAACTGGCAGGAACTGTCAGCGTGCACCCTGAAGTTGGACTGTGCTCCTTAGCTTTGTACTATTGACTCATTCTATATTCCCGCAAGGCTCATCGGCTGTCTGATAGCCAACGGTACTTAGGTTCTATCAGGGACTGTGGCAGACACTGCAGAGGGCAGATGATCAAAAAGATCAGAGCACAGCCGTGCCCTAACTGAGTTGGACTGCATAGTTTCAATCTCCACTGGGAGGGTGCGCAGGCAGTTACACACACTAGAAGTAATCGACGAATTTTTCACGACCAAGTTGAACAAAGCAGACGGATTACTTTCTCCATGACTATGTCTCTCCCACCCCCTGTTACCTTGAAGGGTCCAGGATGTTGGAGTGGCATAGTTACTTACAGTCACGATGATTGGTATTCGAGTGCCTCAAATATCAGTCACCTCTGACGATTGAGCTCCGGACTTCAATGTTCTTAGCTAACTGCCTTGACCACCGCAACACTGAGACTGACTTTAGAAGAATAATAAAGAAGCAGAAAAATTTACAGAGCAACTTGATAGCTTTAGCGTAGATTACTTAGGTAGTGGCTGGAAATTTAGAGAATTTAAAAAAAAAAGCAATTCAATACTAAATACCACTAAACTACAGAACTTACCAATCCACCGGTTGGTTTGCCTCGTTAAGACATTGAATGGCATCACAGCCATGAAAAGAGACAAAAAGAACAGTAAAGAGGGATAAAATAAAATGAGAGAGAGACATTTCACTAGAGTACCTGTATAGCGAGAGTATGGACATATGTGAAACTCCGAAAATCCATCAGGCCTTCACCGATGCTTCTGCGAATGAAGTTAGGGCCCAGAAATGCAGCCAACCTATGAATTTCAATTATTCAGAACGATTTACTAATACTATTGTTACGAACCGTCGTTTATTAAGCACGTGTTTGACTCAGTTTTTGCATAAATTTACTCAATTTTGCGGAAGAACGCTCATTTATGTACATTCTTGGCCATCTTGGTTAGAATTGGAACCTGCAGACTGGCAGTGAAATTTTGTGCGTTAGAAGTTGGTTAGAAGGGTGGCTGCACTTTTGGGCCCTAAGCCCTCCATGAAGCGATCTGTCCATACTCTCGCTATACAGGTACTCTACATTTCACACATTCGATGTAGAGCCATCAGAGACCTCTCACATCAACGAACTTGTGTTACACTTTCACAAGTCCTCAGGGGAATGAGGTTTGAATGAGGGTATGAGAACGAACATTATACAGCTTGAAAGAGCTGATCGTCGATTGCAAAAATTATTCCATCGAAATATGCACCGTTATCTAATGATCAAGTGGTTTGTTGGTGGCCTCTTCTTATCACAAATGTAATCTCTTCATTGTTTATTTATTTATTTCATTATTCATTCCCACCCCCTCTCCTTCCTCTTCACCTATCAGTTGCATCCAAGTTACCAACTGGTCTAAAAAAGCCCTATTCTATTTAGTATAATTATGTCAAGTTTGAAAATAAATTTATGATTAAAACAAAATAAATCACGATAGTAATATTTTATATAACAATATGTACTTTTAAATGTAAGTCACTGGTCAAAATCAGAGGTTAAAGAGTCGAGGATATGTGGTCAAAAATACCAGCGCCAAGATTTGGGTGGCACTGCTGTACCGGGCTACGCAGCTGTTTATTGGTGCCTCGCACTCCGCTCTAGAGAGGCGGTAAAATTCAAAATGACGGCAAAGGATCTCATGTGCCGTCAACCGCAAACGCTAAAGTCTGGACGTGAAAAGAAATGAAATGATTCTCCAAACGTTAAAAGAAGCCAAGAAAATTAAGTGACGATGTTATCTAAAATAAATACCTAGATTTTCCTGTCGGCAATTCATCTAAACTATTTTTTTAAAGAGCCAGCTAAATGTACTTAAAATGTCTGCCTTTTCTTATAATGCTTACACATTACCAAATTGAACGTGGGAAAGAACTGCCTCCTTTTAATTTTTCCTTATGGAAAGTTCGAAACATAATATTAATTTACATACCTATTCAGTCCATTAAGTGAATTAAAGATTTGGACACATCGGTAAAAATGAAACAATGTATCCTTTCCTAATGAAGAACTGTCAGCAATACGTTTTTCAGATGAAAATGATAAAATGCTTTTCTTTCCCTAGATTATTTAATTACTACGTAACTCAAGAGAAAAATAATCGATGGAGAGAGAGACCAAGAGCAAAATTTGCATAAAAAGAGGATGAAGGCAGATTTTTCGAAAATATAGAGAGATATAACATGTTAAGAACATTCTGACATTGGCGCTTTCAGTCACTTCTTCATGAATTAGGGTGCGTTCTTTCGTAGATTTCTGAACCTCCATCCTTTGAGGTGCAAACTTCGAGCCGTTTGGTAACTTGGGCACTCAGGTACACGGTTTGTTAACTGTGCATTAATTCAGGGTGCAGATCGATGGGTATATAAATATTTGCTTTAAATAAAGTTCTCTCCGACTTTAATCAATATTTCTGAAAGTTTTTTGACTTTAGTATGTTATTTTTCACTTCAATTGACCGTATTGTAGAATGGATTTCAGGCCGAACTCCCTGCCCCCCACAGTTTTTTTTTTTTCCACTTAATTATCTCTGAGGATTTGTCTCCACTCTCGTTTATTACTGTCATTTCATGGTCATATACTTAATGAAGTTCAACTTGTGACGCATAATGGAAAAACCACCCCTTAATTTTAAAGGAAAACTTTCTTAGAAAATGCATGAAAATGACCCTGATGTGTCCTCGATAGTTTAGATGTCATATGATACATTATTGAGGACCGAAGGACAGGGAAACATTCCTTTTTCACAGTAGGTAGTTCCCTACAGAGATTTAGAAATTAGCTCTTTATTAAAAATTATACACTAAATGTGCAATTAAGATGGTTTTTCCAAAACGTTCACAAAGTTTCTTTGAACATTCTCTTGACTGCTTTGATTTAATGATTTTTATCTTTGACTCGGTCCTTTTTTTTAAATTTCATTGTGGTGTTTTCTACTTCAGTGTCTGGAAATGACCAAGAAGGAGAGTCTTTGTACACATCAATTAAAAGTTTCGGTCAAATTTAAATGAGATAAGTAAATTGATTCGAGATGGAGATTTTGGATTTCCATTTTAGAATAATAACTAAATAAAACTCTATTGCAGGATTTATCTGTAAATGTGAATAAATGATGGACATTCCCGTGCACAGTAAAAAATATACCACAATTTAATTTCATTTTTTGAATTTTTTTTCGTCACAATTTCCTTCTCAGAAATGCAGCACAACTTCAATCTTTTAGCTTTAAAAAAGGTATACTAAAAAGAACTTTGTCTACTAACACACAGTTGGCTCAAAAAAAAGTCCAATTTTTTTAAGAAAACACATGTTCTTCGAAAAAGAGAAGAAATAAAATATCCCCAACTTAATCAGAAGCAAAGTTTCAAGAGATCTACTTTATGGCTTTGCAGTCGTTTTTTTCTACAAATCTTGTCAATGTTTACTTTCTGGAAGGGCTACGCCCTGAATAGGTAAAATAAATAAATAAATCATTTTATCAGAATATGAGTTAAAGTTCCAGCATTAGCACAGTTGTCAGTAAATTAATAATTGAGGCGTTGAGCATGAGAAGGGCACTTATGGCCTAAGAAATGATATGTTTCGGAATTTCTGAAGCTAATAAGTCTTAGAGAATCTAACAAATGATGTCTTGGGAAATTTTTTCTTAGAACACGGTAAAATCATGAAGAATAGGTAGTAAAAATTTTAAGGAAATGAATGCACTTTCCTTGCACAGAATGAAATATTAGTAGAGATTCTGAGAACTGGGAGGTGCCTTTCTTACATCCAGCGCCTCAATTATAATCCTAGACCAACATGAATTTTGATAATTTGACCTGGATACATAGAAAATTGATTGAGAGCTGTTGGTACAATGTGACGAATTGAAAAAGAATTTTTTTTTAAAAAAAACTATAAAATTTATTGAAACATAAATTAAGTACTCGGTAAGTAGCAGTATATACTTAAGACTAAGCTGGTATTTTACAAAAAGGATTTGACTGAGTCTTTCAGAATGGAACTAGTGTCACTGTTTAGACTGGGAAATTTTTCAACTTTCCTGAGAGTAATTAGAGGCATGAGTTTATCCGTGAATCTATGGTAATTTCGTTCAAGTTCTCTTTGGTATTCTCGTTGATCAGGTCCGATCAAATTTTTATTTTTTCGCAACGCATCTGAACACTTTTTCGAAAAGTCTTTAAAACACAACCGTAATTTATTTTGAAGCTTCGTTGGAGGCACATCGCAGTCGAGCAATTCTGATAGAAAAGTCGTCGCCATTTCCATTGGACCTTGGTTTACTGTTGTTCCGATGCAACCTTGCAAGACCATTTGGAGAATTTTTGAGTCAGGCGGGTCTTGCTTGATGGAGTGCTCTAGTTCCATTGTTTTCTTCTGAATATCTTCAATTGCAACTTCGATTGGAGTTAAAACAATCTGCTTCCGACTGACGACTTGAATTCTTGTCTTCACATAGGGGAAATGGTTTGCCACGGTTAGAATGGTTTTCCTCTTGTACTGTTCATGCAGTTCTCCATGCGCTTTCCCGTTCGTGGTGAAAGGTGTCGCAAACATAAACCTCCGGATATTGAAATTTTTATCAAAGTGAGTGCGCCTGTAACGTTCTTCATACTGGTCAAAATAGGGCTCTACATAAGTAATCTGGATGTATGCTTTTGTAGAATCTAATGTATCAACATCGACTGAATTTGAATCCTTGATAATAATTACATTTTTCGAGCCGAATCGCTCTCCATAAAAGTTTTCTAATCTGCTAAAAATCTCAGGTAACTTCGTCAAAGCTTGTTCTTTGTAGATGAATTCTTCTCCATTTAGATCACCAAATTTGGATCCGTAAAATCCAACCCTAAAGTATGTTCCAAACATGCGTTTGCCATGAAGTTGTTCTAGGCGTATGAAAGCATCATGCAATTTCCCATGAATATTTGCTAATTTTTTGAAGTCTTTATTTTTCGTGCAGATGGGGATTACAACCTGATACACTTCATTCATCGCTTCGTAAACACCAGCCGTGTAGAAGGAGCTGGCAGCATGCTCCAATAGCCCAATAAATCCACTCTCAGTGAAATCTTTACCCAAACAAACACCCTCTTCTTCAGGACTGAGAACATCATCGGATACAGCACATTCCTCAAGAGCATTTGGCGTGATACGCTCCAAATCGACTGCACCCATTGGAAGGTGCTTTTGATTTTCCAACATGTGGAGGTACTCAGCGACAAGAGCAGCGCTATGAATCAAACACATTGCTGCTTCTGAGTGGTTATTCCGCTCCATGTGTTTTTGGGCCATGTTTGCCAACCATGTTAGACGCAAATCTGGAGAATTCTGATAACCTCTGGCTATTCGATACATGAGATCAAGGAGCATTTCTGGATCTTCAGAAAATTCTTTCATTTTCACAGTGTCTGACAAAATCATGTGGAGGTTGAAAACCAGATCTTTTACCTGTTCTGGAAAAGTAGTGTCTTGTAATTCGTGATCTTCTTCTGAGTAAAGAAGAATGGTTTTCAGAGATCTCCTTAAAGATGCTTCATTAAAAGTTTGACTAGTACCAACGAGAGAACTCAACGAGATTGTCACTTGCATTTTGACACGCGCAAAATTATTACCAATTTCAAAATTTTGCCTCATGAGCAGATACAGTGAGCCCGCAGCTTGAGAGCGAATATTACTGACATTGGAGCATGAGTGCTTCAAGAGCTGAAGACAGAGATCAGCGCAATATTCTGTTTCCTCATCAAACAGTAGATTCGGGAACTTAAAAACAATGGAGCGTTGCGTGGCAAACATGCTAAAAAGAACACAAGTGCTTTGGTTGCGCGACAAAGCATGAAGCAAAACTTTTAGAACAGCTGTGAGCAGACTCTGAAAATGGTCAACTTGAGCTGACATTTGAACAATCTGTTCCAGAATGTCGAGAACTATGAAACTGACTTCAGTGGACAGGATACTTTCGACGTGGGCATCAAATCCGACCTCCGATTTTGTTTTTGCCACAGAATCAGAGCCACCTTTATACAAAACTTGTTCTTTGCGCCATCTGAGCCGATCTCCTTTCTTGCGCGTTATGAATTCATTCCGAACTGATCCTTGTCCGAGAATGACATCTTCAAGGCGGGACTTTATATCTTGAGATTTCATAAATTTTTGCTTGTTCGAGTGGTTTATTACTTTCTTTCCTTTGTATTCAAAATACGATATACAAGTATCCAATACCTCTAAGAGTTGTTTCAGTTGAGAGGATGGTAAATTCCTCCACCATTGAAACATTATTTCTCTGTCCATATTTTTAATGACCCACAAGAAACAAATTAGAATGTTGCGCATTGTTTCATGACTCAGGTTATTTTTCCGAACCTTATGGAACATTTTGTAATTATCTGCGACAGCTGTTTTGACGCCAAACATCGAAGTCCCTGCAATGGCCATTGCTACTGATTGATTGATGCTGCTTCTTGGTTCAGCTTCGTCACCCGAGAGATACAAAGATGCTTCAGGGTCACTATGGCAACAGAGATATTTCATTATGATACTTAGGAATGGGATGTACAATGCAGCAACTCTAGCCTTGTACTCTGACTTTGCTAGCCGAGGATCCAGGTCGTGGCTGGTGAACAAATTACGGACCAAGTTCACAATTTTCAATTGAAGATTTGAATTTTGACCATCTAAAATTATTCTGAGATCTTGAAGAACAAGCCCAATGAGATAATGCTGCTGCCTGAATTCTGGTGACAGCTCTGTGAAATTTACCTTGTCTTTGTTGAGTAAGGATGATATAAATGAAGACTGACTAGTTAACGAGCCCACAGAGGGTGTCGGTGAAACAGGCGCTGAGGTTGATGTAAATGGTGTGCCAAAAGGAAGATTCAGAGCAATAAAATGCTCATGACTGGAGACGATTCGTAAGAAGTCCAATTTCAGACTGAATAGCATGATGTCTTCTGGACAGGAGCACAGTTTGGATGTGACTTCCCGATAAAAGATTCCAACTAGCATGAGCACGAAACCTCGATCCATGATTGAAAAAAGATCTAAAATGAAAAACGCTAGGCTTGCATTTATGGAGGTGATTAATTTTGAGTCCCGAGAGTTATAGTTTATTATGTCTGATGTAAACGACAGAACTAATGCCTCAATATCATCAAGGAAATAAGTGGGGAAACGGGTCTTTCTAGGTGCGTTTATATTGCCTACAGCTGATAAATGTTCGACCATGCTTTTGACCATCAAGTCGAAGAAAAACCAAGCATTTTCCATGCTATGATCTCTTGGAGAGCTTCGAGCAGACATCCATTGAACAAGCAGCTCCTCGTGTAATAACTTATACTTAGTTGGTCTTGCCAGATGAGCTCCTGGCTTCCATACAGGAGGATTTTCGTTAAGTTTCATGAAAGATGTAACCTCAGTATCATCTTCTTGGGTGGGGGTGCAGTCTGGACTATTAACTGGCATAATCCTATCCACATAGAACAAATCTGCAGGAGGATGGGGAATAGTGCACTGATATGCTACGTAAGATGTTAGTAAGCTGTGCCTTCCGGGCAAGTCTTGATCGATTTCTGTTAGAGTCTTAATATTTTTTACAATTAAGCCAAGCGCTTCGAAAATTGTTGAGCTAACATTGAACACAGTGTTTTTATAGCACGGAGGCTGCAAAAAAAATAGAAGAAGCTTATCAAGAATGACAGGTAAAAATTTCACCAATGGCTCCAATTGAGCATGATTTAAGTTCAAAATTTTTCGAATTAGCTCAGATTCGCACGTTGATTCGGTCACTCGAGAAGGTAACTGTCCATTTTCGATACAAGCGCAGAGATTAATGAACTGTTCAATGTATTTGTCTTGAGAGTGTACCGATGAAACACAGTCAACAATGACACTGAATAAATTTTTATGGTGGTCAACCCATTTAATACCCGGCAGGTGGACGTCTGGGGTGATGTAGGAATAGTTTAGTGGCGGGTGTTCCATGGTAACAGGAAGGCAGTACTCACCTGTCTGCAGCGAGTCGTCTTTGATCAAGGGCAACCAGGAGTAACCGACTGGAACTTCCACAGCAGTCTGCTCTGCTTTGCGTTGGCAACTGATGTGGTAGAAAGTGAATAGCAGATGATGTTGATCATTTAGGTTTGCAGGGAGAGCTATCTTTATTTCATCATAGAAGAAAGGAGTTTTGTTGTGATAGTTGACAATGGTGTAAGTTTCAGCCGTGAATTCAGGACAAGATGATTTACCAAAAATGACAGGCAGCGCCTGATGTTCTTCTTCACCGCACATTAACTGGATCTTCACCGCGATATTTCGAGCTGATCCGGTACGACCTGAAAAGTTCAGTTCTTTTGGATAAACAAACAGTAGATCACGGTACTGGTAATGCGGAGTATACATTTCTTTGATCGGAAATTCTAATATTTCCTTTGTGGGCCGAGATTTTTCCTCAATAAATCCACCCAGCGGACAAAGCTCAGGAGTTAGACTATTTTTCATTTCCTCCGGACACGGAGATATATCCAGTTTCAATGAGCCTGGAATACACTTCAATTTTTTTAAGACAGAGGCTGGCCGTTTTAATTCTTGCAAAAACTTGTACAAGTCTTCATCACGCAATTTATCGCTCTCCTGTTTGAAAAAACTGGAAACAGTGATAGTAACAGGTCGAAAACTTTCAAGATTTGTATCTAATTGGTCAGAGGACCAACTTAATCTCTTTAAGGAGTTGCTATTCCTCCTCTCAAGGGATCCACGCCTAGAAAGAGAATTTCCAACTTCAGTTGCGCGTTTACGAAGCTGATCAAAACCACTACCACTCAATTTCCTCTCCAGACTAGATGATGAGCTAACACTATCTCTGCTGCTCAAACTTTCATGCTCTCCATTATTTACACCATTAATTACATTCATAAAATAAACTGCTGTCCATGCAAACGGCATTCTATACTTGCCCAGGCGTTCACATGAGGCCACAGCATTCTGTTTAACTTTGTCTAGGTTCAATTTCTCATCTTTGATATACGGCTCAGCACACTCTTTTATATCACCTTGCAGGACTTTTTCTAACTTGATGACTAAAAATAGATCAGTAGGGTTGTGAGAGATATTGAAAATGCAGGATCGGCTGAGAGTGCTCTGATCTTTGAATGGAACATGAGATGTCAGCATCTGGTTGACAGACTCAGGGTTTAAGTCAAAATAAAAATTTTCAGATGCTTTTTTCTTTTCTTTGGCATCATAAAGTGCTAATGAAGCAAAAATAGGTTCAACTTCCAACTCTAATTTAAGTTGCAAACACTTAACTAGGATTCGGTGTCCAAATTGTTCAACCGTTAGGTCAGGAGTGATTCGTCGTTCTACGTGGTCTTCAATATCTTGAGTTGGATACAACAAGAACAAGGTGTTTTGTCTTCCTTCAGACCTTTTCAATTGGTTGATTTGATCGATTGAATCGGCTGGTACTCTTTGAAGAAGAACTGGAATTAAGGGATCACTTACCGAGTTCAGGAGATCAAAACTAGCCCAGCTCCCACGTGGAGTATTGCAAACAGTGCTGGGTGAAGAACGGCGTGTTTTGGGACTGGCTTCTTTCTCTTCACCACAGATAGAGCCATTGCTGGAGCCACTATCCAGATCAACTTCAAACTCTTGTAAAGGAAGATTTTGCAGAATAGATTCTCTCGTCTGAAGGACTAGAAGACTTGGGTTTTGCCGAAATGGGTGGTAGACAACCACCCAATCTTTGGTGTAGCATTTTAGACAATCTTTCACACGGACAGGAAGCTCTGAAAAGGGTTCTTTCGGAACTTGGGGCTCCTGGGTCCTGATTTTCCTGGGTACGATGCACAATTCAACATCATGCGATGGAAATTCTAGCAAAGGTCTCAGGAGATCTTTCTCAACTATAGACTGGTGCTGAGTGATGAATTCCTCAAAATCAAGAGGGTCAACAATGTCGTAAGGATTGAAACTACCTCGGAAAGGTTCTCGACTTGTCGAGATGATTTCTTTCCGAACATCAGCAGCATGCTGATTGGACAGTTTCTGGGCAAACGCTCTTTGCATTTTC
Source organism: Bemisia tabaci (assembly GCF_001854935.1). Taxonomy (NCBI): domain Eukaryota; kingdom Metazoa; phylum Arthropoda; class Insecta; order Hemiptera; family Aleyrodidae; genus Bemisia; species Bemisia tabaci. The sequence continues at coordinate 1,029,272 of NW_017553232.1, forward strand.
TTAATACATAGTGACTAGAGATACCAAAGATAAGAGGGCCGTCTCAATCTTGAGCAGAGACAGCTATTGATGGAGCTGAAGCTGCCCTGAGGAATCAGGTCCATCGGTTTCCCATTTGAGGACTTTTAGCAAAAGAATGACATGAGACTTCATCATACAACCTTAATTGACAGTTAGAGGCCACGGAGACATTATCAACCGAGAGGATGATTGAAAAAACACACCAACAAAATTGGCAGGGAGTAATCGCAAACACAATTCCTGAGGGTTGGATTTGACTATGAACTGAACTGTTCCAAAGTTAGGTAGTTTCACGGCATAAGAAAACACGATGAGAATATAAAATTTAGCTTTGTTTCCTGATGCATTTAACACTTTGAATCAACTGGGTGACCGATTTCGCTAGGAAACTAAAACACAAACAAACAATAAACATTAAAATTGCAAAACTTTTGCAAGTTTAGAGGTTAGTTTCCATGAAGCACAGGTTAACCAGTCGCCGAAAGACTAAGTACACCAAATAATTAATGCTGACCTCTTGATATTCTAGATTTAAAGTCGTCATAGTGACTTCAAAATATGAACTCAATTCTGTATTAGACTTCATACTTGTAATCAGGAACCTAGATAGCTTTGCAGTAAAAATTGGACTATCCAGGGTAAGATAACGGAACAGGACTCTTGTTTACTTTTTTGACTTGAGAAAGTGCAATCCTGTGTTCGAGGGTCCCTGCAAAAAGGCGAGGGGCGAGGAGGGGAGCGGAAGTTGTGATCCATCTCCGGCAGACGGACGGGGGAGGAGAGGTGTCGGGCTTTTTTTTGCAGAATATTCTGTCAAGAACGGATTTTCACAATATATTTGCCTCTTGAAGGCCAATATACACTCAATCAAATTTAACATCCGACATAATTGAACAAAAAGTTGGATGGAAAGTTGAATGCAAAAAAAATTGATTCAATTACGTGCTACGTAAAAACGTCGCAGGTAGGGGTACAAGCGTTCGAATGTTACCACCTTTCTTCTTTGAAAATGCTTACTTTTGAAGAAAATTATGCAAATTTTCCCTTAAAATTTCGAGAATTTTCAGATAAGATTGTGAACAATATCCTGTGAAAAATCGGAAGAGAAATATTCTAGAAAATTCGTGATTAGCTAGGGAAATTTGGCGACGCCTGATGCCTCATGCGGTGTTCTTAGTTCTTACTGAGCACGGTAGCATAGAATAATAAAGCTAACGCCTAAATAATAAGGCGTAGCCTTATTATTCTATGACGGTAGCATGGACGGCAAGCACAAGCGTATTTTATGGAATGAGCAGCCACGCCAGTATTCTAATCGCACAGGCTAGCTCTCAGAGCGCAGTTAGGCCGCAGCATTTCCATTTCAAGATGCATGCATTTCTCCAAGTGACTCACCGCAAGGTAAAATCACGCAACAAAAGCTTTAGCCTTTAGTTTCCTCCTCTGTACGTGCATTTTTTCCAATTTATTTCATTCCCTAGTGACAGTGATCTTTTAAACATTTTTCAAAAACTCTTAAAATGTTTCGTATTAGGAGACCCTTTTTTAAATTATTTTTTTTTTTTAGTAAAATTTACGAGAAGTAAGATTTAGGTAAAATCTAGGGAAAAGTGTTAAAAAACTCTTAGAATATAATAACAGTTTTTTAACATTTCTTTCCGACATTTTTAGTGTTGAAAAACTACAGTTGATATTTTAACAGTTTTTTAAAACACTTTTTACTTAAATTTGACCGCTTGTAAATTTTACTTAAAAAAATAGCCAAGGCGAGTTTCCTGATACAAATATTTAACAGTTTTTTTAAGAGTTGTTCACTTGATATTCAAGAGTTTTTTACAAGTTTTCTTCCACAGCTGTAGCTATAGTAGGGTTACTATATGCATTGTTTTGTCGATGTTAAAATCTTTTATTATTTTCTGCACCTAGTAAATTCAACGAACTTTTGACTGAGTTTTAATCCGCAGATTGTCAGGACAAAATAGTTTGTCAATTATTGTTGGCCTTATTTGGTATGCATAGTGGTTGTAATGCAGGCTCTATAATCAGCAGGTTCCAGGTTGGATTCCTGGCTAGGCGACTTGAATTTGAAGATCTTAAACAACGGTTGCCTTCTGGAGTTGATGGGAGATAGGGCTTTAATAATTTCTTACCTATGGTAATCAAGTTAGTTTAATTTTTAACTTATAAAATGGGAACATTAGAATGTTAAAATACCAAAGCCAATCACAATAAGACATGGATAATCGCCTGGTTTTTATTCAACTTTGAATTTCGCCTTCTTAATAATAAAAGAATCTTGAATTGATGAAATAAATAAGAAGGAAAGGTTAAAAAGACGTTTCTTTGCTCCTCAAGAATCATAAATTTTAAATTTTTAATCTCATTTCCCCTGTCCCTTTCTATTCAAAAATGAGAGACAGATAATCTTTTCTTTCTATCAATAGTCATCCGTAATGTAATATGATCTTAAAATTTGAGGTGAGGTTTTTTCTTTAAAAACAATTTAAAACAGGCAAACTAGAGCCCATTTCAGATGACTTTGTATTTTTTGCTGTTGGCACAGAATAGGGAATTTGCTATGCGGTGCATACAGCGACAAAGGCGTTTGAAACGGGCTCAGATAAAAAGTATTAAATGGGCTTCTTCAATGCAGGAAGACCCTCTCCTAGTTTTCATGGTTTTCTTTTTCCTAAGACATGAAATTAGCAAAGTCTATACATGAAAACCTCAACATCATTACAAGCACAGTTCTTAATTTTTAATGACTTTGATATGCTTACAATTTACATCAAAGTACACAGAGCCAAAACTTTGGTAGCTGTTTTATCAAGGACACAGTTTTTGAGCTAGAATCTCCACCCACCTTTCAAGTTCGAAAAAAACACTAAATTGCAGGTTGTTTTTTTTTTGTTTTTTGTTGTTTTTTTTTTGGAGAAATGGACACTACAGTCAATTATGTAATTTAAATGTGCAAATTTTTGGAACTTCCGTGATCACTATGTCAGAAGGGTCAGAAATGTGGCACACAATATTGTAAAGCAAGGGTCCAAAAACTTCCTGATTCTGTGGTTTGACGATTTTAGCAAATGTCAGACATATCTTTGGTTGTGAGGCAATTTTCAAAGAAAAATAATTATTTTTCCCTGCTCAACGCATCAAAGAGGTGGGGCAACTGACACATGTTGTCTTGATATCAGGCATTTTGCCAAAATTTGAATAAGTAATATCCGTGGGGCAAAAACACTGAATCACAGTCAACTGTCTGCATTTCGAGACTTTTTGAACCCTTGACAGAAAAATGAATCTTGACTTTTGCCCTCAGAATTCAGTTCATTTATGTAGAGAGGGAAAGGTGAAGACTTAGAGGATAGCGAATGACAACAAACGGAATGGAACAGTGTGTGGATTTTTAATCTTTTAATTTTTCAACAAAAAAAATCATAACTTTCAATGCTGAGATACCCAACATAAAGAGAGAAAAGAGGACCTATACAAAATAAGATTTAACAGTTGGAATTTTTTATCTTCTGGGTTTTGAGACTCTCAAGTTCCTGCTTTACCTTACAAATTAATTTTTACAATTTACTAGGAACGGTTTCCACTCTTTCCGTTACCTTCGCGCTCATCTGAAGTTTGACAGCTGGATTTAAAATGCAAAATGACTGAAAACCATTAGGAAACGAACGATGAACATTCTGAGAGACCTGAACTTACACTACCTAAGACATATTGAGGAAGGGGGCTCATTTCTTTGCAGCTGGTGCTGCTGGCTTGGGCTTTATGAACTTATAGTAGACAAAAACAAGGGCAGCAACGCCATAGGTGATTCTTGCAGCCTGTAACAGAAAAGAGAAAACTCAAACAATTCATGTACATAAATGTACTTTAGAAACAAATCAGAGTGTCTGCAAACGCCAGTAAACAAAATTCCATTGCTGATCTTGGAGCAAAACTACAAACTTACCGACTTTTTTTTGATCGATGATCTTGAAAAGTGATTATTTTTGATGGCCAAGAAAAGGTGAGAATCTCCAATCAATGCTTGATAAACGGGCAAAAGGAATTGTTCATAATCAAGAGCTCATGACTAGCCTTTCGGGACTGAAGATTTTGGCAGTTAATCCACTGCTGCTCAAGAATTTCTACCGCACAACCTATTCTTGTGGTGATATACTTATTAAATGACAAAAGAACCAGCTTGTAGCAAGCTTGAAGATTTATGCTGAAAGGAGTGCACAGAGGTTTGAATTTTGAAAGAAATTACTCAAACTTCATTAAGCTTTTCTCAAAATTTTAGAAACCAAAAATAATAATGTTTAATTTCTCAACTTGGTTTGAAAGGTTTGTTACTTTGTTCTACACAGGAAAAAGTATAAGATGTGGTAGAATTATAGTTACGGTTTTTTCTTTTTCTTCATCAATCCTTCTACACAATTTTTTTTTTTTTTGAAAACTAGGTTGGACCCCTGCGGAATCTGCTTGCACTAATGACATAATCGCTACAAACTCAGGCAGATAAAAAGGGTAAATTCAATGGAGTTTTATCTGACTAGGGACAGGGCTTTATCCATAGACAAAAGACCTCCTACCGCCCTTTTGGCAAAAGGTGGAAGCTTTTACTTTTAGGGATTCAGCGTTTCCTTATGGATAATTATAAGGGAGCAGCAGTCATCTTACCTACTAGGTGGATGATGAGCTTTCGGTTGCGTCATGAGCCAAACAAGTTTCCCAAACTTCAGTTTGTCTGCAAAAGAAAACTCTCAACTTGTTCTTTACCATCCACCTAGTAAGTAAGTCAACAGTTGAATGGTGAAGTCCCAAGAAAGCTTCCACCATTGCCAAGATACCAGTGGAGGGTCTCTTGTGTCTGAATTTATCTGATAAAATTTTATTTATGAAGACTTTTAGACACTCTTTCAAATCCATTACTGCTTCGGTACTCGCTGGGGATGCGGAATTTTCATCAATTTGACCGAAAAATCGATTTTTCCACCCAAAAGATCAATTAAATCAAATCAATTTTTTGTTTCATGGAAAATGAAATCTCACTCATCAGTAAAATGGAATTTGGCACTCAGGTAGAAATAGGAAAATTGATTTTTTTCCGAATCAATATTTGGGATTAATCGATTTTTTCATTTGAGTACCTAAATCTACTCGGTTTTAATTGATATTTTAACCAAAATCAAACTGTTTAAGAAAATCAATTCTTCCAAAAAAAATCCGCATCCCTGGTATTATGAGACTGAATGATAAGTATCAAAAATTAAGTACTCATAGTATGAGTCAGCTGATGTTAAAGCGTAACCATTTATAGCTAAGTCCTAAGCTCGATCAGAGTGCTTAAATATTCTCAAATTATGGACATTTCTGGTTTGACCGAATGAATTTGTTTTAACATCAAATGATTCAAACATTTAGCTCCGAATAAAATATAAGGGTTACCAACCGATGCTCTCCCTAACTGCGTTTCGGAGTTGTAGTACTTTCTCCAACCTGTGATCACTGGTTCACCGTGAGCCATTCTGAAAAAAGATGCAAAAAAATTAATTAACTGTACCAAAAAAGTAAAATTCACCTTAACTTAAAGTCACCAGAGCTAGGTAAAAGGAAAGAAACTGAAAACTTTTAAGTCTTTCAGTCCCTGAAAGGATGTACTCAAGATTGAGGAAGGATGATTTACTTGACCATGTTCAGAATCATTTCATGTGACTGATAGGACTGGAGAAAGAAAATATTGGACAAAAGTCACAACAACTTGTATGCATTAATCATCTGTGGGCCCATTGGTTAGCACATACATTTCTGTTGAACAATGCCATTTTTTGATGTGACATTGACCAAATCTTTTCTTTCCCCAGTTCTACAAGTTTTCAATGAAATTTCTTGTCTGAGAGAGTGAGTATAATAGACAGTTTGAAAAACAAGTTCTGAGCAAAAAATTAATGATGTTTAATTTTAGTAAGAGGGTGAGTTTTTAAATAGATAGACACATTTGAATCAAGAAAATACAAAATTTACATTAATTGTTGAGGACTTGAGTCTTTACGTTCTTTACCCTTGCAAAACTTGACCGATGAAAGTTTCGAGTCACATGATGCATACTGAGGACCAATATGAAAGATGAATGGGATCTGTTGGAGGAGTGTAGTAGGTTTCAGCCTCAATCTCTTAACAGATTGGGGGAAAAATCTAAATGTATTGAAATTCTTGCACTGATGTGATGATAAAATCTTACGCACTGACAAACTAGAGATTGAAAACCGTGCGCTCGGCCGGTTTCTGATTCTCTCAAATAAATGATTTCTCAGCAAATTTCAAGCGGTTCAATTTGTACAGAGTTTAAGAGCTTAGGAATATCTTTGGGCAAAAGATTCTTAAGTTTTAGTTCAACTGAATCATAGAAGAAAGAACCCACACAATTGAAAAACATTTACTGGAGTGTTCAAGTTAGGAAAGTAATACAGATGAAAGAACTTGCTAGGACTTGCTTGTGCTTCTGACAAAATTTCGAATACATTTGAAACATTACACAGCAGCATCAGGCACATGTAAACTGTAGACTTGAATGTAAAGGAAAAAATGAGCTGTAGTTTTCATGATAAGCAGACCGTGCTCAAAACAAGTTTCACCGCAATTACCAAAAGCTTAATTTTATAAAATAACGTCACTTTCCAGTGTATCCTCCATTTGTGAGAATAAACTTCCACTGTGCAGCATTTCTCATCCTCATACTTTTAATAAGCGCTGTCTTAGGGGTGTAAGCTACCTTTAACTTTAAATGACAGCGATGGAGGTATGTAACTCGCGCATCACAACTTTCAGGAACTTGAGAACAGGTTGGCTTCAGGCAATTGTTAAATAGAGAGATAGAGTTAAAGACACTCCAGAAAATTGAATCGGGTTAAAATACATGCGATACAAGAATGAGAGAGCAAAATTATTATTTTCTTAGACTTGAGTCTAACCTAAAAACCCAACCTTGACAGGAGAGTTCACAACAGGAAATTTAAGCGAGATCGAGATTTTCACCGGTAAATTTGCAACCAAATTGAGGAGAATAAATATAATTTATCTCACTGCGTAGATCTGAAAGAGACTTACTTGGATAAAAGGGTTTAATTAGGTAGGTTTCTGACCTAAAATTATCACTAACTCGGTAAGCAGAGGTCAAATTCGGCAGCGGCTGCTGATAATTCGGGAATGTTCGGGACTTCACCAGTCATCATAAACATCCGATCCAAGAGAACAGCATATTGCATAGCTCGTGAAATGAAGGCGAAATATAGGCTTGGTGCTTCAGCAGAGTTTCATAATTATTTCATTGTAATGATTTTGATTTAATTCTCAATTAGCCCATACAACAATGCCCGCAGTAAAGAAATATATTTTTTCCCTAAAATCAAAGTACGCAAGTGGTTCATTTGAGACATGCGCATATGATAAATTAACTTAAGCAATTTAGTTCAAAGTTATTATTTTTTTCATAGGGAATTAGTTTGATATCATGAGATGAAACACGATGAAATGAATATTTTCAGAGAGAACATTCGCAGGGGGAGTGGCCATAGTGTTAAAACACGCAAAATAAGGTAATGCCACTACTGACATGCATAACATCCCAATGCATGCAGAGGCCACAAATTTAGGGACCATCCATAAAACACGTAAGACACTTTTGCCCATTTTTAGACCCTCCCCCTCCCTCCTCATAAGGCACCGTAAGGCATCCCTTGCCCCCCCCCCCTCCAAAAATTACTGAAGACTCAACTGACCTCCCCCCCTTCCCCTACAATTATCGCAGATCTAAACATTACGTTTCCTTTTAGAAAAACAATGACATTTTTAGGCCAACTTCTTTATTAGTGAAATTAAATTTTTTAAGTGAGTCCATCGGGAATATTAATGATACAATTAGTTTTTTCATCTTCTTTGGAATAAATAAAAGTATTAAGTTGACATAAGGATAAAGTCACTACCCATCATCCCACGGAGTGGAGAAGTGGGAATCAAGAGAAATGACAGGAGCATGGTCCGATCGGTCAGCAATCGGCTATGTGCTGATTTCCTCTATTTCATTTTGAATTTTACTGTCAACCTGACGAAAAATTGATTTTTGCAATTTCTTTAAATATGGGCTGGAAAGCTTACGTAAATTTACCTAATTTTAAAGGTTCTCAGAAGTAGTTAGTGGGGTTTACATGAAGAGGGATTTTTCCCCCACGTAAGAGGAGGGGTATATCGATAAGGGTCGTTTTTGGGCCCACCCTGAATTCAGGCTCGGACTTGGCCATAAGGCCAATCTGTCATTGGCAGATATGCCCTCTTGGCGCGCCGAATACGCGCCCCCCTGACACATAGCAAAATAGGAAGAGAAAAAAAATTACGATCGAGAATATCTGCGAAAAATTTCTTAAATGAACGGAAGAAGAGAGAGCTGGGAGTAAAGAAAGGTGCTTTTACGCATAATAGTGACGAACAGAGGCCCAATAACTACTTTCTGAAGCGTAAACACTTTTCTGTGAAATTTTCACCTTTTTGTTGACATACAGGCGCTTTATCATACTCCTCCTTCATTCGATACATGTACCTCCCTCAGAAGCGGTGGTCGGTTCGAATTTTAGACGTACGCGCCCTTTATAGACCTCTTGAGAGACCATTAAACATATTTCTTCCTTTTCAAAATGACTATTGATTGGACATACCATAGCATGTCTCTGGCAAACTTAACCCTAATTTATCTCGAAATTCAAAAATATATGAGACATCTAAAGTGTAAACGCGATATAACTATTCGCGCCAGATGGATGTCCACATTGCATATGAAAAATGTAAGACGCGATGGCGTGAGTCGTGAACTCGTAATGTTCTGCTCTATGCTACTAGTTTGAAGCACCATTACAAATAAGACAAGCGCAAACAAACACAATACGGAAATAAATCGAGGGAAAGGATGATCGCTAACGACGGCGCAGAGATACAACTATTCGTACTTGATGGACGTCCGTGCTGCATCTGAAAAATTGAAGGCGCGATGACGCGAAGCGTGAGCTCTCAATGCTCGGTTACATGCTGTCAATTAGGTGTCGCTCAGATTCGGAAGAAATGTTAAAAAAGAGGCCCGACTACGTCTTTCCTATCTTCGGCTATGTTGATACTCGTTCTCTCTTCTTTTTTCAGGTTCTTGTCTGATTCTTTTTTATCATGGATTTGTAGACCCTCGCCTTAAGCTCTTGTAAACCGCAGCACTGGCTCGGTTCTTTTGGAAATAATGGTGCTAGGATGCGTCTAGTGGCTTTAATTTGTAATGTTTTCTTTAATTTCAGAAGTCGGTCGGTTACTTCAATACGTTCAATTTTGTAATTTTTAATCTATACGCTTAATAAACTTTGAACCTAAAAATAGCGTAAACTTTGGGCTGCTTTGCCAAAATTTTCTGGACCCCTCTCCACGTAGGGGATGCCCTATTAGGAAATATCACATTACGCTCCTTTAAACAGCCGAGGGTCTACGCCCTCAGATGCGAGCCAGTCCGACCCTGCCTGAATTTCCTCAATTCTGTGATTTTTTTTCTCATTGAAGGTCTATATTTTACGGCATGCATCATGATTTGGTCATTTTCGATCTCTTGGGTTTAATACTGGTCTGAACATTGGTCTGAAGGCCGATTTTGGCCAAAAATACAGATTTGCCGGCCGGCAGTCGAATGTCAAAAATTCGCACTTTTCGCCAAAATCGGCCTTCAGACCCATGTTTAGGCCAGTATTCTGCCGTGCTAAGGAAAAACGCCGTATGAGCATTCGAGTGTTGCCAAATTGCCTCTCAGGAACTATTTACTTTTGAAGAACTTTCTAAATGTTTATCTTTTAAACTTTTCGGGACTTTAGATCAAATTATGAACGAAACTCTCCTAAAAATGCGCAGAAAAAAATTTACAAACTTCCCCAAAAATTCGTGGTTTATCAAGGGAGATTTGATAACGCCTGAAGGTCCATACGTCGTTTTTCCTTAGCATGGCGGTGGTAGACCCAGTAAAAGACCGGCAATGACAAGTCATAATGCATTCCGTAAAATATAGACTTTTGATGAGCAAAAATTGTAGAGTTGAGGAGATCTAATCAGGGTGGACCCAAAAAGGGCCATGATCGATAACCCCTCGACGGTTTTTTTTCTTTTGCATGTTTGTGTTTCTTCGAAGTTACCTTTATAAAAAACGCATATTTTCAAAATATGTCCGTATTAGTGGTTGCTATAGGGTCCATGAGCTTATTCCTGTGAGACTAAGGCATACTTTTTTACTACAAAGACCAAGGTTCCAAGTTGTTTTCACAACAACTCTGTCCATGCGGGCAATCGATCAAGGTTTTGTACCAAAACTTTATCATTGCTGCATGCAGTGTTTTGGATTAAAGCGAGTCAAAAATATATGTCACTGCATTTTGATGGAGGAACTAAATCAAAACAATCCTTGGCAGCCACTGATTACGTGACCGAGATTCTGCGGCCTAAGTGAAATTTCTCATTGGGATGTCCAAAAGTTTTGAGGGGACCGCAATCTAAAGTCGGTCAATTCCGATCGGAACTTGCTCTTCGAAATATTAATTCTAACTTTTACACGGGGTTCCCAGCTTCATTTTCTCACTCCTTCAAACCGATTCAATTAAAGTGAGCGCGTGCCACAAATTACCAATCTCTGGTAGGTTTAATGGGATTTCGAATTTTAAACGCGATCATTATTTGCGGAAAATATCACCGTAGCACACGAAGTGTAATTTTGACTTCGATGTGTACGTATTGGACCGCAATTAGCAGAAAGGAACCAGCTACATCAGCTATTGTCAAATTTAACTGAGCAACTTAATGTTCTAGTAGAAAACGTATGCGCGGATTTCATTTTCGGATCACAAATTTCAAGGATTTGCTGAGTGCTTGGCAGAAAATTCGCTGAAATTTGCACGAAAATCCGCACAACCGCTTTCATGTAAAAAATTGAATTACCCAATCAAATTTGGCAATATAGCTGATGTGGCTTGGTTCCTCTCCGCTAAACGCGGTCCAATTGCGTGAGTTTAGTTTTCGTCACTTCGGACAAAGTCGTAGTTTTGACTGCGCGGGAACAGGTCAAACATATTTATCGCAGCAGCAAGTTCACAATACATTGCTTTGTGTAGGTTCGACAAAAAATGAAAATCTCTCAAAATTGAGCATTTTATGGGGGAAATTCATCAACGTCTAAGTGTTTATACAGCGATTTTCCCTGGCACTTCTCTTCGCGCGGGCCAGAACCGAGTACCCCCGGTAAAAATTGACAGTAGAATCTGTGTTCCAAAATACCATAGACCTACAGCCGGCTGTAAGAGTTCCAATAGCTTCTGTAGCCGGCTACACAATTTCTTATAGCCTTTTATAGCCGATGGCGACTAAGTAACAGCCAGGCGATAAAGTGTATGCTAAACGTTACTAATTACGGATGCTAGGACTTAGTGAGTTTTTGGAATACTGCTCTCTTTTTGGGCCGTAGTATCTTGATTTATTTTGCGAGGAAAGCTCCGTACTTTTGATGGATGCCTGCCATTACGAATATATTAGAGCGCCTTCAGTTTCGTATGATACTGTGCAATACCTCTGGTGTGAAATAGTTGCTTCAAGCGCCGTGGCAGGCGGGCAGCCAGCGCGAGACACGCATTGGCGCCTACAAACCTAACAGGGATACTTCACGCGTTGCGCAATGCGTGAAGTATCCCTGTTAGGTTTGTAGGCGCCAGTGCGTCGCCGCTCCGCTTTGTGTTAGGCTCTAATATTTAATCTGGCGGAGTCAGCGTTATTCAACACATGATTTTGAAATGTTTGCACATCCTGTATGGATAGTTCTCATTTTAATTGATGAAAAAAAAAAAATATGTATTAAAGGATAATATAATGTGTGTTTTGTAAATATTAAGGTATTCCGTACCAAACTTATTGATTTCCAAAGCACACGAATTTCTACACAATTTCTTATAACCTTTTATAATCGATGGCGAAAAAGCAACAGCCAAGCGATAAAGTGTAAAGCCCGGCGATAGGAACTACAGCCCGGCTGCATAATTTTGTATCGCTTCTTATATAGCCCGGCCGTATGATTTTCTCCGCAATTCCACAGCCAGCTATATGATTTTCTGTAGCCTTCTTTAGCCGGCTATAAGAATTCCTATGGTATTTTGAAAAGCAGCTCTTATCGCCAATTTTTACCAGGCACTTCAATGAGAATTCTATGCAGATCCGTTCTGCGAGGACGCGATCAGTCAAACCGCCTTCATTTTTTGCGTATGCAATAGGGGCATCTTTTGAGCACGAATAATTTCATTCAGGAGTCGTGGTCAACATTGCGTCTCATTCTCTGCCCCCCTAAAGCAATTCTCTGATACGCTGCGAAAATAGAAGGAATGTTTCACGTTTTTTCTTTTTATACCGGCATGACCAAGTCAGAGTCTTGTGCTCTTTGTAGTTGTAGTGACATTTGTCACGTGTCTTGCACGTGTAACTGTACATGTCAGTAGAAATTTGAATTGTTCGAGTCAATTTTGTAGCCTCGGAATGAAGTTACGTTCGCTTCATCGTCTGAAAAATGACGTTATTCGTCTCGCGCTCAAACTCAACTGGCTCAGCGGCTCGTCTCAAACGTCACTTACGGCTCTCTTCCGCAAAACACGGCGGTACTTACAGGAACTCCACTCGGCCGCCCACAAGGTACGTCTGGGCCCTGGAGCTTTGCGAAGTGTAATGGGTTGCTCCGTGCTCAACTCCTCACGCACTCTTCCGACTCCGGCGAGAAGGGTAGATGATTCAAGTGCGGCCGGCATGTCACCGCAACCGGCGTGTCTGGGTAGAAGGCGGCGTGCGCGCAATTAGTCACTTTCCCCCGGCGACCGTACTCCATAGTCATAGACATCGACATCGACATCGGGAGACCCGCGCCCTGAGCTGCTCCCTCGCGCTCCGCCAGTCCGGTCCCAGTTCCCGAGCCGGTTCCCAACGACCCGGGCCTGGCCCAAGTCCAAGTGCAACGCTCTCCGGCCCGTCTTTGTTTACGCCCCGGAAAAGTGCCGCCGCGCCGACCGCAAAAACAACAACAGCACCGCCGCCCTCCTTGACTAAATAGGTACGTTCAACTCAGCGATTAAATACGAAATCCATTGGAAAAATTCACGAGAATTTAGCAGTGTTTTTAACATACTGTCAAGAGTGCACTGGAAAAAGTCCAGACTCTGGAAATATTTAACAAAAAAAAAAAAAAAATACTCTTGATTTAAACGTTTTTTCTTGTGATTCAAGACAAAATCCGATTGAATCAATGATATGTTTTCTCGTCAAATTTTTTCAGAGTGTTTTTTTAGCAGTGTTTTTAAGATGCTGTCAAGATTGCACTGGAAAAAGTCCAGACTCTGAAAACATTTAACAAGAAAAAATACTCTTGATTTAAACGTTTTTTTCTTTCGATTCAAGAAAAACTCCGATTGAATCAATAATATGTATTCTCGTCAATTTTTTTTAGAGTCTAGACTCAGAATCCACGAGCTTTTTTGTCCAGTGTGTGTACTGTGTAAGAGTGTTCTCGGTGGTACTAGTATTCTTGCAAAAATTTTTTTTCAATATTTTCCCGTTAGAAATGCTTCAGATTCTTCTGGTAAGAATGAAATTTGCGAGGAGAAATTTGGCAACATTGAAATGAAGTTACGTTTTTCTATAAAGGAATCGACGAATCAAGAGGCTTGGAGAACGAGGCGCATAAGTGCAGTGTATGGTATTTCGAAAAGTATGGGTGTCTTTAAAGTTTTTCAAAATTACACACAGCCGTTTGGCGGAAGATAGGTTCGAACTTAATTTTTGATGCTTAAGAGTTGGACCTCAGTAGTAAATTTTTCACAGAGTATATTTTGAGACCTGTTTTAAGTAGTTGAGATCATTAATATCTGTTTTTTTCTTCAAAAACTACAATTAAAACTGCAGTTAAAAGAGCACCGTAAAGATATATGTCGAGTGCCGAAGAGGCAACTGGGGATTCCTGGGAATTTCCTTCTGTTTTCTGTGAATTCAACAACTCTTTTCTTCGAGGAAAATAAAGTTTAAAGTATAAAGTCAGAGCAATTCGAGGTTAATAAAGTTGCTGAAGTTACCGGAAAATGGCTACATTACCAGAAAGCCCTGGTTTCATTTTAAAAATTGGCGGGTACGTTTTGCATGAGCTAGGTGCGCTTATATTTCTCTTTACTGAGTAACATGACAATGCATTTAAAAACAGAAGAAAAACTGCGAGCAACTTGTGTATCTACCTCGGGTGAGATCGTGTGATTACAGAGAACAATGCCTACTAAGAACCGATCGCAGTCGCACGTGTATGTCAGCCAGAGTCTCGGTGATTTTTCCAATGTGCCTTAAATTTCACTTTAAAACTGATATCCCCATTATAGAGAGGCTCATCAGTGCTCTGATGAGCTTTTTCCTTCTGCGATGAGAGAATCAGTTTTATACTGAACTTAAACGCACTCGGTAAAATCACCAAGACTCCGGCTAAACAATGCATAGCTGAATCGCAAAGAGTCAGCAATCAAGCGTCTCATACTTCCTGATGTTGAGTTATGAAATGAATGCTCAAGAGTGAAAACTTGTTCTCTCGTCATGAATGTTGCACGGCAGTCCGTTCGCACTGTCAGTGTAGTCTATTCCTCTATCGTATGTCAATTTTTCGCGAAATTTTTTTTCGTCGTCTGAAATTAATGTCATTAATTAACGCAGTAATTCGCCCGACAGTATATTTCCCGGAAACGAAGCTCCAATTTTTTGCGGTTTGAAGTATCATTGGTCGAAGTGGTAGCTTTATTGATGACAAGACATAATGTTGAACAATGTCACAAAACTATTACTTATCTGTTAAGTTTCATCTCCATCCGGATGGAAATATGGCAAAGTTTCTTCTTTCTGTTTTCCGTGATTTAAGTGTTTCGTAGGGTGCTGGTCGGTTGATATGAAGTGAAGTGCAGAGGATTTTTCATGCACTTACATAATGGCGTGGAAAATGTGTATCGCGTTATTTGGTGGAGGAAAGTGGGCGAAAAATCTACCACTAGCTGTGGGTAAGTTTTCTGTCAAAAATCAATGAAGTTTTTATGGTCAAAATTTAGGTATATAAACGAAGTAATCAGAAAAAGCTGCTGTGTGGGAAAAATTGAAGGTTTTAGACACATTATAATTGCCGGAAAATTCTATCATCCTTTTTACGTTAACCTTCCTAGTGCACGTATGTTATTTGCACTTTGGGAAGCATTCCAGTAATTCTTGAGGAAATGTGGGAACTTAACATTTTACTTAACAAAAAGTTAACAGAATTTCTGTATTAATTTAATTAGATTTAGTTGAGCACAAAATGAGGATTAAAATTGTCAGGATTGTATACAGGAGGTGATCGGAATTCAACGTAATATTCAGCGAAGTAGGCAGTGTGGACGACGCGACGCGACAAGCAATGCATTAGGCCTGAGACGTAGATAACTATCGATGTTTCGAGTATATTTCGTAGCATATCTGATAGATTGAAGGCGTTTCGCTGGTTTCTTTCTTAGAAGTGATACCTTACAGTTTACACATATTTTTTCCTGTTCATTTCTTCATTTATTTGTCCGCGTTTTTGCAGATATCTTAAGTGCACATTTTTTAAAAGGGTACAACTGATCATCATTGTAAAATTTTGCGTGAATTTTCATTGCCTACTCAATATTATTCCCCAAAACTTTCGCACCGACATGCCTCACAATGAAAGGCAAAATGTCGCGTGATTTTTATTCGCCTATTCAAGAATATTCTCTGAAAATTTCGCACCAACGTGTTTCACTAGTCACTATGTTTCCTCGAAGAAGAATAAAGGAGGACATTTTCAACATTTTGAGACACCCAAACCGAGATTTGTATTCATGCAGTATCACCTAAGACCTTGAAACCTTGAACCTTGAAACATTGGGCCTTTGGAGTTTGGACACAGCGAAGTCCTGAGGGATAGTCGACTAATTGTCGAACCTTTCAAAGGTCACAAAATCAGCCTCAATTGGAAGTATCAAAGCGGTGACCAAAGTACAAAACCCCGTATCTTTGTTTGCGACGTTGCAAACTTCCTGTCATACGTTAGTTTTTCTTTGGAAAACTATAGTCAACGGAATTTCTCGAATACTTCATCGATTTTTATTTTCGGTCAGCTGAATATTCTATAAAAATATCAAAACATAAATCGACGGTGTAAGTCGGCAATCACATAACTCGGTTTGCGACGTCGCAGAGACTTCCTGTCATACTTTATTTTTTGAACGGAAAACTACTCAACGGCAACTCTTTAAAACTGCCGTGATTTTTCTTCTCTGTGCGAAGAAAATTCTGCATAAATTTCAAAGAATGATGTGAATTTGTTCTCTTTTAAAAAAATAATCTAGAGGCGGAGATTTTCAGACACCGCAAACGAGTTATGTGATTGCCGACTTACACCGTCGAAATGCCTCTTTCTCTTCAAAAAATTAAACAGGAGCGGAAATTTTGAAACAATGCGATGGAGATACGAGGTTTTGCATTTTTGCCGCCGAAGGACAAAATTCACCCGCGTACACTCGCCCACACTGTCAATGAACTTGTTCGTTTAAAGAAAAAAGAGAGTGTCGAACGCGGATTCTTGCATTGTGAACGCATAATTAGCAATGGCATGGCGGGTTTCGCGATATATCGATTGATCTGCCATTTAAACCTATAGAAAAATATCGATAAACATGGTGTTCGTAACGAACACCCTAATAATCGATTCTTTACCATAGCTTTAAATGGGAAAATATCGATACTCGATTATTCACACCTCACCACTGATAATTAGCATGAATGCCTCGTAAAATAAGTTTTGAAAGGAGAGAGAAACGGCTGTTACATCGGGTTTGGTTCAAAGCTGCAGCGAAAAACCATTTTTTGATAGTTATCTTCTTTGTCAAACGTTAAGTAGTGACAATGAAATTTTAGAAAAATAATTAATTTTAGACGCGTCTGACCATCTTTTCAAGACTTTTGTGAGGGTTTGTAAGTGGATGAACCAAGTGAGACAGTTCGTCACGGAACTAAGGAGCTGTACGGACGCTCTATACCTATTGCAAATTTTCCAAAATGTGCAGAAGACATTTACCGCAATTTTTTTGTTTAACGCAGAAAGTACTATCTAAAATAGGGCGGCTTCCACAAATTCTCAACCACTGGCACATATTATTTCTCTACTGAGATAAGTTCATCCTGAATCAACCGAACTACATTTGAGAGGCTTGGAGGAAAAGGGGCGGAAGTGCAGTTTTTGAAAAAAATAGAAATATTAATGATTTCGAGTAAAACTAGTCTTAATGCATTTTCTATGACAAATTCGCTCCATGATTCCAATTTCTGAGCATCAAAAAGTTAGTTTGAACTTTCTTTCCGCCATTAGGATTTATGTAATTACGAAACTTCAAACACGTGTTTCTCGGAATAACAAAAACTCTACTTATATGCCTTGTCCTCCAAGCCCCTCATTTCTTGTTGCCTAATTACCTCTTATTAGTGTATTTTAAGAGAATTTGATGCATACGACGGAAGTATATTATGTTTTATTTTTTTTTAACACGAAGCAATAGACAACAAGAAACTCCTAAAAGTATTTTATGTCGGAAGTAGTTGTGTCCATGGATCTCAGGACAACTCCCAGGATTTCTAGGCTACCAGCATGGATCACTGAAAATTGCATCCAATGACTTCGTATTCTAATGCCAAGTTTTCTTTACTGTTTTTTCTGAAATCTAAATGACTTAAAAATATTGAATCTAGGTCCTCAATTAGATTCGATTGTATTTTACACACATTCAAAGGCAGGAAAAACAGTGTTGTCATCTCACGAGAAAGGTCGCTGGGGCTAATGGATCCTCAAGTTACCATTAAGCATCGATCCCTATTCAGTGGCGTGACGTGCTTTCCGATGTCGTCACCTTCCAGGCAAAGTATCACAAGCGCCATGCGACGTTTAAAAATTTCCGCCGCCATTATATTTTTTTACAGAGAAATTGTTCAACGAAGCTGTCCGAAAATTACACCGAATTTTCTTTGTGCTGCCGATAAAATTTAGTGAAATTTTCGAACAGATTCAACCAACAATTTCTCAGTAAAAAAATAAAATGGCGGCGGAAATTTTTAAACGTCGCATGGCGCTTGTGATACTTTGCCTGGAAGGTGACGATGTGTCGATTGTTCTGTCATTTTAACCTATACAAAAGGATCGATAAACAGGGTGTTTGCAAACGAGCACTTTAATCATCGATTCTTTACGATAGTTACAAACGGGGAAATATTGACAATCGATCATTCACGCCTCGCCACGGTCCATTTTATTTTAATGTGGCAACCACGATACTCTACGATGATTCGACACTTTGCGGTCAAAATAACGTAACTAACTACACATGAAATGAGCCCTGTCGTCCATGTATAGCCGTGCGTTCCCACGGCTCACAGTAAACTGACTTATGCTCTTTTGCAAGAGGGGATCGTGCGGTGGGAGGAAGATCAACCGGTAGAGGGTTTCGATCTTCCTTTGAGGACACACTGCGTCCCATACAAATGACCGTAAACGTAGCCCGTAGTATCGACCGACGTACGATACAAAAGAACGTAAGTGCAATGGAATATCCAAGACAATTACGCCCTTTTGAATATGCTGTTGAATTTTCCTCATTCGAAGTTTGGTCACGTGACTGTCTCATCTCCGGGGCCCGCTGGATCTTCGTGCCTCGGTGGGTATGAGTGATGGTATAATCTCTTGCGTAAAATTTCAAGGGACTAATGTTTTAATCAGGGCTCAGAGTCTTTTGACACTCATCTCGTTTTTACTCCTATTCTTCCTAATGATTTTGAGGCATGATGAAAGAACCCAGGACGGATCGTTTCTGGGACGGAGGTCAAAAGATCCTTCCAGTGCGCGGACCGACGGTAAATTCTTCTCGAGTCCTTTAAGTAATGGAGGCAGTTAAGCTTCCGAAAAAGTCCTCTGTGCGGCAGTAGCAAGAGCAACATGTTTTAGAATTCAAATATTCAGAAAACTATTTTCGAGCGAAGAGCAAATTGCAGTTCCCCTGGTAGCATTTTTCAAGGGACAAATCGCGATATTTCAAAATTAAGTTGCAATATTTTAACGATTTTTGGGCGATGAAGTACCGAGGATCATCAACATCCGAGCGCTTATCCTCAATCTTGTCGCAATTGCATCTCTAATAAATCGCATTCAATAAAATCGAAATTCATCTTAATTTAACACATTTTTGTTTTTGATAATATCGCCATAAATTGCCGTTGATAAAATTGCAATTTTTTTGCAAATTTATGAGATAAAATTGCAATTAACCGCAATTTCTTTTCCGATGATAGTGCAATAAATCGACACCGATAAAATCGCGATACATTCTCCGATCGTATCGCAACTTATCGTGATCACTGCTACTTGCGATAGGGTCCGTTTTTCTGTGAACTTTCAGAAGTTCGATCCTGATCGTTGAATTAGGTTGACGATAAAGCGGGAATATCAATAACTAAACGAGAAACCGAAAGAAATCGAAACCGTCAACAGGACGTTCGCTACTTAGCGAGTTTCTCCAGTCCAATTGGATTTTCAGCAGTGTGGTTTACCGCTTCGTTGCGATTCAATTTATGGTGTTGCAAAATTCACGGAATCCTAGGACACTTATTATCGACCAACCTGTCTTTTCTGTAAAGAGCCTTCATCTAAAGCCCCCGATTTCCCGCTAACGAAGATTGCGCTTAGTTATTGTATCCTTCGTGATATGCCAAACCTGATTTTCTTTATGAGCAGATTTCACAATTTCACGGAGGAAAAAATTGACCAAAATTTGCTACAACTTTGAAAGGGTCATTTGAATTTACTTTGGGCTCTTGAATCCACCTTTAGTTTTGCCAATCACCCCTCAATTTTTCGAGAAGTCTAATTTTTCGCAGAAAAAATGGGCGTTCTTAAGCATTCAAGGCAATCATACACCTGTTTTTCTTTGCAAATTGGATTTAAACCTTTTCTGGTGTGCTTCATAGGACATCTCTCACGTACTGTGAGACGATGAATTCGAAAACCACCCTTCTTTTTTTCTACGACCCTCCATTCTTCAAAAAAAGACAATTTTCGTGAGAAAAATAGAAAATTTTTAGGTACCCTTTTTTGAAGGGTGCACTCAAAATCAAGCCGCCCCCTACTTCCGAAGTCAGCTCGGATTACAGAGGCCCTATTTTGATTTATACTAGATTTAATTGAAAAAAAAAGAAAAAAAAAATATTAGTTCAACTTTAAAGCTCATTATTTTTCCGGTTCTGACCGCGGGGTTGCATACTCAACTCCATAACTTCTACATAGCTTCGTTTACCTTCCATAGAAAAATCAAGCTTCATTGCGTGAAATTGAATTTCGCATCTCCGCCTGGGCTGCATGCGCGAGCTCCGTTTATCAGCGGTTGTGGGTGTGGGTGCGGTGTCTTTGAACTCGGCGAGTCTTTACTCGTTTCCGTGACCACTCGACAACATCAACAATCGATTATCGCGCGAAGCCCAATTATGCCGGTCGAGCAATTGCACATGGAAGATTTACCTCGCGCTCGGATAGGATCGCCGCGCCGCGCCGCGCCATCCAGTTTTGTAATCCTTACGGCTTACGGACGCGTTAAGCGTGCGGCATATGAAGCGCCGCCGTCGCACCGTGAGTTATCCAAGTTGATTGATTCCTCTGAATATCAATCGATTATGCTTTGAGTTGCGTCACCTCCCAACAATAATGCGGATCGGCGCCTTGACTTAAACGTTTATTTACCACCGGGCGCCAAAATATCCGGATCTTTCCTTTTCATATACAACAGGGTGCCACATGATTTAACTGTATTCTGTATTTAACTGTATTTAACTGTATTGAACTGTATTGTAACGTATTTCTACCAAAAATAACTATGTGCGGGTGGGGAAGATGGGGTGTGCTCATGGTGAGCTGGGTAAGAAACAATGTAAAAGTGTGCGTGCCCGTGCCTCCTTTTGGTGAGAGCGGGATTTCAAATTCACCAAACGGAACCATGTGCAAACTAAATGCAGGACTCTTGAGCCGTGGGCATGAGACAAGAGCGTTGTGAACAGGGCTCATGAGTTAAACCAGATCAAGCGAAACCGTGGTGGCTTCATTGCGGCTGACGTCACTGGCGCTTTATAATTACCATTTATTCCTACCGCCCGAAAAATAACGAGCACACCCCATATTTCGCACCTACTCATAGTTCTGTTTGATGGAAGTGCGTCCAACTGTCAGAAGCGTACTCTCCACATTCAGAGATGGAGAGTGAAATTTTAAAAGGCTCGAATAAATTTCACAAAATTCGCAATTTGTTAATTTTTATCGGAATCATTATTTAAATCTTCGGAAGGCCGGGAGGCGTCTCAGATGGTCTTCATATTAATGCGGCAGTATTATACTACCCTACTAGATGTTATACTTAAAGGGGGGCACAAAGGGGAGTTTAGAGAGGAATTTAGCCACGCCCTAACATCTAAACCAAATTAAAACATTTGCAACGCGTGAAGTCTTAGGCTTGGGGTGAAAAATGTCAAAATCGAGAATCACTGTTTCTCGGCGTTTCTTGGCCTCCTGAATACATCCCCAAAAGATAAAAAAAAATTCATGATGTAGAATAATGGTCGAGTTGGGTTGAGTTTATTGCATCCAGCGGGCTGATCGTTGAAATTTACAGAGCTATAGACAAAGAAGACACAAAATATATGGAGGAATCCTACTGGTAGAAGCGGGTGGTTACGATGCCCTGGTAAAAATTGGCAGTAGAATCTATGTTCCAAAATGCCATAGACCTACAGCCGACTGTAAGATTTCCAATAGCTTCCATAGCCGGCAACACAATTTCTTATAGCCTTTTATAGTCGATGGCGATTAAGCAACAGCCTGACGATAAAGTGAATGCTAAACGTTATACTAATTACGGATGCTAGGACTTAGTGAGTTTTTGGACTACCACTCTCTTTTTTGGCCGAAGTATCTTGATTTATTTTGCGAGGAAAGCTCCGTACTTTTGAAGGATGCCTGCGATTCCTAATATGTTGGAGCGCTTTCAATTTCGTACGATACTGTGCAATACCTCTGGGGTGAAATAGTTGCTTCAAGCGCCGTGGTACGCTGCGGCGCGGCGCGGCGGGCGGGCAGCCAGCGCGAGACACGCAGTGGCGCCTACAAACCTAACAGGGATACTTCACGCATTGCGCAATGCGTGAAGTATCCTTGTTAGGTTTGTAGGCGCCAGTGCGCCGCCGCTCCGCTTTGTGTTAGGCTGTAATATTTAATCTCGCGGAGTCAGCGTTGTTCAACTCGTGACTTTGAAATGTTTGCACACTCTGTATGGATTATTCTCATTTTAATTGATGAAAACAAATATGTAGTAAAGGAAAATATGATGTGCGTTTTGTAAATATTATGGTGACTCCGTACAAACTTAAGGATTTACAAAACACACGAATTTCTACACAATTTCTTGTAGCCTTTCATAGCCGATGGCGAAAAAGCAACAGCCAGGCGATAAAGTGTAAAGCCCGGCGACAGGAACTATACCCCGGCTGTTTAATTTTTTATCGCTTCGTGTAGCCTGGCCGTATGATTTTTTCCACTTTCTACAGCCAGCTATGTGATTATCTATCGCCTTCTTCAGTCGGCTGTAAGAACTCCTATGGTATTTTGAAACACAGCTCCTATCGCCAATTTTTCGAGGGTGAACATTGGAGGAGAGTAATGAAGTAACCAACGGCAACCCACGAAATACGCTATAGTTGATCCATCATTTTTTGCCCTAGTTCATATGAGCCATCCATTTCAACCAACAGGATCGCTCCAAACTTCCAATATCTTCTTTGTCTATAGCTTTGTCTAATTTCAACAATCAGCCCGCAGGACGTCATAAACAGATTCGCAAAAAATACGTGGAAATTAAAAGAATTCATGTCGTTCATCCAAACCTCTCTGAAAATGACACCTTTGTGCTTTAATTTTCTCGCCCACTTCCCGGTGCACATGGGAAGAGTGGAGAGTGAAAAACTAGGTTCAAGACCTTCACGCTTTGGTTGGGAAAATTGAGCCGCGGGCGAATGAATCGACGCATTCGGGTTTCCGTGTCAAGTCAATGGTCAGCACTGGAGCAAGGTCCCGCCCGCAGCGCGCGTAGTCTGAACCAATGCTGGATTTCGTGTCCGCATCGATAAATGTCCCGTCATAGGGTCAACTCGTCCTCATTCCTGATACTTATTGTAGATTCATCCCAAATTTCTTGCATAGTTTTTCAAGTTTTAGCCTTTAAGAGGAGATTTAGAATAACTGTTTGCCCTGGGGGCACGATGCGATGCAAATATTTGAAAACAGTTGCGAAAAAATGTCATAAAATTGCAATTATTTACTGTAATTTGTTTTACATAATTTGGTTTACACCAAACTATCACCATGATGAGATTGGTTCCATAGCCATTATAGAGAAAAAAAAAATTTGCAATACGATGAAAAATTGCTCTTATTTCAATTTTTTCGCAATGAATTTCAGTTGGAAGTGCCCCCTCAATCGACAGATAGGCAACATGCACAGCACTTCGATGCAGTAAAAATATTATTTTACCGTGTAATTGTAGTTTATTGAAGTGGTCACTGGAGGGTCCATTCCTGATTGTTTAGCCATCTTCGGCTCCATAAAAGCTCTTCGGATAAAAGAAAAATGGCGAACTCGGCATGCATAATTATTCAAAATTTCAAAAAAAGACGTTTTATTCACTGAATATTCATTGCGAACTATATTCCAATTCATGTTAGGCGCATTTACTCTGTTTTGAAACCAGTCTTGTGCATAACATTCAAAGTAATCATTTCCACCTTAATATCTATGGCAAGGTTGGTATCAGGTGCAGAAGGTTGATAACGAAATATTTTGGTAACAACCCTTTTTCACCTAAAGTCGCCGCCATTTCTCTTTTCTTATGGATCTTTGTTGGGCCCAGTGTCCATTCCCTCTCTTTGAAGGTATACTGTTTAGTTAATCTAAGTATGAGTTTTGACAGTCAATAATATTCAAAGATAGAATATTCTTAGACGTACAATTTGTCCACCAGCCTTATTCTGAAGGAATAATAAAACACCTATCCCAACAATAGAGCGCAACATGCACATACCCAGCATCATTGTGGCATTGAGCGTTTTGTTTATAGAGACAAAGTTTAGAGATCAGTTTAGAGAGATCAGTAGATCAGAAATAGAGATCAGTAGATCAGAATAGAGATCAGTTTGTTGTTATTGTACAGTGAAGCTATAAGGTTCATTTGTTACGCAGGGCGTACACCCGCACTCATAAAACATGAGTGGACGCGACACCTAATCTGCATAAAATGGGCATTGTTGCCAAAGTGGCAACTCAATTCAGTTTCCTCCTATTGTCATTTGTTCAGATTAATAATGAAAATACATATCTCAATGAAGTCCTCAGGAGCCATGAGGATGCATCCCGCATTCATTAGAGTCAGTGTTAAATGATGACCAACCGTTAACAGTATAACAGGGCATTGCCTAACCTTGACCAACATATGCAACCAACATGGAACAATCCTGAGAAAAATAAATTTGGCACCATGTTAAAACTATGTTCATACCATGTTGGTGCCAACATGATATTATGTTTCACCCAAAATGGTGCAAAAACCATGGTACGAATTCCAGTCACCAACACAGTGGCGATTTTGCAAGTCGGCAGCACCGTTTTTCTACCAATTAAATCCGCAGAAAATATCGATTTTAGGTGATGCAAGCTACCTCACCAAGAATCGATTGTTTCACACACATTTAAATGGAGGGAAAACAGTGTTACCAACTTTCAAGAGTCGCCATACTGCACCAACATGATCGTTTTTAGCAAACACTGGGAAAAAAAACACATTGGATTTAGAGCTCAGACTCTTGAAAACATCTACAAGAAAAAGTACTCTTGATTCAATCAGAATCTAGCTTAAATCAAGAACCAAGCCTCTTAATTTAAGCGGATTTCGTTTTGATTCAAGCAAAAATCCGATTGAATCAAGAGTATTTTTTCTTGGCACTGTTTTCAAGAGTCTGGACTCTAGATTCAATGTGTTTTTTTTCCAGTGAAGAAT
Source organism: Bemisia tabaci (assembly GCF_001854935.1). Taxonomy (NCBI): domain Eukaryota; kingdom Metazoa; phylum Arthropoda; class Insecta; order Hemiptera; family Aleyrodidae; genus Bemisia; species Bemisia tabaci. The sequence goes on from NW_017553232.1 coordinate 1,054,532, forward strand.
TTTGTGATCGTCCACGGGAGGGAAAACTAGCCGAAGCTGCCGCTTTATGTGGCATAAGGGCGTATCTTAATTTTCAGGTGAGCCGTGCGCTTTGTATGGCTCTATAATTTCCGGGGCTTATGTGGAAATAGAGATAGGTCCTTACGTCAGAGGTGCGACGAAAGTAACATTTTTAAGAGAGCTATATTTGTCGAATTGAGTAAAAAAATCGTATATTGAAATTCAGACGAAAATTTCTGTGGTGTGTCCCGAAAAGTATAGGATGCGAGCAAATCAGATCATTTTTGGGCCAGTGGAGCGTATTAAATTGCAATCTACAGACCCTGCGATTTTACCGCGAGCACGGCAAATTTGGTTATTCTTTCGAAAACTTTACAATGGTGTTGCCTCACCTCTGCATGCCTCGTATGATACGAGGCTCAAACATGTCACTGATACTCCTGATGCTCAAGTTATGGTTAAGCGTGAATTCCTCCTCAATCACCGTTTGAAATGACCACTCAATAGAAGGTGGCCTTCGGACTACCAATTAATCTCTTCATACGGTCGAATTTTCTGTCCTAGGGTTCATGGCAACTCATCGGTTCATTGTTCGTTTAAACGGGAGCAGCCCGAACAGGTTTCGAATCTTTAGTGCATGCCTTTATAAGTATAATTTTAGCCGTAATATTTTCTCTGTTGCTTCGCAATAATAGAAAACGACGACTGTAAGATCGTATGCATGTGCCGATGCCAAGTAAACCCACATTGCAAGATTTTTCACAAAAATTACCTCGCTTACTAATTCGTACCTCGTAACGAGTTTTTATATGTAGAAACCTACTGACAGCAATATTCATAAAAAAATTGTGACCGTTCAAAGACATAGGAACAGAGGCTCCAGTCCTAGGAATAATGTCAGAGGATGAAGCTACTTTTTTCGGAGGTAGGTCGAAAAAATAGATTTCGGGATGTTGACGTGAAACCAGTGGCGCGCGTGGTATGTGTTTTGTAATGTATCGATTAATCTGCCATTTAAATCTACGGAAAGGATCGATAAACAGATTGTTCGCAACGAACATCTTAATCATCTATTCTTTATCATAGCTTCAAATCTGGGAATATCGAAAATCAATCATTCATTACTCGCCATTGTGTGAAACCCTCCCTGGCGTTTTAAGAATAAGTTACGAGTGGGTCAATTTATTATGTTGTTAATGGCAATGTGTTAAGAGAACTTTTAAAACTCATGCAATCTCAATTATATGCGCGTGTTTTTCTGGTTTTATCATCAAAATGCACCAACTGGATCGTTTTGAGGATGAAAAATACTCAACTCTAAAAGATCGATTCATGGTTTCCAACAGTAACACATGCATCCATTCAGCCAAGCATTGATGCACCGAGTACAAATTCAGTAGCTTCGCCTGCGGGTTGATTTAAACTGCATAACTTATTCTCATTTGTTTGTAACTCTCGTGACTTCGACTTACGACATCGACTATAGCTCAACTCTGATTGCTGCCTGTGGTATCCTCTTATTTGATTCTTCAATGAACAACTAGTTGAAACATCAGTGATTTAAGAAATAATCGGATTACGAAGGATCATGTCATGTGGGATAAATGACCCATCCCATAAGACATGTGTATACTCACTAATGATTATTCATTCTGAGAAATTTCGAAAAAGTCAGCACCAAAGCATTAAGGACTTTCAAAATGAAAAAAATTAACAGTACACGTATCTTTATGAGTTATTGGTAACTTCTGAGTAACTTGAAAATCTTATTTGCTTTTTCATCTTGTTTCAGGGTCGAGCTGACCGCCTGGCTCCGTCATGGCAGTATGGCGACTCTCCAACGTCATCTTGATACCAATTTTCTTGTCTGCAGTCTTGAAAATAACTGATGGGTAAGTGTCAGATTATCATTTCTGTACACGGTACACACGATAAAGCGTAATTTCAAGTTTCCCTAATTTTAAAGATAAAAAAAATGAACTATTCATGAATTTTTCTAATTCTAGAGGCTTCTCATTTCAATATTAATTTTTATTTTCAATCGTAACATGTTTATTTTAATCCTAACCTTTTACTCTTTTAAAGGTATTTGCCAAAAAGTGTGTTTGCACATGTAGCTGCTCGAGTTTATTTTGTGAAGATGTTGCTCAGCCACTTTGTCTTGCCAAAAATAGTAGTCATTGCCAAATTTTGGGGGGAAATTTTAGCTTTTTTTCTCGTTTAAAACACCTATAAGTTGATTTAAACCCAAAGTAATCGAACCGTAGAAAAACTTTCGTCAGAACCGTTTTTGAGGCGCTTGGATGCAGCTATTTGTACTTAATGGACGTCCATGTTGCGGGTGCCAAAATTGAAGGCGCTATCGACCCTGTTCACCTGAAAGTAATTCGCGCGCTACACTCATGAGTGCTTTTACACAGATTATGGTCATTGCTCTCTAGGGACTCTTTAGGCAGTAACTTTGAATAGAAGTGGCAATCAATGCTACTTGGAATCGTAATTTTTCCAGGTTACCATTGGGTTAAGGCCCCTAAAATACCTAGTTTCATCGACAAAACAGTTCAATGCGATTCAGGCAAAATTTCGCTACTGATCAATTTGTTGAAGGTGGCGATGGTCATGGCGGTGCGTGGAGGGTAAATGTGTGCGGAGCGAAGATGGATCATCACACGGTGTCCTCCAAGACATGGGTCAGACGCTGGAGGTGTGCAGACTTACTTGCGGTCAGTACGGGGCACTGTGGCCCCGACCAACTGGACCCACCTCTCTTAGGTGAGAAAAATATTTCTGGAAAAACCCGGGAGTTCCTTTTTATTATCACAAATGGGGATCTGAGGGACATTGATTTTTAATAATTTTAATATATTTTTTGTTTTCTGAGCAAAAAAGGGGTTGAAACCACCCCGAAAAGTCTCAGGCATTTTGGTTGTTCTCTAGCATTGGTTTTCTATTTTATTGTGATTGTTTTCCATCAGGTAATATGCATTATTAGTGGCACGAGTCTGAATCAATTCCTAAAAGTTATTATTTTTTTTAAAAAAAATAAAGGGGGGGGGGTCGGAGCCCGCAGAGGGAAACTAGTTGGGGATTTCACTCCAAATGTCACCAAAATGAAAAGAGAAAACTTTTGGGCATAATAAAAAATTTCTTTAAGGGGTTTTTTTGGCCTTAAATTGATCACACATCTGAAGGATCCCAAAAAAAGTTTCAATTTGAAATTTTACTTCCCATCGTAATTACTTTCAGGCTTTAGCCCAGTTTTGATGTGGTATCATATTATTAGGTTATAATAAATTTTGTGAACGGCAAATTAATATTTGAATAGCATCTCCGTCACAACAGCTCTGTTTTGGGCTTTGTTCAGACATTGTATTTAAAATAAATAAAAACAGCGTTTTTTGAACTGCAAACTTCAAACTGCCACAACTCTCGTTTACTTTCAAGTTGTTTAACATGTTTTGGCCCAAAAATATTTTTAGAACACTCCATTTTGCTTTTAGATTTCTATGGTCTCTTGATTCCCAATTTTGAACTTTTGTGAAGTAAGGTCCCATTCCTAAAGACGATAATAAATAGAGATTAACAAATGTCACTGCATTGATTACTTTAAATCGAAAACACTGAACAGGACCATCCGTTAGTCCTTATTCCGACAGAGATGAGACGAGGTGTTCGTAAGGCGCTTGGATACAATTATTCGTACTCTGAGGACGGCCGTGTTGCGGGTGCCAAAAATTGAAGGCGCTTTGACCCCCGTTACCTCGACAGCGATACGCGCTCTGAATTCATGACTGAATTGAAGTCTGGATTCGCACTAAATTAGACTATTCTTCTGTATGCGGGCTGATTTTTTAAATTAATCGACAAAATCTATAGACAAAGAAGACAAAGGAAGCGATTCTACTGGTGGAAGCGGGAGACTGCGGTGAACAAAGGAGGAGAGGGTGACTAACTATCGGCAACCCATGAGATCCTAAAGTTATGCATTATTGCCTACGCTTTTATTGCCATATGTGCTATACTTTCATTGCCATGTACGCATTATTTCCTACCCCCTTTGCCTATACTGCCGTGGTAAAGAAAAACGCCGCACAGTTGATTGAGTCAATAAGAGAGGTCGGACAAAATTTGGAAACTTTAAAAGCTTATAACTCCGTTTATGCAAAATTTTAAGGTCCTACAAGTAGTTCTATTGGTCTTGTCGTTAAATTTTCTTCTGAGTACGTTCTTTACAGTTTGTAATGTGACGAAATAAACATCAAAATTTGCAGTTTTAGTCAAAAATGTCATGTCCAACCTCTCTGATTGACTCGATCCACTGTCCGCCGTATGAACATTCGAGAGTTGCCAAATGTCACCAGATAAAACATGTATTTTTGAAGAAAAAAAATTCTATCCTCTTCCTTGGAATATTCAGATATCCTAGATTAAATTAGGGCAAAATTGTCTGAAAAATTTGAAGACAAGTATTAAACATTTTACCAGTAAATCAGTTTTTTATTGAGGGAGCTGTGGCAAAGTCTGGAGGCTCATAAGGCGTTCTTCCATCCGCGGCAGTCTAGCAGTTTCAACTAATAGAATCACTCCATTTCCTCGTTGCCTCTCGCTTTGTCTATCTATTTCAACAAGGGATTCTCACTAAGCATTCTGATTTCAGCGACCGGGTCGTTCCGTTTCACCCCGGAAGGGTGATCTTCAATTTGGCCGACGTGGCTGGACGTCGGGTGGCAGGAAAGCGAAGCTCAATCGCACAAGAGTTCCTAGCATTCACAGCTCAGAGCTTCGTGTCCGCCTGGCTTGAGCAATGTGGCGCCAACTGCTCGAATGAATTCGACAATGACGTCACGGTTAGAATTACCACAAATTCGTCTGATACTGCACTTCACTGGCAGACCGACGAATCCTACTCCCTCCATGTTGAGACTCAAGGTAAAGTCATTGAGTTCTAAAGCGCATAAGGCCGTAGGCCTTGTCTCCACGAGCCGTTTCACGAGATTTGTCCCAGGGAAAAATCCCACTTACGAAGTTGGGAAAAATATTGAGTTAATCAAGTACCAAGTATGGTACTTGTACCCCTAGGACCCACTGAGAGAAGAAGAAGAAGTGAAAACGAATTGTGCGATAGTTTATTCATTACCACATTGTTAATGTTTGTTTAGTTAAAATAATGTGTCTAATTGTCAATTGAGTGCAATTATTATTTTAATCCCGGTTAAACACTCGACTTTAACCAATTTATCTTCCCGCGAAAACTAGTCGCAGGACTGTATGAGCCTCGTCCCGTGGAGACGGTAACTGGGAAAAATCCCAGAAGTTTCATTCCTGCGACTCGCACTTGGGACAAATCCCATGAAAACGTCCCGTGGAGACAAGGCCTAAAGCTAATAGGTTGGCTGCCGTTTTAGGCTCTAAAAGCTCCATGACTTAGGGACCGTCCATAAATTACGTCCATAAATTAGAGGGGGAGGGGGTCGAGTAGAGCATTCTCTTTTTTGTTTGCACGTGCTGATGGGTACGAACCTAGCCACAAAAGCGTTACAAGGGGGAGGGAGATCAAAAATGCTGGAAAAGTGACTTACTTACGTTATGAACGCTCCCCCACCTCTAAATTACCGAATAGAGAATTTGCAGATGTCTGAAGTTCGATTAATTTTGTATTTAAGCGGAAATTACCGAGAGAAGTGAACGCGAGGATACCCTTGGTTCAGGAATTGAACAAGTATTGGAGAAAACATGACAAAATGATTTAATCTGCCAAAATACGTGCGTGTTTAAATGGGAAATGCCGCCAGATGACGTCACTAAGCGGTGCATTCTCTCACTTTAACATCCATTTTTATACTATTTCCCATATTAGAACAAAATTATAAAAAATACTGTGAAATCAGCTCTTTTAGCACTTTCAGATGAAGCAATAAAACATTTGCATGCAAATTCTCCATTGACCGTATCTCCCTATATAGATATTCTAGACTGCGCCCTTTTTGATACATGGATTGCATTTTGCAAAAAAGAACCACTGGCATTGCAATGTTGCTAAGATTGTGCAACTTCTTTTGTCTTGGAGGAAAAACCCGATTATCCAATAATAGTTTCTATTTCACTTGCTAAAAACTGTAAATTTAAGACAAAAATTACCATCTAAATTTCATAGTTTTTCACGATTTCCCCGATTTTATCGCAAGAGATGAAGTTGCACAATCTTAGCATCATTGCAATGCTAGTGGTTCCTTTTTGCAAAATGCAATCCACATGGAGTTCACTCATTGCTAATTAAAACTTGAATGAATCCACGGTGGACTATTCCCTAGGTAGCAAGGTGGACGTGCACATAGGCGGGAGGACGATCTACGGGGCGCGGCACGGGATGGAGACGCTGAACCAGTTGATATCCGGCTACTCCTCGGACGCTTACAACTACCTGGTCATCGTTTCCGCGGCGAAGATCTCGGACAAACCGGTGTACGGGCACCGCGGACTCATGCTGGACACCGCGCGGCACTTCATCCCTGTGGACATGATCCTGAGGACCCTCGACGCCATGGCCATGAGCAAGCTCAACGTCCTCCACTGGCACGCCACCGACTCGCAGAGCTTCCCGCTCGATGTGCCCAGCTTCCCCGAGTTTGCCAGGTGCGTAAATTCGCATGAGCCAATGAATTCACTCATATATATATATATATATATATATATATATATATATATATATATATATATATATATGCTTTACAACGCACTCTGGCGTTCTACGACACCCAAACGCCACATATGCCTGTCTTCCCAGAGGTTATCGGGCAACTGACAACGCAACATCTCTTCGTCAACGCCCTGCCGCCAACCCTTTACGAGACGTCCCCGTCGCCAAATATCACTCACGTAAGATATTCACTCAAATATCTTACTCTATAATGATATAGAACCATAAGAGTAACACGTAATGCGTTGCGCCTTACTGCCCTGCTGAAGAGGAACGCCGTAAGAACATTCGAGAGCTGCCAAATTTCCTTCGATAAAATGCTTATAATCAAAGAAACACTGAAGAAAATTGTATGCTTTTTTAGCACCTAGGATGTTAAAAATGTGTCTGGTGATCTCAAGATGCTGCCTTGATTGCTCACGCGGTTGAATTTGCATCCACAGGATGTAAAGTTGACCGCGGGGGCAGTAAAGGCAGTATCTTGGGATTACCAGACACATTTTTGACAATATAGGTGCTAAAATAGCATATTATTTTTTTCAGTGAAGTTATGAATATTTCTCCTTGAAATTTTCAGGAGCTTTGGGTAAAATCGCGAAAAAAATTATCTGAAAAATTGGAAGGAAAATACTCATAAGTTAATCGGGAAAGTCGTGTTTTATCGAAGGAAATTTGGCAACGCCTGAAGATTCATACGGCGTTCTTCCTTAGCACGGCAGCTTAAGCGCAAAGCGCCTCGGGAAATTGAACCGCGAAGCAGTCACGGGACGTAGCCCCCTGGTAAATCTTAAAAAAAAAAAAACAACAGAAATTCAGTAATGTAGCCCTCTTATCTCGCTCCGATATCAAAATCTAATTTTATTTTTGGGAAATAAATGACCCTCCGATCTCCTTCCTTTCTGAAACGTTACGCATTTTACGGACGGCTCAGGCCCACATGTCGGTTAGCTCTCATTTGAAGTTAGATCGCGTAGGTAGAACGCCTGCATCGGAAACCCAGCCGCAAAGGCAACTGCTTTTGCATCACCTCAAATTGAAGGCGAAATGATGATCCTCTCTGTCAAAACATGCCGCACTTGTATTACTCTGTCATATGGACTGCGTCAAGCAGCAAGGAACCAACGCCTTATCAGCTATCGTCAATCGTGATTGGGCAATTCAAGTTTTTACATGAAAATGGATAGCGGATTTTTTTTGTTGCTTTGATGTTATGGGAATTTGTTGGGTCGACCATTTTTCAAAGGCGACGAGAGAAGTAGGACAAATCAACCTATTCTCAAAGCTTTAATACTTGTACAAAATACGTCGTTTCACGATTGAAAAATGTAACTACAATTTTTACAGATGTATGTAGGAATATAACTGTGCAATACTACCACACCTAGAGGAAGAACACCGCATGAGTCTTCAGACGTTGCTAAATTTCCTCTGACAAATTATGAAAAGAAATCTGTGATTATCTTCCACCAAGTATTCAGAGAAGTATATTCGCAATCAGATCTAAATTATCCGAAAATTTAAAAGAAAAATATTCATAATTCTCCTTTAAAATAGACATTGAAACTTCGGCGAGAAGCTCGAATGTTTATACGGCGTTTTTCCATAGCACGGCAGAATACTGCCGTACTAAGGAAGAACGCCGTGTGAACATTCGAGAGTTGCCAAATTTCCTTCGATAAAATGTTCATTTTTGAGGAGAGTTATGCATGTTTTTTCTTAAAATTTTCAGAAGTTTTAGATCAAACTGCAAACAAAATTATCTGAGAAATTGGAAGAAACATATTAACAACTAGTCTTTTTTTCAAATGAAATTTGGCAACGCCTGAAGGTTCATACGGCGTTTTTCCTAAGCACGGCAGAAGAGCTGCCCGAATCATGCTGATTTCACATGTAATCAGATGAAAACTCTGCCACATTTTCAGTTAAAAACTTGATAAATACAATCTGGGAGCAGGTGTTTCGCTATGTTGAAATGTAGTTCCGTACTTTTGTCCAGGCCACATTGGCGGATCCAGCAAATTGGCAACATCGTCTTTCCTCCATTTAAACCTACGGAAATGTATCGATTCTTTGGGGGGGCCATGTGCTCCGACAAGAATCGATTTTTTAGCATAGGTTTAAATGGAGGGAATCCGGGGTTGCCAAATTGCTGCTCCTGGCGACCAAGAATCCAGTTGTCTGTAGTTCCGTGCACGGGCTCAGTGCTACGTAATCTCGTGGTATTTTTCTCATGCTTGCACATTTTTGATGCGCAACCAAATCCTCAACGAATATTACGAAACATTCGTGGAGAGACTACGATAATCTTCCTCCATTTGATATGCATCGAAACATATCGAGCCGCCACATGAGAAGAGAGAGATCAGAAATGGGCTTTAGAATTTGTTCTGAATAATTGGATTAAGATTGTTTCCTTCTTGTTTTATGCTTATTCACACCTATCCTGTCACTCATGTCAGCTTACCAGGGAATTAAGTCACAACATCCGTGTGCGTTTATGCGTCTCCCACTATCATCCCGATAAGTTTATAAAAGTCAGCAACTGCTTACTTCTTCTTCATCATATTTCGGACGATGGAACGTAACCCAATTCCAACGTTGCAAAATTATTCAAACCATTCAATTTCTCACAAGAATTTT
>NW_017553232.1:1068606-1120853 GCF_001854935.1 Bemisia tabaci
GGTGAATTTGTCTTACCACAGCGCTAATTTTACAGCTAGTGCTGTTTTCCAATTCTGGTTCGCGCTCTAGTAAAGTCAAGTCAGCGTATGAAGCGAATTGATTGGTGCTTCAGTACAATAAATTAGTTCTGAAGCCTAATTTTGATTCTACTTGGCGAGAACCAACCAAATTAGTTCTCAACGCTAACTACTTTTTTTTCAGTGTACCATAGGTTTAAATGGCATAACAATCGATATATCTCAATTCACGCCACGCCACTGATTATTACGCTGGACTTATAAATGCTAAAGGGAACTATTTGCATGCAACATACTTCCTTTTAGCGTGCATAGGTCCATGATCCATGCATTTGTCCATTTATCTCTTGTCAAAATTTTAGTCAAGGCACCATGCCAAAGTTCAGATATCAAAGTTTAGGTATTACTTTTTCAAATTTAAAATGCAGTTCCGTGATGCTTTTGGACTATATCATGCAGCGTTAATTCCAGAAAGGTGGGAAAATAGTGCTGGGTCCACACTATTTTGTGAGGGAAACGAGGCCAAAAAGAACTTTTGATTTCTATTTTTTCGAACTTTTTGGCCTTGTTTTCCCAGCAAAATTGTGTGGACGCAGCACTATTGTACCATTTGGCTTATCTACTACCTTTTTTATTATTAATCACTATTGTACCACCTTGATACATACCGTCCCCTCCTGATGTAAGGGCACATCTCAATTTCCATGTGAGCTCTATTTCGCATATAAAACCATGCTTTCTGAGGCTCATACGGAAATTGCGGTACTCCCTTACGTCAGATAAGCGACAATGCGTCCGGGCTACGTGGGTTTATGGTTTTGTTTCTCTCGTTAATTTCAAGTTTGCATTCAGCTGTAGAGTAACTGAACTGTATAACGCAAAAAGAAACTAATATTTCTGGCTCATTTAGAAAAATTCATGGCATTTATGTCTATGCTACAATAAACCGAAAATGACAATTCCTTTCTACATGATTCAATCCAATTACTTTCAGTTGAATGCGGTATTGTTCGATAGTAGGTATCACACGAGAACTATGCATAACTTATAGGAATTGCAAATACTTTTTATCTCTTTCAGCAACTGAGGGCATTTAAGTTATGGATACGATAGAACAAATAGGTACACATTTTGGAGGGCACTACTTCCGTCTTCAATGGCTCATTATGCGGAGCATTTTCTTCGTTTTTTGCAGTCCTGAAACAAACTAAGAATAAAAAAAAGAAAGATTAGTCGGAGCTTAACCTAACTTGAAAATAAAAAGTTTAGTGGAAGATTTATTTTAAATAGAAGTTGTGTTTTTATATAAAGAAATTTGATAAATATTTTTGTTTGTTTGAATACTATCCCCTTTTCTGTTGTTCTTAATATGATGATCCTTCGGGCTTCTTGTTCATGTAAAATCAATTTGATGAAGCTGATACCCATCTCTTATTCTAATGCAAAATTAATTATTTATTTGGAATGTAATGTAGCTAATTTCTACTTTTGTCTTTTCTTTCGCTATTTGTTATGTCGTCGCTTGGCTGCGGGCCGATTGTTGAAATTGAAAGATAAGGCGATAGACAAAGAAGACAAAGGGAGTATGGAGCTATCCTATTGGTTGAAACGGGTGGTTCCTTTAGACGAAGGGAGAAAATAATAGACTAATTATCGGGTCCCTCGTAGGTTGCTGTTACTTAGTCTATTACCTACCTCTTTTGTCCAATGCAACCGCTCGCTATCACCAATAGGATCCCTCTATATTTCTTTTGTCTTCTTTGGCTACAGCTTTGTCTATCAATTTCAATAATCGGCCCGCTGACAGAAGGGCGTAACTACAGATTGAGATGAGCCCGGAAAATCATTGAATTGTGTGGAAGACAGGGTTCATTGCAAAGTGTAGCTACGCCCTTATGTCAGGTAGGCGACGATGCGAGCTACTAATAAAAGTCATTTTAAAGTGATTATAAATGATAAAAAAGTGATAAGTAATTAGAAACGACTCAGTGTTTCCTGCTTAATCATGCGAAAATCTATGTTAATATTTGCAACACTAAATATTATTAATGTGAAATTCAATGATCAAATGCGAGTAAAACAGCTTCCGCTGTGAGCGCTTCGTTTCTTGCCGATCTGAAAAAAAAGATAAACAAAAGAAAATTAGGTAGTTTGAGGTTTACGGAGTATAAAACGGAAACTAAGCTGAACAGTTTGAAAAACTGTTTTTCCTACTGGTCTGAAACTATGCAAATAGAGGAAAAGTAGTTTAAAGTATACAAGAAAAAACACTAAATAAAACAAGGTGACACAATTTTGGAGGGTATGGATTCGATCGACATGAATCGATCGAAAAATGAAAACGTGAATCTATCGACGTGAATCGATCGACACCGATTCGATCGACAAATTATTAAAAAACCGGTGTCGACTCGATTGACATGAATCGATCGAAAAATGAAAACGTGAATCGATCGACCTGAATCAATCGACACCGATTCGATTGACAGTTAATTTAAAAACACCCGTGTCGATTCGATCGACATGAATGAATCGAAAAATAAAAACGTGAATCGATCGACATTGATTCGATCGACAAAATTCGATCGACTCACGGGTTTGTCGATCGACTCACGGCTTTTGTCGATCGATTCACGGGTATGTCGATCGATTCAAGGGTTTGTCGATCGATTCACGGTTGTCGATTGATTCGGTGTCGATCGATTCACGTTTTTATTTTTCGATCCATTCATGTCGATCGAATCGATACGGGTGTTTTTAAATTAACTGTCGATCGAATCGGTGTCGATTGATTCATGTCGATCGATTCACGTTTTTATTTTTCGATTGATTCATGTCGATCGAGTCGGCACTGGTTTTTTAATAATTTGTCGATCGATTCACGTTTTCATCTTTCGATCATACCCTCCAACAATTTTTACTGTGTTCGTTTCATATTCATCTGATAAAAAAATAAATGAAAGTAAAACACAGAGAGCAAAACTAGTGTCTTATTCGAGAGAGTAATAAAAACGCAGTCAATCAATTTTCCTTGTGATTAAAATGCTGAAAATTATCTAACCGCATCTCTCGTCAATTCAGAAAAGATGAGACAAATGAGAAAGAAAAGCTGACGTGAAGCTTTTGAGGAGGGGAAAAAATCTGGCTTAAGAAAAAAGTTTAACAGTTAACAGTCTTCACAGTTTAGGAACTTTATTTTAGATTTTTAAAATTAAAAGTTTTTGATTTCAAAAATTAGATTTTTAAAATTAAAAGTTTTTGATTTCAAAAATTTTAACTTTTACATTTTAGAAGTAAAATTTTTACTTTTTAAATTTTATAATTTTTATTTTTCAGTTTGATTTTTATGTTAATGTTTTACATCATTTCTTCCATTTTTTCAGACTCATTAGATCGATAATGTATATGTACTATAAATATTGTAGTAGTAGGCATATAGTGAGTAGTATGGTAGGTAAATAAGTATAGTAAGTACAGTAAGTAAGTAAGCAAGTAAGTATAGTATAAGTAGTAGTAAGTATATAGTTGCGGTAGTAATAATATATATGTATTATTGACCTATTGAGTATGAATAAATTGGAAAAATGATATGTAGCATTAAGATAAAAATAAAATTGAAAACCAAAAATTTTAAAATTTATAAAGTAAAAATTGAAATCTAAAATTAACAATATAAAAAATTTGAAATTAAAAAATTAAATTATAAATTTTTGAATTGTAGAGCATATAAATTTTAAACTATAAATTTTCTTGCAGTAGAAGTTAAGAATAAGCTATTATACACAGTGTACTCACGGATTAGAACCTTTAGTGTAAGCGACCACTACAACACAACGCAACACAACACCACACAAAACTACCGACTGATCGACTGACTGACCCACTGACCTGCTCACCCATGAAATTATTTCGCTTGCTGAAACCAAACTGAGTGAAATTTAGGGTTGGGTTTGCCCTTTTATAATCTCGTAAACTGCTGGCCTGAAGCCACCACAAACAATCCCCCCTCCCCCCTGGCTGACCCCTCTCGCAATTAGGATGTATTCCAGAAACTTCTTCCTTATTGTTTTCCAATGGCGGAAAATCCGAGCTTTACGGGATTTCAGAAGGGGTGCATTCCATCAATTTCGGATGCGGCCAGGCGGGGCCCTTTGTTTCACTGAGATGGATGATGGACCTTACGCGTCACTGTAATCAGGGCATGGAAATCCCCTGTTTTGTTTCTTTGGCGGTCCGATCAAGAAACCTCCGGGTTGCAAAACAATGGGAGAGGGGGGGGGATCGTAAACAGGAAAAAGAACACGGAAATAAATTATTTCGGAAACACATACTTTACAGTGAAAAAGCAAAAAAAATACTGAACTACAAAGAGAGAGAGAGAGAGGGGGCGGGTGGCAAAGTCCAGAAAAAGTCTCTAAGTGGGTCGAATTTTGGAAAAAGGAACCATCGCAATTACAGTGTTGTAAAAAGATTGCTTCTTCATAATTATCAAAGAAATCTCCCAGAATAACAAATGGACTACATTTTGCAATTTGGAACTATAAATTCTAGCTCAGTTTAAAAACAATGTATGTGCCATTAGTTTCCCAATGCATTTGAGTGTTTTTTCATATGAGCCAAAATTTATAGTTCCAAATTGCAAAATGCAGTCCAAATAGTTCTGGCTTCTCACGAAACAATTGTTAGTTTTGAAGGAAAATACTGAAGGTAAGCTCTAACACTGTACATAGATTATAAGTAATTTTAAACGTACAGAAGAAGGTGCACGATCTTGAAAACACTGTAATCGCGCTGGTTCCTTTTTGCTAAATGCCATCCAAGTGAATTGCGTAGTTCCACAAACAAAAGCGGAGCGGAGGCATCGCGGAGTTGAGGAATTTCAGGGTGGGCCCAAAAAAGGCCCTTAACGATACCCCTCCTCACAGTGAATTTTCTGCATAGCATGATCACGAAGCAAATGTCTTAAAAATTTCGAAGGAATCCGCACAGACGTTCTCTTGTAAAAAGTCAATTGTTCCCGGTTAAATTTGGCAATAGCTGATGCGGCTTGTTTCCTTTCTGCTAACACGGTCCATATGATTATCCTCTCTTTCACGCGTCGAAAGTAAGTGTCGAAAGCCTGCGGGCTGATTATTGAAATTGATAGACAAAGCAATGGACAAAGAAGATAAAAAGGATTTGGAAGGATCCTATTGGTAGAAGCGGGTGGTTGCAATTGACAAAGGAGGTAGGTAATAGATTAACTAACGGTGACCCACGAGAGACACGACAGCCAGTCTATCATTTTCTCCCTTTGTCTATGAGAACCACCCATTTCAACCAATAGGATCGCTCCATACTCCCTATGTCTTCTTTGTCTATAGTTTTGTCCATCGATTTCAATAATCGGCCCGCTGGAATGGTAACGTGGCCATAGAAGCAACTTCTTTTGCATCACCTCCAATTGAAGGCGAACTGTTTAATCTCTCTATCAAACTCATCCGATGTTCTGAATGCTGTAGGTACGGAGCTTACTCGTCAGCGGAGACCTACTCTCCCTCGGAGATGAAGGAGATCGTGGGCTACGGTCGGGATCGAGGGATCCGGGTCATTGTGGAGATCGACGCTCCAGCCCACGCTGGGAACGGGTGGCAGTGGGGCCCGGGCGCCGGCCTCGGGGACTTGGCCGTCTGTGTCAACAAACAGCCGTGGCGCAAGTTCTGCGTCCAGCCCCCGTGCGGCCAGCTCAACCCCGTCAACCCCAACACCTACAAGGTCCTCCGAAGCCTCTACAGGGATCTAATCGCTATTTTCTCAAGGAGGGAGATGTTCCATATGGGCGGAGACGAGGTGAGTCATTTCGACGGCATAAATCCACAATCACATATCGACGGTGAAACTACCAAACCACGTATCTCGGTTGCGGTGTTTAAAAATCTACGCTCCCATTTTATTTTTTTAAAGTAGACCAAATCAATATCATTCCTTGAGATTTTGACGGAATTTTCTCCGCACAAAGAGGAAAAATCACAGAAATTTTCAAGACTGGATGTTAAGCAGTTTTTCATTTAAAAAATAAAGTATGACAGGAAGTCTGCGACGTCGCAAACCGAGATACGTGGTTTGGTAGTTTCACCGTCGATATCTCGTTTGCGGTGTCTGAAAATCCCCGCCTCTATGTTACTTTTTTAAAGGAGAACAAATTGACATTATACCTTGAATATTATGCAGAATTTTCTTCGCCCAGAGAAGATAAATCACGGCGGATTTAAAGAATTGCCGTTGAATAATGTTTCGTTAAAAAAATAAAATATGACAGGAAGTCTGCGACGTCGCAAACCGAGCTATGTGATTGCCGACTTACACCGTCGATTTGAAGTTAGAACGCCTGCAACGGAAATCCAGCCGCAGAGGCAACTTCCTTTGCGTCATCTCAAATTGAAGGCGAAATGATTATCCTCTCTGTCAAAGCGTGCCGTGCTTACTCTGTCAAATGAACTGCGCTAAGCAGTGAGGAAGTAGGCATAGCACCAAGGAACCAAGAAAGTATCCATGCGGATAAAGTATGGCCATTCCTAAATTTTTGACACAGGGAAATCGTGCCGCCTTTTTATTGCAGTTTTAGGCTATCGTAATGCCCTTATGCGGCCGTGAATAAACCAACGCTCCTATTCTGACGTGCCGAGGAAAAACGCTCTATGAGCCCTCAGACGTTTTTTTTTTTTTTTTTTTTTTTTTTTTTTTTTTTTTTTTTTTTTTTTNTACATAAGATAAGTATATAACATAAGATAAGTATTGTTAAAGATATTTAGGCATATAAATAACAACTTAATTACTTGATATACGATAAAAGGACGGCAAATATCAAGGATATATCCATCGCCCAGGTTAGAGATGTATAAAAAAGAGTCTAAGTATTAATTAAGTTTACATTACAGATATATATATATATATATATATATATCACACATAAAATAGAGAGCCCTCAGACGTTGCCGAATTTTTTTTGATAAATCTCTCAAGTTTCCTTCAAAATTTAATTAATATATTTTATTAGAACAGTTAAATTCGTTTACTTGTAAAATGTTGAATGGAAACGTAACCGAATTTCATATTCTATTGCTCAAAAAGAGAAGTCATTATATGCACAGCTTTGACGACATGAAAGCTATTAAGCGACAGAAGATCCACCATGTTGGTTCTTCTATTTACTTGCCATTTGAAAATGACGTTAGACGATCCTCTGTTTCGGTTTACAAGACCGCAGACTTATTTGGCGGGGACCTTATCCTTATAGGAAATCCTCATCTGGTATTTCTCAATGTACAATTTACAAAAAGTAATTTTTAAGTAAAAAAGTATGTTAAACTCTTATATGATTTAATGTAATTTTACAACATAATTATGGTAGAAAAACATGTTAACAGCTCTTAAAAACACCTTTTTAAGACTTTGTCACGAAAATTTTACTATCTAAGAATCTAAAAACGAGTTTCAAAAACACAACTCTCGCCAGGTCGGCCTCCTGTGGTGTAGTGGTTGTAGCGCTGGCCCTATGACCATGAGGTCCCGGGTTCGATTCCCGGCCAGGTGATCTGAGTTTGATGGTCTCGGGCAATGGTCACCTGGGGCTGGGGTAATAAGCGTGGGATTAGCCAAAGGCTATTTGAAATTGGTAAAAAAAAAAAAAAAAAAAAAAAAAAAAAAAAAAAAGTTTTCATCAGGAATTTCTGAAAAAGGCTTTATAATCGTAATAATCATCACTAAGGCATGTAAATTATTTTGCACGCAGGTTGCATTTTCGTGTTGGAATTCAACTGTCGAAATTCGTCAGTGGCTGGAGAAACACAACAGAACGAAAACGACCCGGGATTATTTGCAACTATGGACGGAGTTTCAAGATCATGCCCTGAAAATCTACGACGAAGAAGTCAACAGCACGAAAACGCCGATTATCCTCTGGTCCAGTGAACTGACGCAACCGGACACAATAACACTGGATCCAAATAGGTAAAAATACAGGGTGATCCAAAAGTCCCTTCCACCCCCTCTAACTTTTTACCTAATGGAGAATTTGCAAGGGTCTGAAACTTGATGAATTTCGTGTTTAAGTGGAATCTACTGAGTGAATTGAACACGAAGATACCTTTAATTCATAAATTGAGCAATTATTAGAGGAGATACAACAAAATAATCGATTCTGCTAAAATACATGTGTTTAAATGGGAAATGCCGCCAGATGACGTCACAAGGCGGCACATTTTCTCACTTTTAAATCAATTTTTCTCCAATTTCCCATGTCAGAAAAAAATTATGAAAAATACTGCGATCTCAGCTCATTTGGCACTTTCAGATGAAGCAATAAAATTTTTGTGTGCAAATTCTCCATTGAGGTAAAGATTTGAAACTTGGAGGATATTCCTAGGTCAAAGGAAGCTACTTTTTGGTCCCCCTAAAATTTTCAGGAGGGCCCCCCTTGAGGGGAAACGGCCCCCAACTTTTAATTTTCAAATAGGAAGACCCCGTTTGTGATAGCTCGTTCGAAAGAGCATAAAAAAAGAAAACTTTTCGCGCAAATCCGAAGTCAATATCTCAAACCGTTTCAAAATGGCGGCCGGTTAAAGTTCAAAATGGCCGAAAATGCACACCGGTTATTTGTCGATGGATTTACGCGAAAATCGGTATGTAGGGGTATTTTGACACGAGAGAAACGAATTTGACGTTAGATTTTCAAAAAAACCAAACTTTCCAAAATGGCCGCCGGTTAAAGTTTAAAATGGCCGAAAATTGTCACCTCGGTATTTTCCTGATGGATTTGCCTAAAACTTGGAATTTGAGAATATTTTGGCATAAGATAAACAAATTTGAACTTAGATTTCCAAAAAAATCAATTTTTGGTAATTTTGAACTTTAACCGGCGGCCGTTTTGGATGTTTTGATTTTTTTGAAAATCTAACGTCAAATTCGTTTTTCTCATGTCAAAATACGCCTACATACCGATTTTCGCGCAAATCCATCGACAAATAACCGGTGTGAATTTTCGGCCATTTTGAACTTTAACCGGCCGCCATTTTGAAACGGTTTGAAATATTGACTTCGGGTTTGCGCGAAAAGTTTTCTTTTTTTATGCTCTTTCGAACGAGCTATCACAAACGGGGTCTTTCCATTTGAAAATTAAAAGTTGGGGGCCGTTTCCCCCCAAGGGGGGCCCTCCTGAAAATTTTAGGGGGGCCAAAAAGTAGCTCCCTTTGACCTAGGAATATCCCCAAAGTTCCAAATCTTTACCTCAATTAGGTAAAAAGTTAGAGGGGTGGAAGGGACTTTTGGATCACCCTGTATATTTCCCATGAATTGTACTTTTATTTAGAGCACTTTTTGAGGTTCCGAAATTGATTCGAATATTTAAGAATTCAATTTGCTGAAAATTGCAAGCTCTCGGAAAATATTGATTTTCTCGACCCCTTTCGCGTAATAGAAAAACGGATAATGTCTAACACACTCTTGCGGATGTGCTTTAAGCCCACGAAAAAGCTCAACCAATAATTTTAATTTTCTGAGGTTCCAAAAGTTGACTATCGACTTGAGCTGGAATCGCATTTTTGGGCGATTGGACAGGTCCTATAGGGTATGAACGCACGCTGCTGAAAGTCTGAAAATTTGTGTAAAATGCACAACTTTTAGCATAACTTCACGTGGTTAACACAGTTTTGGTTTTAAAAAAATCTCAGAACGCTCTGTTTTAAATTTCAATTCAGTCACATTTGCAACTGCAATCAGTCGTGCTCATTGCAGATCATGCTTTCCCCCAATCGAGGTTACAGACAAAGCACAAGTGCCTGCCGTTAAATATCTGATTTGTCTACGGCCACAGATTTTTTCATAATTTCACGTGATTAGCACAGTTTTCCCCTGAATTACCAACAAACCTTTTTCCTTTGCAACACTGTCACATTCGCAGCTGTAACGAGACGCGCTCATCGTAGAACGGTTTTTCAGTTTTTCACAGTTACGGAGCAAAGAACAAATTTGCACCCTCGACTGTGCCTTCGGTTGTAGTGTTCCCCGCCGACGCGGCATCAGTTGAAGCGAAAAGACGCTCCTCAGGTTCCATACCTCAAAAATTTGTTGAACCTAACGAAGGATCACCAAGGTGGCAGAATGCAGGAATCACTTCAGAGATTTTAACGCAGGGCAGAGAAGTAGGAGTACTAGCGCCTACAAGAGTGCAGGAATACTTCACGCATTGCGCTAAATACAGTGCGGTCGCTGGTCGGCGAGAAATGCGAGGTGTTTGGCGTATGGAGGCCTTATTAATTAAAAAATTGCTCTCGCTGAAACACACCAGAGATTTTTAGATCTTCGTGGCACACATTTGTTTTTTCTCTGTATCATCGTTCGGTTAAAAACGAAACTTGCAATGAGTGCGACTAGTTACAGCCGCGAATGTGACAATCTTGTGAAGGAAAAAAGGTTTGTCAATAATTTTTGGGAGAAATCTGCGGATCACGAAAAATTATGCGAAAAGTTATGGTCGTAGATAAATTTTCAGATGTTTATCTGCACGCTTTTGTGCTTTGCCTGTATCTTTGGTTGGGGAAAACCGCGATTTGCAAAAAGCACGACTGATTACAGTTGCGAATATGGCTACATTGAGGTATAAAAGGGCGCTGATCTGTGGGTATATCCGATTTTAACATCGAAGCGTTTTCAATTTTTCAATTTCACGAACGACAATCTAATAGAGACTCTGTAATTATAGAAGCAGAAGATAGTAGTGTGGCCTCGATACCTTAATATGTGTTTATTTTAATTCATGCTGCAAAGTGCTTTTCGGCTCGTAGACAACTCGGACACATATAGAGGTATCAAGGCCACTTTACTATTTTTTGCTGATATAAATTATATTTATAGATACCTATACTTACAAACATCATGTTTAAACTCTTTAATTAATCCATTATTTTTCCCTGTACTCTATAAAAACCACCCGTTTTAGCCAATAGGATCGCTTTGGTCCCCCTTTGGCGTCCTTGTCTATGGCTCTGTCCATCAATTTCAAATGGACGTATTTCTTTCAAACGGAACTAAGCGCCATTAGGGGGAGGAAGGTAGAGGGGGGCTTGGATTGGCGGCGGAAACGGGCGTCCTGCTCGTTCCGTCCTACACTCGCGATGCTTTTCCATGGCGCTTAGTTCCGTCTGACAGAACGCGCAATCCGGGATTCTAAATCCCTCAAAAGGAACTCAAATTGGCGCTTAGTTCCAACAGAAATACGTCCAAATATCAGCTTACGGCACGGATCTATCCGTATACCCAGTTCTGTCATGGAGTCGTTTTAAATTTGCGTAGGTACATCATCGAGACGTGGACGGAGCGGAAGAAGGACGTTCCTCAGCGGCTCCTGGCCAAGGGGTACCGGATCATCGTGGCGAGCAAGGACGTGTGGTACCTGGACCACGGGTTCTGGGGGTCGACCAAGTTCTCCGACTGGCGGAACATGTACAACTACCGGCTCCCGCCGGGCGCGAGGGTGCTCGGCGGCGAGGTGGGTATGTGGTCCGAGTACGTGGACGAGAACAACATGGAGCCGCGGGTCTGGCCTCGGGCGGCCGCCGTCGCCGAGCGCCTCTGGAGCGACCCCGGGACCTCGAGCCAGCAGGCCCAGCCTCGCTTCCTCGCCCACCGGCAACGGCTCGTCAAGCGGGGGATCAACGCTGCCGCTGTCCTGCCTCAGTGGTGCGAACAGCACGATCAAGAATGTTCCTAGAGATCTGGGTGGTCTTTTTCACGAATCGTCCAGACACTAGTACTGTCGCGCTAAGGGAAAACGCCGTATGAGCCGTCACAGAGATAGCCACCGTTGGTATCATGGGCGTAGCTGCTAAGGAGCCAGAATTTGAAAGAGGATCATTTGGACTGCATTTTGCAATTTGGAACTATAAATTCTGACCCGGTTCAAAAACAACGTATGTGCTATTAGTTTTCCTGTGCGCATAAGTGTATTTTCAGATGAGCCAGAATGTATTGTTCCAAATTGCAAAATGCAGTCCATTTAGCTCCCCCGAAAGATTTGGACCTCAAATATAACCCTAAATTTTCTCGCTACGTACAATACAAAAAAGGAAGGAAAGACCCTGGTAAAAATTGGCGATAGGAGCTGCGTTTCAAAATACCATAGGCTGAGTTCTTATAGCCGGCTGAAGAAGGCTATTGAAAACACATAGCTGGCTGTAGAAAGCGGAGCAAATCATATATCCGGGCTATACGAAGCTATAAAAAAGTATACAGTCGGGCTATAGTTCCTATCGCCGGGCTTTACACTTTATCGCCATTGGCTATAAAAGGCCATAAGAAATTGTGTAGAAATTCGTGTGCTTTGGAAATCATTAAGTTTGATACGGAACTACCTTGATATTTACAAAACACACATTATATTTTCCTTTAATATGTATTTTTTTCATCAATTACCTAAAATGGGAATTATCCATACAGAGTGTGCAAACATTTCAAAATCATGAGTTGAATAGCGCTGACTCCGCCAGATTAAATATTGGAGCCTAACAAAAAGCGGAGCGGCGACGCACTGGCGCCTACAAACCTAACAGGGATACTTCACGCATTGCGCAACGCGTGAAGTATCCCTGTTAGGTTTGTAGGCGCCAAAGCGTGTTTCGCACTAGCTGCCCGCCTGCCACGGCGCTTGAAGCAACTATTTCACACCAGAGGTATTGCACAGTATCATACGAAACTGAAGGCGCTCTAATATATTAGGAATGGCAGGCATCCGTCAAAAGTACGGAGCTTTCCTTGCAAAATAAATCAAGATACTACGGCCCAAAGAGAGAGCAGAAGTCCAAAAACTCACTAAGTCCTAGCATCCGTAATTAGTAACGTTTAGCATACACTTTATCGTCTGGCTGTTGCTTAGTCGCCATCGGCTATAAAAGGCTAAAAGAAATTGTACAGCCGGCTACAGAAGCTATTGGAAATCTTACAGCCGGCTTTAGGTCTGTGGTATTTTGGAACACAGATTCTACTGCCAATTTTTCCAGGGGATATAAGTACAACTTGATAAAATCACAAAATTCACAAAATATATAATGCAATTTTTCGTCGGGTAGTCTCAAAATGCATCAATACAGTAAAGTTATCAAAACTTTGCGAGGGAGTCCCTCATAGGGCCCCCCTAGAAAAATGATTTACCTACACCTACGGTTGGTATCTTGGCATGGTGGAAGTTTTTACTTTTGCAGCTCCAATATTTAACTGTTAACCTACCTACTAGATGCGAAAGTTTAACAACTTTATTCGTAAATTTTAAAAAAGCTACTCTTGAAAAAAATATGTTAAAATTTATGTTTGAAGGAGCCCTTTTTGGATATTTTTTTAAAATAAAATTTACAACAAAAATGTAAACAAGTAAAATTTGAGTATGAGGAATTGTTGAGAAATTCTCAAATGATGAATATGATTCTCAATACTTAATCTGGCTGGCACGTGAATTCTTTGAATTTATTTTTGGAAAATCCTAAAAAAGTGTAAGTTTCCTTACCTTCTTCCGTTTTTTTTTTTTGGTAGAATAAAGTCTAACTGCGGGCATCTTGAAACATGATTTTTAACACTTATTTTTAAAACATTTGAAAGTTTTTCTTAGGGCTGTAAGCTTTGTGATGCTATTTAATTCGTACATTATTGTAGCAGTTAATGCTCCCGCGTTACCGAGGAAAGTATTAACGCAAAAATGGGTCTGTTGCACTTACGGAAAGTGCCAATGCCGTATGGATGAAGGATCTGCCGCTTCAAGCAACATGACATAAATCAAAGGTGTAAACGGGACAGGGCAAGTACGATTCAACAAGTAGATACGTATGAATATGAGTCAGTTGTCGAGCAGACACTGTAACTGTGCCATCTTCCTGTGTTATGTTCTTTTCAAAACCGAATAAATTTATGGATGATCTCAGATTCATTTCATTGTTTTTTCTTTTTCACTGCAAAAATTTTGATTTCACAAAAATATTAGTATTTGAAACTTAATAAACCTCTCACTAAGCTATTTGTGAAAAAAAAAACAATGCATATTTTCATGGTCGTAAACGCACCGCCAATTATTAATAACTGGATTACATTTTGCAATAAGGAACCACTATATCTGGCCCATTTTAGAAATATGCCGCGAGAGTGGGAAATTGATCCAAAATAGAGGCACGTTTTGGCTTATCAAGAAATACTCCCGAGCGCAACAGTTTGTTGCGTAGAGAATTTTCCACGGTTCATCAGGGAAGAGAAAAGAAACGTCTCTTCACTAAAGATGAAGAAAAAATTAAAAAAGGGAATGAATATATGTACAAAAATGAAACGATAGGAACCTTGGTGCACCCGTATGTAATACTCAAAGCGAGCGCGAATTTTTAGTGCCCCTTGCTAAGTGTCTTTATGCTTGGGTGGATCGGTGGGTGGGTGGGGTCTGAACTAGAATTAAAATTCGCGACTTTCAGATTCGGTCCACGTCGTGCAACAGGTTTGCCATCCGCCCGGAGATCGCGCATAAATCAAGGCACGTTCCTTGGACGAACGCGCAACCCTGCGCCGGGCGATCGCTGACCGCCAACCTGCGGAAAAAAGAACCCATCCCAAAACCGCACTTTTACTCACAAAAATTGGCATGATAGCCTCCATTCTACGTGAAAGTGAAGGTGAAATTCAACCGATTCTCTCGGAATGTTTACTTACATAAGCGCGGGTCTTTTGAGCCATCCTTTGACCGTGTGATTTGGAAATAATCATTGTAGGTGGGTTCTTTAAACAATCCGTTGTTGAAACGGAGAAAAAATGGCCCTTCATCCTCCTCCAGGGCGCGGTTCCGCGAAAGGCGTTCATCGCGAACAGGACTGGAACAGTGCTCGAGCAGCCGACGGCGCCGGTTTTGACCACGTAGGTCCTTAACCTCACGAGCTAGCCACAGTGAACTTGAATCTTTCATCGGAAGGATGACGCGGACAAACAAGCTTTTAGATGAGAACAGGGACCTAGACCATAGAAAAATTGGAGCAAAGATGCCCGACTGCTCTGCCGTACTGAGTAAGAACGCTGTATTAGCATTTCAATGTTGCCAAATTTCTTCCTTCGAAATATTTATTTTTGAATAAAGTTGTGAATATTTTCCCTTGAAATTTTCAGACTTTTTAGATAAAATTACGAATATAATCCTCTGAAAAAAATGAAGGAGAAACATTTCCTAATATTCCTGAAAATTCGTGATTTGTCGAAGGAAATTGGGCAACGCCTGATGGCTCATGCGGCGTTCTTACTAAGCACGGCAGTACTGCCCTTCCGGTAGCTACTATTCTATGGCTTTACAATGTGCATAGTCAATTATTCCTACTTAGCATTCCTGGCCATTCGAGGAATCGCGTGAGAGTGTGTTGGTAATAACTGCGGCAAGGTTGCCAGATTGTTCAATAAAATGTAGATATTCTACATGAGTTTAAATGGGAAGATCTTCTGATTTTTCAGCACTATCTGGAAGCAATGAATTCTGTAGAGGGAAATGCTCCCTACATTGACATAAAATAATTCTTCCCTTCCTTTAAAATGTGATTCTGTCGTATAAATTTGTTTAATTCGATCAAGCTTGCCTAGAAATTCAACTAAAAATTCCATCCCCGGAACAAATTCACTCTCTTAAGAAAAAACACCAATCATCTTAAGCCACCCCTCCTTACGATCCCGTGTGTTCTCCGCAGCTTTGACGAGTTAACCTCGGTATGCTGCCGTGCTAAGGAAGAACGCCGTATCAACCAACAGACGTTGCCAAATTCCCCATGTTAAAATACGAATTTCCAGGGAAATATGTGCATGTTTCCTGAAATTTTTCAGAACATTTCATTCGCGATTAGATATAAACCATCTGAAAATTCCAGAGAGAATATTCATAACTTTCTTGAAAAACGAAAATTTAACCGGACGAAATTTGACAACTCTCGAACGTACATACGACGTTTTACTACCATGCTAAGGAAGAACGTCGGATGAACATTCGAGAGTTGCCAAATTTCTCCGGATAAAACCAATATTTTTGAGGCAAATTATGCATATTGTTCCTCGAAGTTTTTTTGGTGTTTTAGTCGATGTTGCAAACACTATTGTACGAAAAAGAGGAGAAATATTCACAATTTTTTCAGTGAACTCAATGGACCACTAGACAAGGTACGAATTTAAGCGATCTGATACATGTTTCTTAACCAGAATTTCACGTAGAAAACGATTCGCGCAACGAAAATTACTGAAACCAACTCCTAACGAAGATACTAACTTTTTTATTTTACATTGGTTACGAGGAATTTGAACTGCCCGCTCACAAGAAACTCAAAGCTCAACGTGAGTCAAATCGCCCACTACAACGGTTTCAGCAAGCTTCTCAATCGAGCAATGTTCATTTTCCACCATGCGTTGTTCAAACTATTAGCAATTTGCTATAACTGAGCCAAAGCGTCAAGATTGATGTTGCCAGATTTTTATATCGCAGAGACTGTCATGATAACGTTTAGCGCGCTATGTGAATCACGTAGAGCATTGAGTTTTCATGAGCGGGTAGTTTGAATTCACGCATCAAGAATCATTAAATATCTTCGTAAGGAGTTTATTTCGGTAATTTTCGTTTTGTGCATCGTGTTTTACGTAAAATTTTCGTTTAGAAACATGTATCAGAATGCTGAAATTCGTACCTTATCTAGTGGTCCATTGTTCTTGAAAGAAATACGGCAACGTCTGAAAGCTCGTACTC
The DNA here is from genome assembly GCF_001854935.1 of Bemisia tabaci. Taxonomy (NCBI): domain Eukaryota; kingdom Metazoa; phylum Arthropoda; class Insecta; order Hemiptera; family Aleyrodidae; genus Bemisia; species Bemisia tabaci. Next base: position 1,085,390 of record NW_017553232.1, read on the forward strand.
CGCTTTTTATCACCAGGGCAGAGTATGGGTAGGTGGTATTGGCATAGTCCTCCCACATCGCTGCGTAATTTTGGAAAAAAAAACTAGTCTCAAAGAATTTCTCCCCTTCCCCCTCCATTTCCCTCCCCCTTACTTTCCCTCCCCCCTTCCCTCCCCCCGCATTCCCTCTCCGTCTTGTCCGATGACCATGAATGTGAATGACCCCCCGCGAACAAGTCGAAGTCGACGCCGACGCGGACACGGACGCGCGAGGAGGTGGAAGTGGAGAACTGGATCTCGTAGAAAGGGAAATTCGGTAACAGGATTTCAGGGATCAAGGAGGAAGGTGGAAGGTGCAGGAGGGAGAAAGGAATGCTGCCTCGCGGCCACTAAAAGAACTTTTAACTCCACGCCACAATATAATCTCTATGATGAAAGTCTCGTGGCACAGTGGGCACGCGCTCCATACTCCTGGCTACGTCTTCCGGCATTCCCTCCGAGTTCATTTACAGTGCACTGGAACAAAAAAACACATTGGATCTAGAGTCCAGACTCTTAAAAACATTGACAAGATAAAATACTCTTGATTCAATCAGATTTAAGCTTAAATCAAAAGGAAATCCGCTCAAATTAAGAGGCTTGGTTGATTTAAGCAAAAATCCGATTGAATCAAGAGTATTTTTTCTTGTCGATGTTTTTAAGAGTCTGAACTCTAGATCCAATGTGTTTTTTTTCCCAGTGTGTGTCTGGATCAGAACTGTATTCAAAGAGTGTGGATATGACGCTAATTTTGGAGGTTCGGTCAGCGAGCTTTTAGCCCTGCTTTCATTCATGTCCATGGAATGAGTTTGCTGCAGTCAACAGAAATCGAAGGCGCTATGGAATTTTTATCCATTGAACATTTCGCGCTGAACGCTCATTCTATCATAATTTTAATTAGACTACCTAGGTATTTTAAACCATCCAGATTGAAACCTACTAAATCTAAAAGGTGTCTATGAATGCCCTCTCGATGTTTATTACTTATTATTTCATTAGTTCATTCTAAAAATGTAAAAGGACACATTTACGTAAATTTTTGTAGCTACATCGTACTATGATACAATGTTTTCTAGGAAAAAATTAAATTTGAGGAAAATTCAAAGCAAATAATTGGTTTGTTGGTTTTCCTCGAAAAAAATGAACTTAATAAAGCTGCACTCAAACGTTGCAATGGATTTGCAGGTACACATTTCAAAAGTCTTCATTTTTTCTGATTTTCTTCGATAGCTCCAATTAAACATGACCAAAATTTGAATCAAAAAATCGCTTTAAGGAACTTTATATAATTGCAAGGAGGACCAGACTCAATGAGAATTTATTTTAGTTTAAAAATTGGATTGGAATCTTTTAGCCAAAACGCTGTAAAATAGCGTTCTCAACATACGTTCCACTCCCATAATCATTTTTTCAAACTATTTGAAATCAAAAATGATTTTTAAAATATGGCGCTGATTGAAGCGAGTTACTTTCATCATTTTGGTTTGAATTTAAATATGAGGCTTACATTTGTGTACAAGCAGTTTTTGAAAGCCCACATGGACATGTGACAAGACGTTTTCTTTACAATTTTTGGAGGTTGAAGGTGCCCTCCATACAAGAATATCTCATATTTTATGAGTATTGTAAGTGTTGTAGCTACACGTATTCTTTCAATAAGTCGTAAATATCTGTCGGAGGCATAAATAGTCAAATCAGGCATTCTATCGAATGCCCAGAACGGTAGTCAAATTTTGACAGTTTACGGAATTCTGTTAATTTTTTGGACGTATTTATATCAAACGTACCTAAGCGCCATAGGGTGAGGAAGGTAGAGGCGGGCTTGGATTGGCGGCAGAATCGGGCGTCCGGCTTATTCCGTCCTCTATACTCGCAATGCTTTTCCATGGCGCTTAGGACCGTTTGACAGAACGCGCTATTCGGGATTCTGAATTCCTCAAGAGAAACTAAAATTGGCGCTTAGTTCCGTTTGATAGAAATACGTCCATTTATGGGGATGAATTCACGGGTTTTCAATATTATGGGAAGAATAACTCTTCAAATCTGTGAACTCTCCTTGTTCCTTCTTTTTTCCGTGCCTTTAGTACATTGAAATGTTAAAATATGAAAAATTTTATATTTAGGAGGTTCGGAAAATTTCATGATAAATGTGATTTTACGATCTTAAAATCGTTTAAAATACTATTGTATGCTGCATATTTTTACAGAGAATTCTTTCGTATCGAAGCAACGAATTATTTTGACTAAAATTAAGGTAAAGAATCAAAATTTCAATCTGAGTAAGAATATTTGACTATTTGCCTAGGCGTTTGACAAAATGCCTGATTTGACTTTTTGCCCTCGACATATCGACAAATCCCACTGCAATGTGGAATATGTACGAATAGATACTCGCATGCTCAAAATTTCATAATTGCTGCAAAAAACTAAAATTAAAGTATCATTTAGTGCTCTTTCATTTACGACAAAATCGTCATAAAAGAATTTGGAGAAAAAAATCAAGTCCACTTTCATTGAGAAATTCTTGACGGAGTAAAGGATCCGGAAGTTGATGGATTCCATACGCCTGTGAATATTTCAAGTGTTACCAGTATGCCGGCAGTTCGCACAGTGCGGCGTCTGCAACGCACATTGATTTTTAGTGAAACAGATGGAGAAATTTCCATCGCAAGGATGCTGTTTTGAAAAATCAACTTGAAACTAAGTTTCAAGTCACGCTCATGTAAATCGTACACCGAATGAACGTTCTCTTAATTGAAACCATAGCGGTCGGGAAAATTCTCAAGACCCGTGATTCATCAATTTGCTCCGACCGTTCGGTATATGCGAACTTAGAGAGGAGAAAGAATTCCAACGAACTGGTTTTCTTGAAAAATTATAGGTGAAAATACTTATGGCAAATTTAGTAAATCCTTGCTGAAAATAAAAATAAAAACTAGATTTACTTCAAGAGCCTGATGTGAATTTGAAGTTCAAAAAAAAGTGCGTGTGTAAAAAGAGGGATAATATACCCTTCTTTTTGCACACGTAGGGTATGACTGACTTTAAATTTTTTAAGCATAATTAGTTCAATTGGTGGTCCTCATTTGAACCGTGTTAAACGGTTCAAAAAATAATTTTTTGCTCAGTTTTTAGGCTTTAAGAAAAATTAGGCAGAATAAGTACAGGTAGACTTTCCCACAGCATACTCATATAATTTATGTTCATTATGTATGTGTATATTTTTCTCATTTAATTTATTTTTGAAACAACCGGAATTCTCCTTGTTACAATGGGACTCTTATAACGACATCCAGGTATATTTGGGGAGAGACATGGAAATAAAATCCTGGCAATATTAAACTTTGTTTTACCATTAAATTAGGGAGTATGCTCAGCTTAGCACATCCATAAAGGGACCCTAAGACGCAAGATAGCCACCTAGCAAGGGAGGCAGGGGTGAGGGGTAAGAAATCCTCAAACTTATGATCGGCGTTGCTTCGGCCATGGTCGATGGTCCGAGTCCATAAAATGACGGTTAGATACTCACAGAAACTAAAAGTTCAAGCTGCAAGACGATTTCCTTACTACCCAAGTCGGTGCCTTTATTCAAAATCTGAGCTGAATCGAACGACGCCTTGTCATGTTCACGAAATTAATATTCCAAAATCCACACTGAAAAAAAAAAAAAAAAATACGTGCTACACCGTCCGTACCAGGCTCAGAGGCCGAAAGTTATGGGTGCTGGAGGAAACTTCCGGATGCTGGAGCTGTAGCTTCCATTGCTCCGGGTGCTACGCCAGGAACTTTCGGCCTCTGAGCCCGGAACTCGGACGGTATGTCCATATAGCCCGCAAGTATGGCTTCCAGGGCCGGAGTTTTTTTCAGTGTAAGAAAGGGGGAAGAAATCGCCAACAGTTAGCGGCTTCCTCCCCCGGGAACAAGAATCTCGGAGCTAGCCGCAGGTCCGAGATCCTTTTTCCTGTCCGACTCAGCTCTAGATTCACTGAGCGCCGCTCAGATGGGATAGGTCCAGTCCACTACGTGCAGTTGTCGAAGTTCCCAGGAAAAATAAATGATTCTCTCGCAGAACTATGGTAAATTCAGCTATTCTCATGGAACGCGGCAGCAGCGCTGCAGTACGGCACTTGGGCTGAAGATGCATGCGTTCAAGGCCAAGAGAGAGTGAAGCTCTTCGGTCGGCTCGCGTCCTGCTTCAAGTGGGTCAGACCATACACAGTCGTCAAATGGTAACTAAAAATTTTGAAAAAAAGGTTAAGCTTCAATCAGTAGAGGAAAAATCAAGTTTTCTTGTGGGAAAGGGTCTCGCGGGTCAATTGGACTGCGTTTAGCAGAAAGGAACCAAGCTACATGAGCTATTACCAAACTTAACTGGATACTCTAATTTTTTACAAGGGAACGTTCACACGGATTCCTTTGACAATTTCAAGGAATTTCCTTTCTACTAAGCAGAAAATTGACTGAAATTTACACAAAAATCCGCACAACCGTTTTCATGTATAAAATTAAATTTCCCAATTAAATTTGGCAATAGCTGATGCGGCTTGGTTCCTTTCTGCTTGTCGCGGTCTCATTGGTTGGAGGTGCCTCCCGCTTGAAATTTCTGAAAGTCCGGACTTTGCTCCTCTCTGCGAATCGAATTTAGCTCTTTCAAAATTTGACGGAATACCAATGAAAAGCTTCCTTAGAAGAGGAAGGAGGTTTAAATTGTACGGGTTCCTCGTCACTTGAGCTTTTTCTCACAAACGACCAACTTCTGTGACTTTTTGGATTTTATTCATTTCTTTTCTTTTTCTTTGACACAGATCCTCCTTCTTTGTTCCCAGAACCTTTCTCTCATTGATTTGGACTCCGGAACTGCACCGAAAGAAAGTTACGGGCTACATAGGCATACCGTCCGTTCCGGGTTCAGAGTTCGAAAGTTTCGGGGTTTGTAGCCGTAGCTTCTTTTGCTGCGGGTGCTACGCCCGAAACTTTCGCCCTCAGAGCCCGGAATGCGAATGATACGTCTATACAGCCCGTAAATACGATTTTCAGGGCCGGAGTTTTTTTTTCCAGTGTGAGAGCATCTTCTTGAAATTTTTCTTTATACCTCGTTTGCCAATCAGCACGACAGGACCTGTGCACGAAGTAATTAATTTATTTTTCCGTTTCTAAATTATCGGTTTTATTTTCTTTTCAAAGAAGAACGAGAAAAAGTCGTATCGGCTCAAAAATTCTAAACAAAAATTTTCTGGCAAGAGTTGGAGTTGAAGTCTGGCAAACACTATGAGATAAGAATCGCTTCCGGAACCAAAGAAACCGTAACTATCTGAAACAACCATTGACGCGATTGAAATTACAGTTGGCTCAACTAGATTACAGCTAGCTGAATAAAAATTGTAGTTAAGTCGACAGTATTTTTAGTTGAGTCATCTGAGCTGAGGTCATTTGAGGTCGCCAGTGACCGAGTCACAAGTCTGTGAAATTTATAAAATACACGAAAAAATAATGGATTGCTGATTTAACAATGAAATTGTTAAAAAACATGTCCGACATGTTTCCAATGTTCATTTCAAAATAGTATGGGATGCTAATTAAATCATGGGGCTGATTAAATTAGCATTTTATCTATTGTAAAATATACATCGAAAATGCCGGACACTTTTTTTAACTACAAAATTGTTAAATCAGCAATTTAATTTTTTTCCAATTTTTACGAAACATTGATTTCCGGGCCGCGGGAAACGCAATCCCCCCTTAAAAGCACCGAACGAGAGGACTTTCAAGCTTTGGATCGTGCTTGGACTTTTGCACTTTCAAATTTGTAAATCTCTCTCGTGATGATGTGTAGATAAACGAGGAATAGGATCTAAGCCCATTTCCGAAGGAAATTTGGCAACTCTCGAATGTTCATACGGCGTTTTTCCTCAGCACAGGAGTATTGAACACCGAACATTCGGTTCACACGACCGAACTTTTTTTCTGAGCGTGCAACCCGACAACAGCGGGACTAAAAGCTCCAGTGTCAATGTCTTGGTCTCGGTAGCGGCCACCGTAGCACCCGCTGCCTCTTGCCATCGAACTCCCCGTCAACTTGGCCCCACCCCCCGTCCGGGGGGGGGGGGGGCGAGCCCCCCTCCGATTTTTCCCGCGGTGCGCGTCTCCAAGTTCCCGACTAATTATTCGAGCGTTCCGTCACGGCGCGGAACTGATCATCGCGCTCTTCTTCCCCGATAGAATTTGTCCATCTCCGATATTTTTAATTTCTTCCGCATCCGTGACGCTGATCAGTGCCGATTTTGCGCGGGCCCTTCCAAGGTGGAGGGAGCAGTGCCGATTTCGGAAGCGTGGATTTGGGAATTTGAGATTTTGCGGATTTGCGGATTCGGGGATGTGCTGACGCCTCGGTAACGACCGATATAGAGCCTAATACTCCCGGTTTCCGGTTTCGAGTGTTGTTTTTTAGTGTGACACGTTTTATTTGGGATTATGCCTCCTTGGGTGAGTGTTTTCGCTTTTGGTTTCTTATTCATATTCACAGCTTGAATTTTTTTATTTTTATGAATTTTTTTTAAAAATGTTATTTGGACCTCGTTAAGCAGGATGGAACCAAGCAATGCATCAGCTATCGCCAAACATTTAGAAATTTAATGTTTTACATGAAAACGGTTGTGCAGATTTTTTTGCAAATTTCATCGAATTTTTTGCATAGCACGAAGCACATTTTTCAAAATTTTCAGAGAAATCCGTACAAATGTTCTCTTGTGACAAATCAAATTACCCAGCTAACTTTGGCAGTAGCTGATCAGCTACTGCTAAAAAAAGTATGGTGACATCTATACTATATAAGTCTACTAAATTTTTTACACGGTGATACTACTCAGTGAAAGTAACGAGAATTACGGCAGTATTCACTACAACCCTGGTGATACTCACCATAATATGGTAAATGCTACCATTAAGTCTGGTTTTCATTACCATACTAGTACCGCTGTGTCTGAGAATGGTGAAATCTACCATGATTTTTTGCAGTGGATGTGGCTTCTTTCCTTTCTGCTAAACAAGGTCCAATGGTTTTCCGGAGGTATTAATTTAATGTTTTCTTCTAATGCTTTTTACATTTCTACTGGCAAAATATTTCAACACTTTCAGGTTTGAGACGATTTTGAAACCCACCCGTACTCATCCTAAATGGCTCATAATTAATTGTAGATCCGGTTTCGAGTGTTGTTTTTGCGCGACTGATTTTTTTGCTTGAAACTTCGTGCCCCTGCTATGGCTGAAAATGTATCGTTTTTATTTTTATTTTATTTTTTACTTTTATATTTTTTTTCATATTTTTACTGTTCCATTTATTTTTAAGCGTGCCAGTATGGTTCGCTTCTTTTAAATTAATAATAGTCATCAATGGAACACATTATTTGACTTAAAATCCATCAGAATACAGCAGCAATGAGGATAATATTTATGAGGAATATAGAAAATGGAAATTTTCAGGCTACCCTTGACAATTTTTTTTAAAAAAAAGTAGCTAATAATAAATTCCAAGATGATTCATAAAAAACACTCCCAAAACATCAATGAATTTTCAATGCAAAAACCCTCGCACAGATATTTCGGGCTATCTAACAAACGTGCATACCTACGAACCTTTTAAAAGAAAAAATAAATTGATTTATCAACTATGCATACTTAATGAAAACTGGATAGCGTATAGATATTTTCAACCAACCTTACATTCTTTTTTTACACATGTAGACTGGTATACCTACACATTTTTCTCTCTCACACCGTCAAAAAATCTCTTTGAGTAATGTTTTCGCAAAATGTTTATAAAAATTGTACAAAAACTTTGACGAATGAAGGTAGAACTTTCCGCAGAAATTATTACAGTGCGTTTCACGTTTGTTTCGAATCATTCTCTCGAAAATCTTGTCCCTACTTTGAAACATTTCTATTTGGCGCACCTTAAAGGTTTTCCGTAGCCAATTGAATGAACTTGCCCCTGCGTGTAACGTCCTCTTTTGGCCCAATTTCCATCCGTGAACCCCCGATTCTGTCCTATCGGTTTTATTCAGTCGTGTGGCGTGATTTGCGATATATCGATTGGTCTGCCGTTCAAACCTATGCAAAAGGATCGATAAACGGATTGTTCGCAACGAACACCTCACTAATCGATTCTTCACCATGGCTGCGAATGGGGGGGGGGAGGGAGGACATCGATAGTCGATCATTCACGCCTCGCCACTGGTTTTATCTAGTCAAGTTCATCAGGAGCTTTAATTGCCAAACTATACTCCTCTGCGGGCCGATTATTGAAACTTATAGACAAAGCTATAGACAAACACGACAAAAGGATTTTGGAGGGATTCTATTGGTGGAGGCAGGTGGTGGCAATGGACATAGGAGGCAGGTAATAGACTAACCAACGGCAACCCACTGAAGACCCGCCAGTTAGTCCATCAATTCTTCCTTAGTCTATAAGAACCAACCATGTCAACCGATAGGATCGCTCCATACTCCCTATGTCTTCTTTGTCCATTGCTCTGTCCATCAGTTTTAATGATCGGCCCGCTGATGTGTTACCGTGCTCGCTTTAAGAGTATCTTCTAATACTGTTGAAGACCTCACGCTCGGATGGTGTAACATTTTTGGCGTGACGTCATTAAATCGGAAGGATACTGCCGAGGCATTGTGTATCGGCGGTGGCTTCCAATTGCGGTCCGCGATTGCGCAATCGAAAATTGGGCCCCAACCAGACTCGCTTTTCACACACTCACATCATCGTGGGACAATTAGCGCGCGGCATCTAGAACCTGATGAATCTGGCTCGAGCTTTGGCTACGGCCGGCGCCGCGGCGTAATGGACCGGGCCACAACAATGCTGCTTTACGGCCCTCCTCGAGTGGGTGCTCAAACAAGTAATTATCGCGCGTAAAATTGAAACGTGCGCTGACTAATGAAAACTTCGTAATCGGCCTGCCAGAGGCGGATCGATACAGCAATTTGGCAACACCGGATTCCCTCAGTTTAAACCTATGATAAGTAATCAATTCTTGTCGGATCACCTGGCCCTTCCAAAAACCGATATATTTCCGTGCTGCCGTGCTCAGGAAAAACGCCGTACGAACCTTCGTCAGTCGTCGAATTTCCTTTGATCGAATGCGAATTTTCAGGAAAACTTGTGAATATTTTCCGCTCAATTTTCCAGAGAATTTTCCTCGTAATTAGATTTAATATCATTTGAAAATTTTAAGAGAAAATATTCATAATTCTCCTGGAAAATAAACATTTTATCGGACGATATTTGACAACTCTCGAATGTTCATCCGGTGTTTTTCCTTAGTACAGCAGCATAGGTTTAAATTGAGAAAAACACTTTTGCCAATTTGCTGGATCCGCTAATGCGGCCTACCCTGCTATAAACGATCATGTTGGTGACAGAAATACTACCATGCTGACACAAATATTTTACAATCACAGTTACAATACTTTCATTTGGTTTCACTCACAGGGTTTAATGAATGAACTTAGTTAGAATTCAGGCGCGAAATCGCATTTAAATGAGATATCCACGGAGACTTTAACGCAAGGTTAGAACAGTTTCTCGTGTAGTATGACTTTCCTCCCCGAAATACATGCCATTGGCGTTTCTTCTTCTTTCTTCCTCTCTGTCTTTGAATTAAAACTTCAGAAAACTAAACGTACAATGTTTAACGTTTTAAGGCTAAAAATTGATACTTTTCAACTGAACACTGTCATTTCAAGAAAAAATAATGACGCAACTGAACTACTGAAGATCTTGTGACGAGATAAGTTTATTTTCCCATGATCTCGCTCTAGGTCTCACAATTCATGTCTTGTTTCTGAAGTGGCAAAGGACGCAGGTAAACAAACACTGAGAAAAAAGTTTGGCCATATGAACGGTGGTGCGCACAGTGCTCAAAATCGGCCGTTCTATTCAATTTCTGTGACCGAACTCTCGGTTTTGGGAACCACGGATCATGAAACCATGTTTTTTTCATTGTTCAGTTTGGTTTGAGCGCTTGGTTCCACGAACCGAAGATACGGTTCCCAGAGCCGGGAGAGAGGTCACATGAACCGAGCAGTGAGACCGATATCGAAAACCGAACTTTATGGTTCATATAACCGATTTTTTTTCTGAGTGAAGAAAAAAATAGATGAGAAGTGAAAATTACAGTATTGCAAGCGTTAAATCAGTCGTTGAACAGGTGGCTGTCTCTAGCGTTGGATCGGTGAATGGAGTGAATCGATAAAATCAGTAAATTGGATGGTATTTTTGCTCTCCTCGGAGCACCTTGAGTCTTTCCTCGGCCACGGCCGGTCACCTGTCTCTTATTGGCCGCGCGCAAATGCGTCGGTCGCGGTGAAAGTAACCATCTCATGAACCGGTTGCATTCATACCAGGTATCCGTTATCAGGCATTTACTTCCTAACATTCTTCAATGTTTGGTTATTCGCGTATGAATGACAGTGAAATGTTGAAGAAATTGGCAGGTATCCGCACCGAAAAAAAAGTGAAGTTGGTTTAAAATTCTGGATGTAAAAAAGTGTGCAAGAACTTACAAAATGCTGCATTAACCACTACAACAGTTACTGTAGTGATTTCAAGATGTGGAACTAACTGCTGTAGCAGGTATTCAGTATTTTGTGAGTTCTCGCATACTTCTTTTACATCCAGAATGTTATGTCGACTTCATACTTTTTTTTCGGTGCATCATCGGGAGGGTCTCAGAATGTATTTCACGGATTGAAAATTTGACAGCTATACTATCTCATAATTTCTATTGAGATAATTTGCTCAGGGTAAATTGCGATCCAAACTTGGAAAAAATCTGGTCTAATCTGATAGGTGCCGAGGATGAAGATGAAAGATTGGGTATATAATTGGGAGAGAGCACGCAATTATTATATATCGATGTGAATGGTCAATTTTTGTAAACATTTCTGATGGTTTTCAAACAAAATCGTTTAAATTATGCCAAATTTTACTAAAAAACAGGAGTTTTAAATGTGTATCAAAGTGTGCCTTAATATTCTACAGAGCGAGTTGAGACTTTTGCAAAATGTTCTAGACGAGGGGTTGGAGAGGGGATCAAAATTCAGAATTTGAACCCGACATGCATAATTAAAATTTAAATTGAACAAAAAGAAATAAATGAATTAAAAAGAAAATAATTGCTCACGCTACTCTTCATGTAAAAACAATTAATACGTTGTAGTTTTGTTTATAAATAAAAGTTAAAAAAAAACCAAAAAAAAAAACGCTACTCTAAAATAAATTAAGAACTACGATGGTTCCTGCAGACGTACACTTTTTATCAGCAACCAACGGTATTCAATTGTGAAGGTTAGTTAGTCAATTTACGTATTACGACGATCAGCAACTAGAGGGAATCAAAATTCATGAGGAACTCCGTCTATGTTTCAAACAGAACATTCTCTGTATAATCTGTTAATTTATTTTATTTAATTTTATTTTGAATTTTTTTTATTCAATTATAAATTTGAGGAAGTCACGCGAAAATTTTGTATGTCTTCAACTGTATATCTAGAGCTTTGTCAATAGAAATTGTTGTCTCTATTTTCATCAGCTTGCCAAAGGTAAAGTTTTCTCATTACAGTATTCTCCTCCTTTTCTGTCCCTGCGTTTGAGTCTCCAATAGTGGCACACTGGTAAAAAAAACTTCTTGGACCAATGCCGCGGTGCATTGACTTAAGAGTGCAGTTTCTGGTCGCCGGATTTAAGAGTCTTGAACTCTTGTTCCAAGCGGATTTTGCATTGATTCAATTCAAAATCCGCTTGAAACAAGAGTCCAGACTCTTAAATCCGGCGACGAGCAACTGCACTCTTGAACCAAGAGGTTTTTTTTTACCAGTGCAAGGCGTGATAATGGACCATCGATATTTTCCCATTTAAAGCTGTATCGATTATTATGATGTTCGTTGCGAGCACCCTCATAACTGATCCTTCTCCATAGGTTATAATGGCAGATTAAGCGACAAGCTAGCTTTGGTTGAATCCGTTCAAATGCTAATAATGTTTCTCCAAAGTAAACATTTTTTCAGGGCCCTTGGGCTCTACATCTGACTCCCGCCACTGTTTGAACCAATCCGTGAGCACGTACTGACACTCTAGACCCAGTGCCTCTGCTGCCTGGAGCCGGTGCCGCAGCTCTAGTTTGAGTCAATAGAGCGGCTCAGCGATTTGAACTTGTTCACAGCTCAGCTTGCGACATGCGACGTCTGAAATGGCGAAAAGAGCGGTTGACAACTGACGAGAGTGACCGCTGGCGCTGAAAAAAGGAGTAGAATTCATTAATGGAGAAATCATGGCTCGCTACTCGGGACTCGGCACTCGGCCGCGGAAGTCGTCTCCGGTCGGACGAACGGCGAGGAAGCCGCCAGCCGGCCAACCTAATTAGGGGACATTTAGCCATAGAGAGATTAAAACATATCACACATTCATCCTAGCTCCAGTCGTTTTTCGAGCTTTGACACTCGCGTCACGAGATCTTTTCCTTCCTCGCGCGCGGATCTCCGCGAACGACGAGACTCTTTCACTTGGCACCGAGAACTCGAGAAGAAAAGCACCGGTTGCAGTCTTCGCTGCCCAATGAGCATGTCTCGATGCAAACGCTGCAAGAAGTTGGAACAATATTGATTATAAAGTCGCGACTAAGTTATTGCGACTCTCGGTCAACTTTTGATCGATGCGATCCGTTTGGAAGAAAAGTTGCAGCTTACAACAATTGTATCGCATGAACCTTGCAACTTTTAGACGTTGCCAGAATGTTTAGAAATGCTAAATTTCGTCAACGTTATCAAATTTCTGAATTTTACCGCAACATAGCGAAAATTCTCAAGAGAGGTTAATTTTGAAAACATGACAATTTTGAAATTAGCGGACGTTGCCGAAATCCTCAAAAAGTCCGGATCTGCAAATTTACAAAATTCTTCGAAACTGATTTTTTTTACGTTGTCAGACAGGAAATTAAAAATTTTACCTATGTTGCCAAAATTATCGGAAAGAGTGAGTTTTTACCAATGTTACGAAATTCTCAAAAAGTCTTGATTTTTACATCAACGCCGCAAATCTCGGAGGTTCTTGATTTTTCCAACATTGCAAAATGTTAAAAAATGTGAATTTTAAATAGCGTGCCAAGTTTTTCGAACTTTTCCAGCGTTGGTAGAATTCTTGAAAGTTCATATTTTTACTATAGATCTTACCAAAACTGCCAAGCGGTTGGTACTTCTTTCGACTCTAGAAATTACTAAATTTGCAATATTCTCGCGCTCCTTAAAATCGAAAGAGAGGCAACCAGCAATACTTTGAAGTTGAAACATGTTTCAACTTAATATTGCAACAAGTTCCGACAATGATAGCTCCTTAAGAGGAAAGAGTAGGCAATCTGCACGCCAATTTATTAGTTGCAAGAATCAAACGGTTTTGTTGCAAATTGTTGCAACCTCTGCTACTTCTGAAACAAACAACGAGTTCGAAAGGAGAAAAAACTTCAGTTACACGAACTAATAATTTCAGTCAGCGCTTCTCGGTTCAGAAGGCTGAGCGCCGTATTTAAACTCGTTCTTTAAAAAACTCCTTTCCCTAGGGGGCCATATGTATACTTACGGTTTACATTGTCATTAAGAGCGAAGTTTACGCAGATCCGCCACTAAACATCATCAAATCAGCAATTCCGTCGAATCTCGAATAATATTCAATAGAAAATCTCTAAAAGTATATAGGTGCTTGCGTGGGATTTTAAAGGGAACGGTAAAAGATCAAAAATATGGAATAAAAAAATACTGCTTATGCAGTTGACAAACTAAAATTAGGTATGGGTCATCCTTAAAATTTCCCAAAACTTACATTTTTAATTTTTGGTAAAGGCAAATCATTTTCCTTCCGAGGATCTGCTGGTGGAAGTTACTCTATCGAATAATTCGCGAGACTCGTAAGAAAATTACCTTGGAGAATATTCGCCTTGCATTTCGCAGGCAGTTAACATATTTTTTATACGATCTGATATTTTTTTCCGACATTCAGACCTAATATCTTCTTCAATTTTTCAAATTTTGGGTTCAAACTTGCGCAAGAATTTCCAACAATTTTGCATTTGCAAAAACTTAATGCAAATTTTGTCCCGGAAGATGGGGCCCCTCTTCACAAGTCCCGCGAAAAATGATTTTTTTTTCCAACTTTAATCCATAAGATGCGCTTCTCTTTTTTTAATTTTCTCTACTTCTTCTGCCTCTTCTTCTTCTTCTCCTCCTTCTTCTTGTCCTTATTCTTCTCCTCCTCCGTCCCCTTCTCCTTCTTCTCGTCTTTCTCCTCTCCTCCTCTCCTCCTCCTCCTTCTCCTCCTTCTCCTCCTCCTCCTCATCTTCCTCCTCCTTCTCCTCTCCTCCTCCTTCTCCTCTCCTCCTCCTTCTCCTCTCCTCCTCCTTCTCCTCCTCCTTCTCCTCCTTCTTCTCTTCTTCCTTCTTTTTCTACTTCCTCCTCTTTCTCTTCCTCTTCTTCTTCTTCTTCTTCTTTTTCTTCTTCTTCTTTTCCTTCTAATATACTCTCCGGAGTAGTTGGGAGAATGCGTAGTATTGGTAGTTTTTTTTATTGTAAACGGGACTTGGAGCCGGGCGGCCGGGCCAGCGGAGAAATTACGAATTCTGGCAGAATCTCAAACTGCATTGCATGACAATATTTTACATATCACTTTCGAAACTCGACTGCTCTGGGTTGGCGTCGCCTGCGCGCGTCCTCGCCACCGCCACCGCCATCGTCGTCGTCGTCGTCGTCGTTGGACCGGGAGTGAGTCCAATAACTCCTAGGCGCCTCGGCGGCTGCATCTTTCAAGAAATGTCTAAATTCTCGCGCACTTTCTTCGTGCTCAATGAAACGGTGAATGCTAATCAGAGGTATATCCTCCTTCTGGGTCCGACCCCGGCCCGGCCCAGCCCGGCGGCCCGCCCGAATTCGCTTTTCTTGGATTTCTCTTCCTCGCCCCGCTCGCGGTTCCTCCTCCGTTTGCCCAGACGCACGCCAAGCCACGCCGCGACGTTTGACGTCTGACGCGAGCGGGGAAACTCCAAGTTGGTTCCGCGAGTCCGCACCCGGCCTCATGCTCAGCCATCCGCCCATTTAACGAACCCACAGCCGTTTTCTCAGTGAAAATAAGCTCCCAAAAATAATGACCTGTTTTAGCTCCTTTTCAGGAACCTGCGGGCTGATTGTTGAAATTGATAGACAAGGCGATAGACGAAGAGGACGTAAGGAGTAGGGAGCGTTCCTATTGGTAGGAATGTGTGGTTCTTATAGACTGAAGGGAAAAATGATGGACTAACTAATGGGTCTCTCGTGAGTTGCCGTTAGTTAGTCTATTACCTATACCTCCTTTGACTATTGCGACCACCCGCACCCGCTTCCACCAACAGAATCCCTCCATAACCTTTTTGTCTTCTTTCTCTATAGCTTTGTCTAATGATTTCAACAATCAGCCCGCTGGAACACGATATTCTAGAGACATTGCAATGGTATCTTGACTGTGGGTATACTGAAATGTTATTGTTACCAAGGAAGCTGCAGCGATCAAATTTTTGGCATATGGTTTCCTTCAAAATTCGACTGATCTAATTTAAATAAAATTACCGACTCAGCTTTATACAACCGAAAAATTAGTCTTATGTTCGTGTGTTTGTTATCTTTGTATCTATAAAGGACGTTTTATGAGAAAGCCGTAATAAGCAAAACTTTACGTTCAAAAAGAATATCCCTCAGAGGTATCATTCCACTAGAGAGTTGTATATAGAGTGAAATGGACCACTAGACAAGGTACGAATTTAAGCAGTCTGATTCATGTTTCTTAACCAGAATTTTAGGTAGAACACGATTCGCACAACAAAAAGTACTGAACCCAACTCCTAACTACGATATTAAGGTTTTTATTTCACATTGGTTTCGAGGAATTTGAACTGCCCGCTCCCAAGAAACTCAAAGCTCTACGTGAATCAAATCGCGCACTACAACGGTTTCAGCAAGCTTCTCGATCGAGAAATGTTCATTTCCCACCATGTGTTGTTCAAACTATAAGCAATTCGCTACAGCTGAGCCAAAGCGTCAAGATTGAGGTTGCCAGATTTGTATATCGTAGAGACTGTCATGATAACGTTTAGCGCGCGATGTGAATCACGCAGAGCATTGAGTTTTCATGAGCGGGTGGTTTGAATTCACGCATTAGGAATCATTAAATATCTCGTAAGGAGTTAATTTCGATAATTTTTGCTGTGCGCATCGTCTTTTACGTGAAATTTTAGTCAATAAACATGTATCAGAATGCTGAAATTCGTACCTTGTCTAGTGGTCCATTTTCCGCCAATTTCTAGCATTAAAATTTACTTGCTCTGCGTCCTAAATTCCATCATGGAAGTATGCAGAAGGCGATTAAGCAACAGCCAGGAGATAAAGTATACATGCTAAACGTTACTAATTACGGATGCTAGGACTTAGTGAGTTTTTGGACTGCTGCTCTCTTTTAGTAGTAGTATCTTGCTTCATTTTGCGAGGAAAGCTCCGTACTTTTGATGAATGCTAGCCATTCCTAATATATTAGAGCGCCCTCAGTTTCGTATGATACTGTGCAATACCTCTGGTGTGAAATAGTTGCTTCAAGCGCCGTGGCACGCTGCGGCGCGGCAGGCGGGCAGCTAGTGCGAAACGCGCTTTGGCGCCTACAAACCTAACAGGGATACTTCACACGTTGCGCAATGCGTGAAGTATCCCTGTTAGGTTTGTAGGCGCCAGTGCGTCGCCGCTCCGCTTTGTGTTAGGCTCTAATATTTAATCTGGCGGAGTCAGCGTTTTTCAACTCATGACTTTGAAATGTTCGTACATCCTGTAAGGATTGTTCTTATTTTAATTCATAAAAAACAATATGTATTAAAGGAAAATATAATGTGCGTTTTGTAAATATTAAGGTGGTTCCGTATCAAACTTAATGATTTCCAAAGCACACGAATTTCTATTAGCCTATTATAATAGATGGCGAAAAAGCAACAGCCAGGCGATAAAGTGTAAAGCCCGGCGATAGGAACTATAGCCCGGCTGCATAATTTTTTATCGCTTCGTATAGCCCGGCCGTATGATTTTCTCCGCATTCTACAGCCAGCTATATGCTTTTCTTTAGCCTTCTCTAGCCGGCTATAAGAATTCCTATGGTATTTTGAAACGCAGCTCTTGTCGCCAATTTTTACCAGGTATGTGTTTACTCCTCTTGTCAAAAAAAAAAAAAAAACTACCCCCTATGGCATACAGAGGCCTCTCCACCCAGCTCTTATCTTTTTCTCTTGAGCAGGAATGGACGCGCGTATTTCTGCCAGACGGAAATATTGGCGGGTTGAGAAGATGAGATATGCTCTAGAAAGTTGCATTAGAAACAATGTCAAAATGAGCGTGATTCCCTTTTGCAGAAATGGAAAAGCGGGATTTTACATTCTGTCATACAGAACTATGTGCCAACTGATTACGGCAATCATGAGCCGTAGGAATGGGAAAATAAGGTTTTGGACAGGGCTCATGAGTTAAAGCCGAGCACGAGTGACAACGGAGATGGCTTCGTTGCCATTGCCGTCACTGGCGCTTCATAATTCCCATTCATTCTTACGGTTCTCAACTAACCAGCACACCCCTTATTTTCCAACTCGAGTTCCGTTCGGCAGAAATACGTCCAAATTTCCAGCAACCCCACTCCCAATGGCAATTTCGATCATGGCACCGTTGATTTGAAAATGAACTCGGACTCCAGCGGGTCGATTATTGAAATTGATAGACAAAGCTATAGACAAAGAAGACAAAAGGGATTTGGAGGGATCCTATTGGTGGAAGCGGGTGGTTGCCATAGACAAAGGACGTGGGTGATAGACTAACTAACGGCAACCCACGAGAGACCCGATAGTTAGTCCATCATTTTCTCCCTAAGTCTATAAGAGCCACCCGTTTCCACCTATAGGATCGCTTCTTACTCTCTATGTCTTCTTTGTCTATGGCTCTGTCTATAAATTTCAATTATCAGTCCGCAGAGGTGGATAGCGGGAGGGGCTGCGTACTGTGTAGCCACCGGGGACTGCGGGAGGGGGGGTGACCTTGATCGGTGGATATTTAGCGGAGAAGGCCATCGGACAGCGGAAAGACAGCTGGTCGGACCTATCCGTCCGGCTGGAAAGCAGTACCTGTCCCTTGGAAAGCGCGGGCACCGGCCATCCCTCAGCGCCGGGCGCCCGGCGCGAAGTACGGAGGAGGGCGGAGGGCGCCGATAAATTACCACGGTCAGGGCGCATGCGCATCGACCGACGCTGACGAGCGAGACCGGTCTCATCCTAATCTTTCGCTGGCATCGCCAATGGAACTGGTTCCCGCTCCGACTCCAGCGCTGCCATCGTGAGATACCCCGAACATTCTCGGTAGATGATGCTTAGAGAGGGATCCTTCCATATTCACGTTAAAAAAAATTGTGGAATTTTTCGATAAAAGGGCCTAGTAGACTTCCAATGCTGCTAAAATTGCGCAACGTAATTCTCTAGTTGTAAGTAACTCATCCAACCGTTCTGCTATGAATTTTTCCTTGAATCTGCTCCGAGTTCCCCCTCACTATTGTAAGAAAGTATAATTCGACTGTGAATGCATTTCATCTGCAGCAAATGCTCTAGAGATTGGACAATCTTAGCCGCATCGCAAGTCTCTTACACCTTTTTACCGAATTAGTCCTCAATTGTTGGATACACCGGGACACACACCGGGACACACGTTGAAAGTGAGGCTCCAAGTGATGGCTGTTAAGTCAAGTGTTGCGCATTGATGCCGCAAAGGAAGCTCTCCTATGGAAGTAATCGATAGCAACACTTGGTTAGTCAAAAAATGAATTTCTGCACTCGAAAAAAAAAAAACACATTGGATCTAGAGTCGAGACTCTTGAAAACATTGACAAGCAAAAATACTCTCGATTCAATCAGATTCAAGCTTAAATCAAAAAGAAATCCGCTCAAATTGAGAGGCTTGGTTCTTGATTTAAGCAAAAATCCGATTGAATCAAGAGTATTTTTTCTCGTCGATGTTTCTAAGAGTCTGGATCCAATGTGTTTTTTTCCCCCAGTGTGATAGTAGGTATTGCTTGAGCGTGCAACTGAACAAAACGGAGAAAAATCGAGCTTATGAATTTGGCAACACGAGAGATTCCAAACAAAATTGAAAGGACGAAGGTCGTGGACGGTGGCGGCCTCGCTAAATAAATCACGTCCGGAATGTTTTTTACTTCACTTTACTTTTACTTTAAACGAGCGGATGAAGAGCACTCTCCAAGCTCCGAGACGACGCTCACGTCCAGGTCATCCACGTCGACACCGATTAGAGCCCCTCGTTTTCTGATCAACAAGATTATTAGTTATAGTTACTACGAGAAGATTCCTGCCGTGCAACGCCAAAATGTCGTAAACGCCGTTCTACATTTTTTTGGAAGCAAATGTATTACAACAGAACAACTTGTGTACTTTGGGACAATGTTTTTCACAGAATTATTTTGCAAGTACTGTCAAAAACTTAACCTGAAAATCTAAGGTGCGTGGGTAAAATGGTTTATGTTTTATAAAGTGTTAAGTTCCAAAAAACGAGGGAAAATCTTGATGGATTTACGGCGTTCTTGGTTAGCACGGCAGATTCTTCCTTCAATGGTGACTTTCATCGACAGAGCCGTTGGCACCCTACAAAAATTCACCCTTCGTTATTGAAATCAGCAACTATTCGTTCTCCTCGCTCGTGCAGATTGCCTACATGGAAAATTGCAGGCGTCTTGCAGAGGGCACGACTTGTGAGGTACCAGGTTTCCCAATCGCGTTCTTTTATGCGACTTGTTCAGGATTGCAAAATATGTTAGCTCCATTTGGATTGCATTTAGCAAAAAGGAACAAGCGCAATTACAGTGTTGTAAAAATTTTGCTTCTTCATAATGATCTAGAAAAATTTTAAGAATGGCCAATAGTTTTTGCTTCCCACAAAAAATCGTTAATCTTAAAGGAAAATAATCGTGTAAATTTCAATACTGTACGTATATTAAGTATTTTTAAAAGGAAATAAGAATTTGCTCGATTTTGAAAACACTAATCGTGCTGGTTCCTTTTTGCTAAGTACGATCCATTTATTAGTATTCATGTTTTTTGGCATGACAATTACCTACGTCTCTTTGCAATCCAATGTTATGGGTATAAGATAAGTTCTACAATTTCTGTTGAATAAATTCCTATTTTTGCCCACATTCAAGTGTGGTGCCCGTACTTTTGGTAACCTTCGTGTGATTGGCGCTTAGTGTTCAGGGTAGTGGAATTGCACTTCCAACGTTGGCCGAGATAAAATATAGAACCATCAAAATGGACCGCGTTTAGGAGAAAGGAACCAAGCCACAACGGCTATTGCAAAATTTAACAGGGCAATTTAATTTTTTACAAGAGAACATTTGCGCGGATTCCTCTGAAAATTTTACGGAGCTTGCTTCGTGCTATGCAGAAATTTCACTGAAAGCACCAAAATCCGCACAACCGAAATGTAAAAAAACAAATCACCCAATTAAATTTGACAAAAGCTGATGCGGCTTGGTTGCTCTCTGCTAATAGCGGTCCGAATGACATATTGCCGAAAACCTCTGAAATAAATGAAATGTTGAAAGATACTTTTCAAATTATGAAGTTCATCAACTCTGAAATATTAATAGAATAACTAGGAGACCTCTGCAGTCTTCTATTCAACTCAAGGAGACTTTTGTTCTTTTTGTAAGTAGGGCGTTTGAATGAGCAAACGCAGAAAACTCTAAATTATCATGCTTGAGTTGAATTTGGAAGTTTCCGATGTTTCTATCATGCATTAACATGCAATTTTCCTATGGACCGCCTGTCTATGCTCTTCCCACTCGATTTTGACTCATAGCTGTGTACATAAGTTGTCGCTACTGGGTATAATATGCAATTATAAGAGCTTATCAACTATGCTCGACGGAATTTCCGCTTCCTGAGCTTGCGGCCTTGAAGGAGGGCCAATAGAAACTAGACGAACCGTCTTTCTAGGGAACCGGTTCTTTTCTTGGGTCCATAACCGTTAAAAAGTAGTATGCTCATTTCCGGACTCTGGCAATCCTCGCAAGTTGGTAGCAGAGAATTTTGCCTATTGAACCGTACCTACAATAATCAATATTTATCGATATTCATACCTCGCCAGCGGGCTGATTATTGAAATTGATAAACGAAGCAATAGACAAAGAAGACATAGGAAGTAAGGAGCGATCCTATTGGCTGCGATGATGTGATTCCTATATGTAGACTAAGGCAGAAAGAAAATGATGGACCAACTATAGGGTCTCTGATGGGTTGCCGTTAAGTTTGTCTATTAATTATCTACCTCCTTTGTCCACTGCAACTACCCGCTACCACCAATAGGATCCCTCCATATTCCTCTTGTCTTATATGTCTATAGCTTTGTCTATCAATTTCAATAATCGGCACGCAGCACGAGTCGGCTATTCGCAAAAATTTTTAATTAAGGAAACACACTGTAACTAACTCCTGAGTACCGCTACTGCTTTAGCAGGAGCCTTAAAATCCATAAAAAATCATGTAACTGAGGGCTCATCTGAAAAATGACAGATTCACCCGGAACGACCATTAAATGAAATCGGCACCTGCGGCCGATGCAAGGGCTAGGCTGGATCACTAAAGGCACCAATAGTAGCAGTTAATAGCACTTGCATTTATCGCAGCAACCAATAGGAGATTGAGCGAGGAGGGCTGAGCCGAGAAAACACATCACGATAAAAACCGAGGAGTTTGTGAAAGTAATATCCATCACTAAACGTTTGTGCACCAGACAGAGTAGACTTGAACAGAGTGTTTACCGTTGACTGAGAGGCGCCGGCAAGTACCTGAGCTTCGTGGTTGCGGAGCTGTCAAACTTGCGAGGAACTATAAAAATGCAAGAATATGTCGTCACCTCCCAGCCAATGTATCACAATCGCCATGCGACTTTTCAAAATTTCCGTCGCCATTTTATTTCTTTACAGAGTAAATGTTGGTTGAATCTGCTCAAAAATTTCACTGAATTTTATCGGCAGCACAGAGAAAATTCAGTGGAACTTTCGAACAGCCTCGTTGAATAATTTCTCTGTTAAAAAGTAAAATGACAGTTCAAATTTTGAAACGTCGCATGACGCTTGTGATACTTTGGCCGGAAGGTGACGATAGTGCTGATACTTTCAACGGTTATCATTTTCTTCAAAAACCTGGAGGAATGCTTAAAGAATTTTATTTTTTCTACACTGCAATAAGAATACATGTATGTGCCATTTATTTCGAGTATGATTAAGAATCGATGAAGTCTGTAGCCCCTGGTTGCGATTATTCTTCGACGGTGAAATTAATAGACCACGTATCTTGGCTTGCGACTTCCTGTCATGCTTTAACTTTTAAATGGACGTATTTATGCTAAAAGGGACTATGTGCATAGGGTTTGCGTGTGACGTAGTTACTTTTAGCATAAATACGTCCAAATGGAAATCTATTGAACGTTAATTCTTGATATTTTCCGTGTTCTTTCTTGAGAACTCTCTAAAAATTTCAAGTAACGATACTGATTTCTTCTACCTTAAAAAAATAAATAAATAAAAAATAAAATAAAATGAGCGCGGAGATTTTTAAACGCCGGAAAGGAGATACTTGGTCTTTAGTTTCATCGTCGTCATGTTATAAGTCTAGTCTCCGCGAAGAGATTAATATAAAGTGTTTAATGGCTGAATTACCGTTATCAGGGGTCTTCAGTGTGATCACTCCATCTTTGTGTTTCAAATAAAATGGAGCTTTTTAGAGTAGCAGCGGCTACGATGTCGACGTGTAACAGGAGTTCAATAGCATCGTTACGTCTCCGCAGATTCGTACGCGGGCACTCGCCCATTCATTAACCCGGGTCTCAGCATTGTTGACGTGCTTTGCTGATTTTTCTTTTCACCAAAGATCGATGATCCGAGGCGGACTATTTAGATTGTCCTTTTGGACGTGCTTTTAATCTCGATCACAACAGAGTGGATAGCTCTCGCTTTACTATCAAAACTACCACTATAGCACCCAGTGGCGAGACCAATATTTACATCTCTAAAAATATAGGGACATATCGACGGTGTAAATCGGCAATCACATATCTTGTTTGCGGTGTCTGAAAATCTCTGCCAGGAAAGTACGACAGGAAGTCTGCGGCGTCGCAAACCGAGTTATGTGATTGGCGATTTACACCGTCAATATATTTTGAACAACGGGTTTGTGTAAAAATTGCACTTCAAAACAAAATAATTTGTAAGGCTTACTTATGTATTTGTGAGGCTTATAAAGGCAGGGCTTAAAGCTAGCGCTCATGTAGGACAATTTTAAAATTTGAAAAAAAATTGTAGATCATTTGAAGGAAAAAGCGAAATATTTAGTCACAAGCTAAGGCTCGTACCTACTTAAAAGGTGCCAACTCTGAAAAAAAACAAGATTCAGGCAGAGTCGGACTGGCTCGCATCTGAGAGCGTAGACCTACGACTGGTTAAAAAGGCGTGATGCTAAATTCCCCGAAAGAGCACCCCCTACGTGGAGGGAGGCTCAGAAAATTTTGGCAAAACAGCACAAAATAAAAAGTTTTTAAAAAGCAACAATTTTTTCACACATGTGCGACGACTTTTTCCATTGGCAGACGCGTTTCGAGCGAAGTGCGGCTCATCTTCGGTACGACTGGCGTAACCTCTCCGTTCAAAAAGTCGTCACAAGTGAGTGATTTTTTTTTTTTTTTTTTTAAACTTTTTATTTACGTGAAAACTTGTGCGGTAATTAGCTCCCTCATTTTATCTTAAAATAGCACACGTTTACGCTATTTTCACGCTCAAAGTTGATTAATCGTACAAAGTAAAAATTGCAAAATTGAACGTATTGAAGTAAGCGATAGACTTCTAAAATTAAAGAAAAAAATAAAAAATCAAAGCTACTAGATGCATTCAAGCACCATTATTTCAAAAGGAATCAAGCCAGTAATACAATTTACACTAGCTTTAGATGTAGGTCTGCAAATCCATCCTAAAAAAGAATCAGACATGAACCCGAAAAAAAAAGGAAGAATTCGAGTAGGTATCGACACAGCTGAAGACAGGAGAGACGTATTCGGGCCTCTTTTTTAACTTTTCTCCCGAATCCGAGTGACACCCCATCGATAACATATATCGGAGCATTGCGAGTTAACGCACCGTGTCATCACGCCTTCAATTTTTCAGATGCAGCACAGACGTCCATCAAGTACGAACAGTTGTTTCACTGCGCCGTCGTCAACGCGCATCCTTCCCCGCGCTCTATTTCCCTATGGTGTTTGTCTCCGTTTGTCTTATTCGTAGTGGTGCTTCAAGGGCTATACGTGAGTAAGACAGCCGAAGGAATTTTAACAATTACTTCCCATTTCTCAACAACGCCAACATTTCTTTATAGCGTTCTTCTTGTAACTAGGTTTTTTTAACTGCACACCATAGTCATACTATCTCCGGCATAATTTCACTTTTTTGGGCGGTTTATGTCTCAAAATATATGGATGACACTTTTTTTCATGTTTGGTACCTATAACTGAATTTTAAGTTTTTCCGGACGTTATTGGATACGTTTTGGTGTTTCTGCCTCGGGGTGGTTACATCCAACCACATGTTCAAGTTCATGTGGTTTCATCGTCAAAATCAGTTACCAAACTTATTGTTTGATTCATTTCATACGTTTTCTCCAAATTATTTTTTGACATCAATGAATTCTCTGATCTTTTGTTAAAATTCTGTATCTTGTATTTTACTATCCGTTATGATATTCTGTATTCTTCTGTCTGGTCAAAAATGTACTCGTATTCTTTAAGAATAGCTTTTTCCACTTTTGCTAAGTTTTGTCTTTCCAATCTAAATATGCTTCGTTTGAACTGTGAAACCTCTTTTGGGGACCACTGAGCGAGGTTGATCTTTTTGAGAAACTCATCTCTCCATATAACCTGAAATAATGCAACTTTGAATTGTTCAGCATATCCTTTTCTGGACCAACTTTTGAAGTCTTACTGTGGCAGAAGTTCTTAAACAAAAGCGTGGAGAGTGAGTTTCAAACGTTGAAGGCGAGACCTCGGGTTGTTGCTCATTAGACTGGGATGCAGGGAGCAAGGAAGGCTCGTTAAGGCGTGGAAAGTTTGTGTACAAGTTAAATACTAAGTTTTTTCTTCAGTCTTTAAAAATTAGGGTCAAATCTTAAGTGACAAAGTGAGTTTTCCGCAGAACAGCGGTTCATCAGTCGCACTTTCCTTCCGCGTAGGAGACTCTTCTGAATTGCCAAATTTATGTACAAACCTTTGTGAGGAAATTTTATTTCAAAATTAAAATAAAAATAGAGCGACATCACCCGTAAAAATGTAGCTTTAGGGCATACTTTGTTTATCCTAGCAAGGTGGATAAAGAAATAAGCACTGTTGTCAAGTTTGCATCATTCATGTGTTTGTTCTTAATGCACGATCTTATCATTGTCCTTACTGTTTTTTTCTCATTGAAGCAATAAGATCATTGTTTTCGATAAGTTTACAAGTAAAAAGTTAGAAAATACCTGCCCAGTGGCACTCTCTGGAGTTTTGTATCAAATTACCGCATCGCGAAACATACTACCTACAGTATTTTAAAAATGTAGTAATTATATGTATTCACCAAAAGAATTCGGTGTTCCGTAGCGATCGAGCTATCCGCTCTCCTAAAGAGAAATTTTGATAAGTGGAACCGGACGTTTGATTTGTGTGACCGTACCTCTTTTCTCCGTTCGGTTCACTTACGGAGTTCGATCTTTTGAAACGAATTTTTGTGTGTGTGTGTGACTCAAAAGTTTGGTTCGACAAACGGATTATAGAACATGGTTGGTTAATTCACATGATTAGGGTTTTTGTCAGCTATAAGTAAGAATCATGTTTTTTACGAAAGACTTCAATCAACTGTGCCGAGGGTCGGATCCCTGGGTTGCACGTGTGAAATGAAAAATATGAAATATTGAAAATCTCCATGAAATCTTTCGTGAAATTTCATGCAGTTGTCAAAAATATGAAACATATGAAACATATTTTCAGGGGCAGGGTATGCAACACGCACTAAAAAACACCACCAAGCAAAAACCAATCACCTGCCATCAAATTTTACATTTAATTTCAAATACTATTGTTCAATATTTGTCATATTTTCCTGAAATGTCATGTATGAAGATTCAAAATTTTATTTTTCATGAAAAACTGCAACCCTTTCTGATCCTAAGGCTGAAAATTTTGGATACCTGAGTCTAAAACCTTAGTGCTTCATGTGAATGGAAAACTTTTTGACTGCGCATCAAACCGGCGAGGAGACATATTAATCTAAATGACAACAGCTTACAATTCCAATTAGCGAGGCGCAGAGGATTGGCAGATTATTCGAAAAGTGAAATTATATTCTGAGAGGAAAATTGTGAGAATCGTCACTCGAGTGTAACATGGCCGCGAAAATTTGCAAATCATACCCCTCTTCATCGTCCTCTTCAAAATACACCACCCGCAAAAACGTGTCTTTTCCGTGGCGTTCGCGATTACGGAGAAATGTGTGCGGGAGATGAGCCTCTTCATCAGGTCGGATTAGGTGACCCTTTTTATTCATCGGGAAAAATGAAAAGCCGCACGATGGAAGTTTTTCCAGTGCAATTATGTCAGAATCTGCGCTGCCGTGATATAGCAGAAGAGAGCAATGATTGTTAAATTTTCGAAATCGAACTTCTTTAAAAATTCGTCTAATGTCTTTTAAATGAAATCACTGAAATAGCAGAAGACAAACGAGACATATGAGAAAGCTGAAAGTGTCGAAGATTGTCAACATAACAAATAAAACGGGTTTTCTGGTCTTTCTCGCATTCGGAATGTTTGCGCTTACTTGATTTGGAAAATATTCGGTTCATCTTATGAACACATAAAAAGCTCAGATGTACCAATACATGAAAAAGAGTGTTCATATTGAATTTCTCTTCGTGGTGCGTTTCTCTGAACGCACCGTGGTACCGTAACGATACTAACGCTTTATCTCTTGCCTGTTGCAGCGAATTTTCTTGGTGTCACTGTTGACGGGGGTTTGGGGAGTGAGTGGCGGCCCTCCCTCCAGCAGCAATGTGAGTCAGAAGGCGCAGTCCCGATCCAGCATAGTGTTCCCATACGATGACTCTAGTCAGTACCAGTACGCCAGCGTTGTGAGTATCTCTCCATTACTCGTTCTAAGGAGACAATGCATTGCATCGAAGATTCGGCGATCTTTATTAGCACGGATGAATAGCACAGTGTGTTTTTATTCATTTTTCATGCTGTCTTTTGCGAGAAGGAAGAGGTAGGAGCGGCCTTGGGCCAGGGCGCGAAAATTGGAACTTCTGACTGAATATTTCACTGATTTATTCCCTTCGATTGCACGTAAAGATCAGCACAATTGGACGTATTTCTGTCAAACGAAACTAAGCGCCATAGGGGATGGAAGGTAGAGGGGGGCTTGGATTGGCGGCGGAACCGGGCGTCGGGCTCATTCCGTCCTATACTCGCAATTCTTTTCCATGGCGCTTAGTTCCCTATGACAGAACGCGAAATTCGATATTCTAAATTCCTCAAAAGGAACTCAAATTGGTGCTCAGTTCTGTTTGACAGAAATACGTCCAATTCTGGGTAAAAATTCGCTGTCATAGTTTTGCAAAAAATTTAATTGTTTGAGTCAAGGTTGTATAACCTTCCCTAGCGTAAATATTACCTTGCGGTGAGCTAACCATCACCTTGCGGCATGGTATCGGCCTATCCATCCTCTCCGAGCCCTATCCGAGCCCTCGCCGAGCCAGTTCAAGGAACTCGACGACCG
Organism: Bemisia tabaci; assembly: GCF_001854935.1. Classification (NCBI taxonomy): domain Eukaryota; kingdom Metazoa; phylum Arthropoda; class Insecta; order Hemiptera; family Aleyrodidae; genus Bemisia; species Bemisia tabaci. The sequence continues at coordinate 1,113,363 of NW_017553232.1, forward strand.
GGATTAAAACCGTATGACAACGCTGTAGACCCAAATCCAGACGCAGGGCTTGAAAAAGGCGACATTGCATCGGGAAATACCCCGTGTTGGGTACGATTTTCGTCTCCAGCGTTGCCATGCATAATTATTCCCAGTCGTTAAGTTCCACGAACTGACCCGGCGAGGGCTCGGATAGGGCTCGGTGAGGGTGGATAGGCCGATACCTTGCCGCAAGGTGATGGTTAGCTCACCGCAAGGTAATATTTACGCTAGGGTTAAGATGGAATTCCACTGTTCTACACTAAAAAATAATATTAATAAAAATGAAAAAAAAAACTGCGGGCATGGAAGCTGTGGTTACGGGCTATACTGTATAGCATTATACCGTTCGTTTGCCGGTCCAGACGCTCGGAGTTCTGGGGTGTTCTGCTCCGGGTGTAGCGGCCGGAGCAACGTCTGCTCCACCTGTAACTTTTGGCCCGTAATGGACAGTAGTGCTATGTAGCTCGTAATTATGAATTTCACGCCCACAGTTTTTTCTCAGTGCTAAGCAACTACCAATAGTGGCATACCATTAAAAACTCAAATTGCATGAGACGGAGCATGGGAAACGGATCATGCATCCTATTAATAGAGTGGCATGTATGGAAGAAAAATGAAAAATCTTGAATAGGGTGACGGCGGAATTTTTCCTGAAGATGGGAGCTTTTATCTCAGGATCCAAGGGTGCATCAGACCCGGCCGGCCCCGGGTCGTAGCATCGTGAAGCGGGATGATATTCTGCCAAGCGAAGGAAACGCCGGCCGTACGAACCTTCGTGCGTTCCCAATGTTCTTTTGGTAAAATAAGAATTTACAGGAAAACTTGTGAATATTCCACGTCTATTTTTGCAGAGAATTTTCTTCGCAATGTGATCTAAAGGAGCAAAAAATTTCAAGCATAAGTGTTTTATTCTTTTCCTCGAAAATTAATATTTCAGGAGGGGAAATTTGGCAACTCTCGGATGTTCATACGGCGTTTTTCTTTAGTAAGGTAGAGTACCTGTATAGGGAGAGTAGCGACAGATCTGAAACTCCGAAAGTTCATCAGGCCTTCACCGATGCCTCCGCGGATAAAGCTAGGGCCCAAAAGGGCAGCCAACCTATGAATTTCGAATGTCCAGAGCGATTTACAAATACAATTGTGACGAACCGTCGTTTAGAAAGCATGTATTTGGCTTACTTTTTGCATAAATTCACTTATTTTTGCGAAAGAACGCTCATTTATGTACATTCTTAGCCATCTTGGTTAGAATTGAAATCTGAAGGCTGGCAGTGAAATTTTGTGTGTTAGAAGTTGCTCATAAGGGTGGCTGCACTTTTGAGCCCTAAGCCCTCCATGAACCGATCTGTCGCTACTCTCCCTATACAGGTACTCTAGTAAGGCAGAATGGTTGGAATACTTTCTCGGCCTCTTCGGGAGCGTTCTGGAACTTAGCGCGGGCTTAATCCGGGACAATGCGGGCGCGGCGGCGGCGGTGGTTCTCCCAAAGCTCGCGACCAGCAAAGCACGGCTCGGGTGAATGGCTGTTTACACGACTCCGCGACTGTGTCGTTCCGAGTTGAAACACAAGCGTTGAAACTGAAAGTGAGTCCAAGGAAAGGGAGACCGATCCTTACACTTTCTCTGGTTTCGCAAGCGCGGCGTAACCGATGCGACGCCGACGCCGACGCCGACGCGACGACGCCCCAAGCGCCGAGCGCCTCTTACGAAAACGGCGACGGGAGACGGTAACGCCGCGATTTCTCGGGGAAACTCCTCTCCGGATTTTGCCAGGGACAATGGCGTGGGATGGTGCCCCGGGATCAGGGGGTACCTCTGTGGTATCGAAAAGAGCAGTAAACAGAGGCGGAATATTTTACGGACCCCGCATGGTGCACCGATACCTCCCCTATATTTTAAAATTGGACGTCGAATCTCTGATAAACGAGACTAAGTGTCAATTGGATTGCATTTTGCAAAAAGGAACCAAGAGCATTCCAATGTCGCTAAGATTATGCAACTTGGTTCACCTTGCGAATATAAACTGACCATTCAAACAATATTCATCTTCACTGTCAATAAACTATAAATTTATGACGAAAATATCCTCGGTAAATTTAATCTTTTGCGTGATTTCAGTAATTGTATTGCAAAGAATGTCAATTGCACAATCCTGGCAACGAAGAATGTTCTTGGTTCCTTTTTGCAAAATGCAATCTAATTTGAGTTCCTGTTGAGGATTTTAGAATCCCGGATAGCGCGTTCCGTCAAACGGAACCAAGCGCCATTTAAAAGCATTGTGAGCATAGGACGGAATAAGCTCGTCGTTTAGCTCCACCCGCCAATCCAACCCGGAAATGGACTTATTTCTGCCAAACGGAACTATGTGCATTCAGACTCGAGCCCTGAGACCCATAAAAGAATATATGCACAACGGGGCTCACGGCATAATGCACATTGTTCCGTTTGGCATAAATAAGTCCAAACGAGATATGTGGTTCGAAAGTTTCGCCGTTTGTTAGGTTACTAGTTTTTTTTTTTTTTTTTCATGAAAAGAAACCCAAAAAACCTCGATACATGACGGTAGTCATCTTGAGTTTTGAGCAGGACTATGAAACTGCGGTAATTTGTATGTATCAATTCAAAATGCCCAAATTTCTCAATTAAATGGACGCATTTCTGCCAAACGGAACTATGTGCATTATGACGTGAGCCCTGTTAAGCATGTATTCTTAGGGGTCTCAGGGCTCATATAGTAATGAACATAGTTCCGTTTAGCAGAAATACGTCCAAATTGTGATGATAAGATTAAATTTCAGACTTTTCCGAAACATTCATTGAGATTTCCATGGCCATTTTCCGACAAGAACTTTTTCCGAAATCAAAAATTTGCAGCAGGCTCAGCAGATAACGCTAACACGACAAGAGTTGTGTTCATCGTTTGTGTTGTTGCAAAATTTTCATCAAGGAACGCTTTTTAATTTGTGTGTTCACGCGAGCTGCTTCTAAAGGATATAGAAAAATGGTTGATATTGAATATAGTGTCCTCCGATGTGTTCCTGGAAAGGTGGCAGACTTCGGGACAAGAATATTAGACAGCCCGTAGGATAATCTCATGATCGATAGAAGCCGCATGGGTAATCTTCTCGTGAAAGTGTTCAAGCGTGCTTGGTAATTACATTCGTGCAAGTAAAACGCATGTCGTAGATGTGTATGATCAAAGCTTGGAGATTACTTCCAGCGCGCGAGAACGGTCTTAAAGCTCGATTATTAAAAGATCCCGCCAGACGGAAGTTTAATTTCATAAAGATCAAAGTATGAGGGGTAGAAATAAACCTTATCACCATGAAGGAGGAGAGAAAAAATCCAGCGACGTGGCGTGAATGCTCGATTATCGATATTCCTCCATTTGAAGCTATAGTAAAGAATCGATTATTAAGGTGTTTTTTGCGAACACCTTGATAATCGATCCTTTTCCATATATTTAAATGGCAGATAAATCGATGTATCGCAAAGAACTCCACGACGGGTTTCTCCTTCAGTTCCAAGAAGCCATGACGTGCATGTCGTCCTTTCTCAGACAAAGAAACGTACCTGTATTCCGAAAATGCGAAATTGACTCGAGCATTTCGATTTCTGACCAGAATAATATGATCATGCAATTTTGACCCAGTTTTTGTTTTTTTAAATTTTACTTTTGCATGTAATTCAAGAAAAAATACACTGCAAAAATAGTCGCTTGAATCTAGAGTCCAGACTCTTAAAAACATTGACAAGAAAAAATACTCTTGATTCAATCGGATTTTTTGCTTGAATCAAGAGGGAACCTGCCAAAATTAAGAAGAGCGGCTCTTCAATTCAAGGAAAAATTGGATTGAATCAAGAGTATTTTTTCTTTTCAATGTTATTGAGAGTCTGACTCTAGATCCAAGAGACTTTTTTTTCCAGTGTGGATGAAATTTCCACTTAAAAATAATGCTCGATACTTTCCCCGTAAAAATACAGTTTTCAGGTGAAAATTTTGCGACCTTTATCTAGGAAAGGACGGAAGGTATCCATGCTTTTGCCTTGCTGTTTTGGGAATGGCCATTTTGAAAAAATGGTTTACTTTCAGGAAAACCGTGGGGGAAAAGTTGCTGGAAGGTTTTATTGGTTGGATTTCATTAATGAGTTTCTTCAGTATTTTTTGGTATCTCAGTAAATGAAAAAAGTTGCTTTCATTGCTCATTTCGGAAGGGAGCATACTTTAAATTTTCTTAAAGAAATGAATCTTCTGTAAAATTGCGAATTTTTATAGGGTTGTTTCAATTCAATCTTACACTCGGGGGGCACCTTTCACAAACCTTTTCAAATTCATAAATTTTCAAAAGAAAATCACATGAAATTGTGACGAAGGAAATTAACTAGGAAAATGATGATTGTTTGAAAAGGAGAGAAATTTTTAAGTCGATTCTTCACTTCCAAAACACTGAGTATGAGTAGTAAATCTTGTGCAAATACGTGCATGCATAGCTTTGCTGATTTTCAAGAAAGAACTATTATCTCGATGACAGAGCAACTTTGAATGTATTGCAACGATGAGATGTTTCAACTCGCAAATTCTTTTTTCATTCGGCGATAGGTGTTTGTTTTATAGTAATGGGTATTTTCTTCTAGTCACAAGTTTAATCCGTGACGAATTTTGAACTATTTGATGTGAAACCATTCCCGAGTAAGTGCATTTATTAGTTAGTAATACTCTGGCGCGTAACGCCAAGCCACGTTGCTTCGGGCGCAACGAAAGTCAAAACGCCTTCATTTTCTCGGAGCTGCAACACGGGCATTCACGGAGCCCGAATAGTTGCATCCATGTCTTCCATTCCTCGGCAGAACACAATCATATCATCGTCCGAGATACTTCTTAACCGCCTCAAGTGTCCCGACCGCTTGAAGTGTACCTATTTCTCAGAAACTATTCAGATTCACGGAAAAGGAAACTTTTTGTCAGTATTTCTTTGAACGCAATTCACGTTAAAGTATCTAGAGCTAAAGACAAAAGAAACAAAAAGGAAACAGAGCGATCCTGTTGGTTGAAACAGGTGGTTGTTATATGAGCCAAGGGGGAAAATAAAGAACTTACAGTAAGTTTCTTGCAGCCTGCTGTTGTTTGAACCGCGTTGAACAGAAAGGAACCAAGCCACATCAGCTATTGCCAAATTTAACAGGGAAATTTGAATTTTGTACGAGGGAACGTTTGTGCGGATTTTTTGGAAAATTTTAAGGAATTTGCTTTGTATCATGGAGAAAATTCATTCAAATTCGCACAAAAATCCGCACAACCGTTTTCATGTAAAAAATTAAATTGATCGATTATATTTGGCCACATCAGCTGATGTGGCTTGGTTCCTTTCTGTTTAACGCGGTCCAGTTAGTCTCTGACTTTACCTCCTTTGTCCTGCACCATCCGCTTTCACCAATAGGACCGCTCGATTTTCTTATAGTCTTTTTATTTGTACACAGCTGTGTCTATCGATTTTGATAATCAGCCTGCTGATTGCTTACGAGCATTAGCAAAATTGTAGACAGAGCGTAGTGAATATAATGGCGTAGATCCTCAGGAGTGTGACGGATGGATCACGTTAGAAATGAAGGATACGCGAAATTATGGGCGTCGAAAACAACGTAGCGCCAAATTTTCACGAAGCAGCTTGTCCGGTATGAGCATGTGCAAAGGATGTCCGATTATAAGTTTAACAAAATTATGCCCTGGCAATTTTCTTCCAAAATGTTCCTTCCTTCTCGGTTAGAAGCATAACTGTTGACATTTTTAATCAGAAATTGTAAACGGTTTTCTGTTGAAAATGCAAATTGCGGGTGGACGTTGTTCAACGTTTAATTTTTGAAGTCATGTTTTTTCGTCTGAGCCATGATATCGACCTCGACAATCAAAAAATAGTGACAACTGGATTACATTTTGCAATAAGGAACCACTATCTTTGGCTCTCCCATAAAAGTACAAATCTGCTTAGGGAAACCAATATCATGTATGTTGTTTCTCAAATGGGCCAGATTTAGTGGTTCCTTAATGCAAAATGTAATCTAACTGATCTTGTGTCACTGTCATACTCGATGTTGATCCGGGTTCCATGTTCATTTTTCTTTTTTAATGTTGAACAGGGTAGTTCGTACTATGGATCTGCGGCCCCTCCATCGCTGTTCTCATCGGAACCACCTTCCTTCTCAGGAATGTTCGGAGGAGGCAGCAGCTACAGCTCCCAGAGCTTGAGTCTCGGCCCCAGCCCTAGTCCCGCTGAATCGTCCCCGGCCGGCACCAGATACATATTCCCACAGGTTTGTCACTCCATTCATTAAATTATGTATGATGGAGGATGTGTAGGTGCTAAAATTTCGGTAGATTTGATTTATCCTTGGTCTAACAGGTTCAGATCTTTTAGACCCGACTTAATTTAATGAGGCAGATCCAAATACCCTTGTGGAAAGGACTTCTCATGAGGCGCAGGGAACAGAAGCGAAGAAGAGGAGGAAAAAAAGGAAGAAATGTGAGTTGGATTACATTTTTTAATAAGGAATTACCATTTCTGGCTCTTCCGCAATTGCCCCTTCCTACGTAGGGAAACGAATGGCATATATGTCGTTACTAAAATGAGCTAGAAATAGTAGTTCCGTATTGCAAAATGTGGTCCAATTCTCATTCTGCTTCTCCCTTCTCCCCCGCATTATCTTCTTTTTCCCCTTATTTCTCATATTTTTGCTTGGTCTTTATTCATCTTAATTATTTTCATCCTAATATTCATACCCATCCTCTTCTTCTTCTCCTTCGTCTTATTCTTTTTCTTATTTTCGCTTTTTTTTCTCTTCATGTTTCTCCTCCTTCTTTTCCCCTCATTTTTCATTTATTCTTCCTCCTCTTCTTTTTCTTCCTTCACCTCTACTTCCGATCCCTCTTATTCATCTCCTTCTACTTCGTTCTTTTCTTATCTATTTTCTTTACCTTCCTTATTCTCATCCTCGGCCACAAGAGACAGATTTTAGATAGTATGGATCACCTAAGTTAGCATTCGAAAAAACTTGAGTGTTTGATCTTACATTACCCACGTCTTCCATCAAGAAATTCGCACCATAGAACGCTTTATAAAAACTTTAGGTGTCTAAACTGAAGTTGAGCCCCTGTAATCTGACTATACTGCCGTGCTAAGGAAAAACGCCGTATGACCCTTCAGGCGGTGCCAAATTTCCTTCGACAAAACACGAATTTTCTGGTAAAGAGGTCTGTGCAAAAACGGCAAAATCCGCCCACCCTCAGATTTCAACCAAACTTCGGATTTTGATAGGCCTATATGCCAATAGTAATCCCTGAAAATTTCAGCCCCCAAAAATAATTACAAGAGGGGGGGCGGGGGGTCAAAGTTGGAAAATCGTGCAAAATTCAAACTGCTATATCTCGGCAACGGTTACAGCTTTTTGAATGCGGTTTGGACCAAAAAACGCAGA